>CM035230.1:64729373-65329373 GCA_020226215.1 Sindora glabra
GACATAAATTTCAACGGAGGCCAAAAAAGACACAAGGAAGATTATATCATAAATTGCACAATTAAAAGCAACAAAAGTTAAAATGCCAATGTTTGGTTCTCTTGTGAGCTTTCTAGATGCACCCAATTAATTCAATTCTTCAGTGGAGTAGCAGCCCAAGTCTTTGGTGCAAAATGCAAATAAGTAACAATATTCTTTTCTTTTTGGTTTTATTTTGCAGTCATGATTGTTTTTGCCAAGCCCATCAAATTTGCAGTGCTATTCACCTTTGGCAACCTATTGGCAGTTGGAAGGTAGATTCAGTATCCCTGTTGTTTACCTGTGGCAATTTAAGGAAAAACTTTTTCAATAGTTGAAATAATGCAGGACAACATGTGAGGATGCTATGGATAGGTCCAATTTCAACATTATCATTCACAGTTTTGTGTTTTAATTATCCATAAACCTTCCCCCAACATCCTGACAAAAGAATATGATGAAAGTGAAGCCACCTGCCTGTTATTGGCTAGTTGGACTTTTTCCCTTTTTGCCCCATAATATTATAGATAAGGCTTTAGTTTCATTTTTATACCTTCTTTTCATTATTCTTGTTGTGAACTTAAGTAACTTCACATGCATATATGCTATCAGGGAAGAATGAGTGACAATGTTGTATTTATTTCTCTATATTAAATATTAATTGTCCTGGATTCAGTTGAGCTGACATAAAAATTGTCATTTCCAATATATTCATATATTTGGCAGCACAGGCTTCCTGCTAGGACCTAAAAGACAAATTGGAATGATGTTTGACCCTGTCCGTGTTTATGCAACAGTCATATATCTTGGCTGTGTGGTTATAGCACTTATTTTTGCTCTTTGGGTAAGTTCTTGGATCTAATGGGCATGTTCCAACATCTAGGAATCCTATATGATAGTCATAATTTGCATTCTTTGGTGGTCTCATAAAATTTTGTATAACAAATGGGGCGTTTGAGAAATCCTCAATATTCTTTTACTTGTTACTATATGAATCATTCATTAGTAAACAAACTTAGCTGGGTTATCCCCTTGTAGCATCCATTGAACTGCATGGAATTTATTGAAATCCTGGAAAATCAATAAAAAATTATAATTTTGTTTGTTTTGTAGATCCGTAGCAAGGTGTTAACCATAGTTGCTATCATAATTGAGATCTGCGCTCTCATTTGGTAAGTCTGTCTTTAACAGTCCTGTTTACCTGGGACAACATTGTGGACATGAAAAACCATTTCTCAGTTAAAGAGCAATTTGAAATGACTTTGTTTCATAGCTTAAGTTGTTCACTTATATTGATCTATAATAATTCCAAATTGTTACAGGTATAGCCTGAGTTATATACCCTTTGCTCGAAGAATTGTTTCTGACTTGATGGTTCGTTTTTTCGACACAGAGCTTTGAAAGATGCAATTTAAGAAGTTTTAATGCATGTCAGTTGTAGGTTCTGTCGCATGTTATCTTAAGTTGCAGCTTTGTTCTTGGTTGAGTTGGGAGTGCTGATTGATTTTAACAGAGATTTTCTTTTGTGCTCTTGAGAAGTTAAAAACTCATTGTTCATATCCCCAGTTCTTAAGTTGCGGCTTTGTTCAGGGTTGAGTTGGGATTGCTGATTGATTTTAGCAGAGATTGGCTTCTGTACTCATGAGATGATAAACTCATTGTTCATATCCCCATTCCTTTTCCTTCCCGTGTCATCTTTTGGCTGAAAATGAAACAAACGAAACGATGAAACGATTTAAAGTTGTGTATTGGTAGAAAATATATTCAAGTGCTTATAGGACATTAAAGAAGAACTAGAATCATTTGCTTGTCCATGAGCGTGCTTTTGCGGGTTGGTACGTTCAAATGTAAAAGCCCTCTTTCCAACCAACCCAATCTGCCGAGATCCAAAGTTTGCCACTTTCCTTCAGGATTCACACTTGAAGTTGCCTGGACAAACGGCATGGCCAAGTCAATCAAATGCTCATAATTTTCTTCTTCTTAACTTGGATTGAGAATTACTTGTGTTGTTCCCTGATCATTAGCCCGAATATGGGGATCGGCCCAATATTCGATTCTCTTAATTCCCTCCTCCTGTGTTGGTCAAACACACAATGAATCATGCTAGGAAATTCATTTCTTTTTCCTTTTGTGGGTGACAGGGTGGCAATTTGTGGTTTGAATCAATTCATATATTAAACATATTAAAAGTATTAGAATCGCTTATTAATTTAATTTATTTAATAATTTTAATTAATAAAATTTATATTATTAAATAATTTATTAAATTTAATTATTTATTTTTTAAAAAAAATATTTTTAATTATTAATAAAATATTATTTTAAATTTTTATTATTATTTTATGAAAATAAAAATTTATATTTTTATTATATATATTTATTTATAATTAAATTATTAATTATTTTTAATTAAAATTTTAAAATAAATTTTTAAACCAATTAAAGTGTTATTCTAAATTTAAATAAATGTATCATATTTGTATTGAGTTATGATATTATATCGAAAATTACTATCTTTAGTTGATCAAACACGCGGTGAATCAACGTAAACTAACTGAAAATGAAAAGTCCTTAGGCCTGCCGCACTTACAAGTTGTCATGTTAATAGTATTTGAAAATAATGATTAGAAAAAGGGAAAAACTATGGTGTACCACTAAAAAAAAGTGGTGCTAGTGGTGCACCAGCTTATGAACGGTTGATATTGCGTCCTACAATCTATTTCCCAGCTTTGAAACCTTTGAAACCTGTTATTAAAAAATTTGCGTATTTTCATATTGACCCTGTCAATATGATATTAAGTCTCGTTGGGGTTCAAAGCATAAGGGGAACTGGGAATAGAAATATTTATAAAGGATAAGATACTAGTTTCAGTGGGAGACATTAAGTTTGCATGAGAAATTTGGAGGAGTCCACAAAGAAGAGTCAGTGACAATGGGAAACATTTTCTTTGGCAGCGGTTTTTTCCAAGCAAGATGTGAGAGGGGATGAGCGAAACTCCATGAATGGTAAACCTTCGTCAGGAGGTTTCTCTTTGAGGAATCGTCGTTCTTCGCTAAAAATAATTCAGGAGACCTCTGTTCTCTTTATTTAATAGCTTGAGATGAGTACAATTATACAATTTGGATCAGAACTTGAAAACCCCCTTTAGTCAAAGCCCAGTTGAAATGTTAGTCAAGAAGGCTCTCAAAAAGCCTTGGCTTTCAATCTGTCTTGTGCCACTCCAGTCTTCACTCAAGCCATTTTTTTAATAGGGGCGACCTTCACTCTTCTTCTTGCTTCCTAAGCCTACAAGTTCACTCCCTTTTTTTGGGTCTTGCTCCACGATCTGAAAGTGGAACTACGAGATAAATAAGCGGCGGGCTGACCTGCACGTCTACCATCCTTTCATCACTACAACTTGGTTTCGAAAGAAGGCTTGAATTAGGAATGAAGAATTTGGGCTAGGTTCGAATATTTAGCCCAAGGCTCTATATTTTTTAGGTATAATTTTACAAAATTGATGGGGTCAATATGAAAATACACAAACTTTTCAATAACAAGTTTCAAAGCTGGGAAATAGATTGTAGGACACAATATCAACCGTTGATAAGCTGATCATTGCACCATAGTCTTCTCCTTAGAAGAAAATTACTATTTTCTCCATTATTTCTAACACTATTTATCTTATGTTGTATGTATTTTTTTTAATGTGAATTTGGACTCACCTAATTAAAATAAAAGTTATTGTCAAATTGAACCAAATATGCAAATGTAAATCACAGGATAACACAATCATTTATGAAACCAAGGCTTCTCAATTCAATTAAGCATCTTTATTGGTATGTGATATATCTGTCACCCTTTTTCTGCTGATTTTGATGGGCAGCAGCTCTCCTGGCTGTTGGATGCTACCTGCCCGAATCAAAAGGTGTCTCTTAACTTCCAAAGACAAATTCCTCTCAACATACTGTCCTTTATGCTTTTGTTATTTATTAATTCTTCTTGATCTGCTGCATATCATTGCCGGCGATCTAAAATGTCAAGTCCTTATCATGTCTCCCATTTTAGCAAAAAAATAAAATAGAGTGAAATCTAAGCATATATTCTTTATACTCATTCTCAATCTACTTTCACTTATAAGGAAGATAGGTCAAAGTTTTATTGACTTTTGCATTGTAACCACTTCAAAATTAGGAAAAAAATTAGGATTTTGAATTCTTCTCATAAAATTTATCTATGTTTTTTAAAAAATTTAAGGCATTTATTAAAATATTTAATAAATTATATTTTATTCCCTTTATCTTTTATTTTAAATTTTATCCTTGAAGTAGGACCTAGTTTGACAAGGAGTGGATAGAGGTATGAGTTTGGCAAAACTACACATTTTACTCCACCTACTTTCTCAATTTATTTATGAACTTCCACTCATTATAAAACTAGGTGGGCATACAAGTTCAATTGCACTGTCACACAAGGGATCTAGCACCACTTGGACTATATTTTCTTTTTTACTCAATTTCACATAATTAATATCCCTCCACTCAAATTCAGTTGATTAATGAATCACACAGAAATATGTAGACCCCACATTGAATGCTAAAACTTGTTAATGGGATCGAGAAAATTTATGAAGTTTTGCTATATATACATGTTCTCCTTCCACAATATTCCTTAAGTAGCCATATAATTTACTAAATTTTTGTAAGTTGCTTGGGTATTTCTATATATAGGAAATGTAATTGTAAGAAAGCTCATGCAAAATATATATAGTAAGAAAAAAAGAATGATATAAGCAGTTTTACTGAAACCCAAATGAGGAAATGTTTTTCTCGTGGAGTAGTGCCAGGACTAATTGTTAAATCATGATGTGATGCGTTTAAAAGTATACTTGGTGGAGAAAATCCTGGGAGAGACAACAATATTATAAGTATTGAAAATAAAATTTAAAATTAAATTTTGAATATAAATAAAAAATTATTATTACATATAAGATGGTAGTACAAATTTATAAAATTTAATTTAATAAATATAAAATATTTAAAATTTTATTTTTAATATTTATAACATTTGAAATTGTACTTGATATTATTTTGATTCTTTTAAGATCTTAGGTTTGAATCAAGTTTAAAATATTGTGTATATATAAATATATATATTAAGTAATTTATCATTTTTAATATAAGATTATGAAAAAAAAAGAGTGTGAATAAAAGCAGCTAGGGAAATAGCCACAAATTGCAAAGAGAACAGTTTCTTCTTAATAATTATATGTGTTAGTGTTGCGCGTAAGAGGGATAGTGGATAGATGTATAATCTTAAGGGTTTAGATATTTTTATTTCATGTGATCAGGAGTGTAAATAGGTTAGTGCGAGTTAAACTTTATCCTAAGTAAGTTAAATCTACTTTTTAAATTATTAATTTACGTATAACTTATTAACCCATATAAGACTAAAATTCAAATTCGGCTTGACTTATTAAAGAAATCTAATTAGACTTGTTAATTTATTTGAAAATCTTTTTATATAAATAAATTTTTAAATTTGGCAAAAGACTAAAACTTTTTATAGACTTAAAATTTTTCAATGACCTAATTAGTATTATATACATATATATGTATTAAAATATTTATATTATTTATATATATAATATATAATATTATATTATTTATAAATATATTCATAATTAAATAGACCGATCTAATACGCTTATAGATCGAGTTTAAAAAAAAATTGAACTTATTTATTTAAATAAATTAATTTATTTATTTAAATAAATAGATCAAATTAAATTAGATTTTAGCCCGTGGACTCTTGATAAACTACCTCACTCCGGATAAGCTGCTAACTGCTAGTAGGCCGCCTGAACTTGCACCCCTACATGTGACTTGTTTGCATTTTATTAAATAGAAACAAGTTGAGTTATGCAAAAAATAAATAAATTTGTGCAACATGTACAGTTATTTAGGCCATCATACCCACATGCCGATGTGGAAAGAACTGATTGTTGGTGCACACTTGCCTCAAGATTCCAAAATAAAAATATTAAGGTAGGTTTGCCCCCACTTTTCTATTTCGTCGTGGAAGTCCGCACCTTATTAGTTTCTCTTGAAAATCTGTGCAAAACAGCCCCATATACGTTAGTGTTGCACATGAGAGGGAATAGGGATAAGTGGATAATCTTACATTTTGTTTGATTGGGGTGAAAAGAGGGGAATAGAAATTTAGGATAAAAAAGTGAGAAAATTTGACAATTTTTTCCTGTATGGTTGCTGCAGAAATTAAGGTAAAAAAAAATTATACAGTACTGTAGTTCCCACTTGTTTTTTTCTCCTCAGTTAAGAGGAGAAAAGAGGAGAAAATGCTGCATACCATGCATGCTGAAAAAGGGGGAGCTACTGCTGCTGCTTGAACTGCCGTCTGCGGGAAGGACCTCTGACATCAAGCTGCCGGCAACGTCGCATTCCGATGAGTTTTCCCGTTGCTGTGGTCTTCCCTTTTTTTTCTCTTGCATTATTGTGTGCTGTGTCTGTTGTCTCTGCGTCTTCGACCGCGGCCTACTGTGGTAGCCGAATGCTGGCATCCATTCCGGTAGCTATTGGGTTGCCGCCCGGAAGCTGATGCCAATGGAGAATGAGTGGCATCCACAAAGTCGTACATTTGAGCATCGTTTCAACGCCAGTATGGCAACCGTCCCTGTAAAGCATGTGAAAAAATACGATCCGGAATCCTCCATTTTTTTTCTCTTTTGTCAATATAGAAAAATAGAAATATAATTTATATTTTAAAATATATAATTTTTTGTAATTTATTATTTTTAATATAAAAATTATTTTTAATTTACTCTCTTTGAAAAAATCACTCTAATTTGCAAATAAATGAAGATGAATCATGATTCAAATTCGCAAAAAATATGACACGGGGGAGCTCCGTTCCCTTATTTGTATCCATCAGTTAACATCAAGCACATGTTAAATATTTTTCAAAATGCCATATATATGTCCAAACCCAATTCCATTCATAGGATTTCAAATGTTCACAACGGTCCCACTGTAATCATAGTTTTTTGTAAATATTCAAATAAAAATAATTAAATTATTAAACATAGGTGAATAATTAAATCTTAATACAATAAAAGACATAAAATTTTTAAAAGATATTATGTATCATTTGAATCAAAAGTTTGCAATATAACTTCTTATTTTTAAGATTAAAATTTTATTTTGATTTTTCCTGCATTTTCTTTTCTCCTCTATTTTCTCTTATAATTAAATAATCCTGAAGAAAATAACTTCTCTTTATTTTCTTTCTCTCTCATTCTCTCTTACAATCAAGCAAAACCTTATATATATATATTAAAAAATAAATTTTGAATGTAACAAAAAGTATAAGATTTTAAAAAATTATCAAATGTCATTTTGAATTAAAAAAATTTATTTAATTATCTTTACTTCATATTACTTTTCTTGTCTTCTATAAAATTGAAACAAGTCATGCCAAAAATAAATAAATTTGTCCAACATGTGAATCATATTTAGGCAATCATACCAGTATGCAAGTGCGGGAAGGACTAATCGTTGGTGTTCAGTGTAAATTATTGGCGTCCCTTGAAAATCAGAGCAAAATGGCCCCGTAAAATGTCAGACCAATGGTGTTAAAACATGAATCTTTCCGGACGCCTTCTTCCTCCACTGTCTCCACTCCATTTGGGATTCTGGAAGATATAAGAAAAAGAAAATATGGTTTTGACTCTTCAAAACGGTACCAGCTCCAAACAAAAAAAGATGAATTTATTCAATTTTATTTACTATACAATAATGATATATAAATTATTATATTAATAATAATAATAATAACAACAACAACAATAATTATTATTATTATTAAAATTCAGTGTGGACTTATCTCAATTATATATAAATTATTATATTAAGTCAGACGAGTAAAAACAACTTGTTCAAACAACAACGTGCAGATAGGCGATTGGGTTGGTGAAAAAGTTTGAACCACCTCGTAATTATTTTGATATGAAATATTTTAATCCACATCATAAGTAAAAAGATATTTTAATTCTATTCATTTCAAAAAATATTACTTTATTAAGAGAGAAATGAATATAAAAATATATGTAAATCCTTCAAAAGTAAAGCTCTCAAAGTGCCTTTAAGAGTTTAAGTCTATCTTTTTTTTATAAATTATTTATTCATAAAGCATGGTAGATCTCTCTAAATATTGTAGTAATTTTGCCTATAGCATTTGTTTTTCCATTTTAAATAAGCAGAAAGTGTGGTAGGTATCGATCTTCAGGTGCTTGCTATGGTGCCCCTTGCGTTTGGTACCCGGGGTGATGTGACAAAATACAAGCCATTGGATGAGATTACAAAAGTCTTAGCATTGACTTAGTAATCTCATCCAATGGCCTGTATTTTGCCACACCACCCCGAGTTTGGTACTACTAGGGGCACCTTAGAATTGACCCGATCTTCAAAGTGTATTCTTTGCTTTAAAACATGACCTAGCGGCCCATTATGTATTTTGTACTGAAATACACAGAATGGTCAATCAATCAAGTGCTAACAATAACCAACCTACCACCACCATCTATTCTCTCTCGAGCCATGGGCTATATGCCAACGACATCATGTCTATACTCAAGTAATTACTTGGTGACATCTAAGTCTCCATTAATTCTAAGGAAAAAAAAAATACAGATTGCATCCTGAAATTTAGATTGACATTGATATTTTTGCGACTTTGAATCCAATACATAAAGAAATGCAAGGCAAAGTGGTGTAAATCTGTATGAGGATAGGAAGAAAGTGTGAAACATGATTGTAGAATTCATTGCCTAAGAAAGAAAGGCAAATTTGAAGCCTACTCGCTTATTTTCATGTTTGTAAGATAAGTCAAATCTAGGAAAAAACGAGGTAGGGATTTATAGAATTATTGTTTTAAAAAAATGTGATGTTATGAGAAGTTTCACATGAGAATTTCTACTGTAATATTATATTTAATATATTAATATTTATATTTTTAATTTTAATTTATCTATTTTGAAAGCTAAAAAAATAATAATTTAATAATAAAATATTTAATTTCTTATGATATGAAAGTTTTCATAATATTACTCTTTAAACAACAGGTGAAATAGAGAAAAAGACTAGGGATCTGTTAATGGAGTTAATGGACTAAGAAGGATTCTTGCTGGTGGAATTTTAGTCGGAAAGTAGTGCCGCAAGGTGGCCGGGGACGTGACGTTGTGAGAAGAGGAAGTAAATAATGAAATTCTATCCATATATATATATATATGGAAAACCCTTTAGCAAATCAGCGTGTTTATTTTTAACATTAACGAAGTGATATTATGTAAGCCTTAAATTTAATATTATTATAATCGAAGGTTTTATTCATCATCAATTATTTTGTACTCAAGGTGGACATGAGTAATAAACAATCTCTTTCAACAAAAATACATTTAAGAATTGAATTCATACTCCTTTAAATTCAAGGTTACGGTAAATTGGATGGAACTTCCATTATGAAAAAGAATCCTAACCCAAAAATGAAATCTTCAGTGTTAAAATTGACACCCTTATTTTTGTGAAGAGGATGTGATCCCTTTCTTCCAACCTTCTAGCCTAAAATTCATGAAATATTGAGAATGAAAATTTTGAAAAAGCATATAGCAAGTTGATCAAAGAAGGGCTTCCTTCATTCGAGTATTTTATTTTAATTTTTTAAAACAAATGCTTTGAATGATTTATTTTCGCGAGATTTTCATGATATATAGTATGATATATAATTTATTTCAAACCCCAATGTTTTTTCAGCTGAGTGTGCCTTTTTGTTTTTATTATTAAACGTTGATCCGCTTGTTTGGTAAAATGGGCATTTGCATAAAGATATCACATTGTAGGTATTTTGAGGCAAACGTGCTGTTAAGAGCAATATCATGGAAAAAACAGTGCAAGAAAACAAACAAATAGAGCAGCAGATACTGAAATATTATATTGAAATTTATATTGCTTTATAAGTTTACAGCTAGCATAATGCAAAAAGCAAAGTTCTTCCCCGATGGCTGGGACTAAAAAAAACTAGTAATAATAAAGAAATAAAGCAGTAGAATGCAAGGATATTAAAATATTGTACTGAAACTTAATTTGCTTTGCAATTTTTCTGATAGCATAATACTAATAAGGCAATATAAAGCAGCAGGCATGCAGCATTTGGAGTCACAAAAAGGAGAAAAATTCTGCAATCTGCATTTGCATGAAAGCATGCATCGCAGTATTCATACATTAAGAAATAAATGCATGCATTAGCTCACCTCACTTATAATGAAATCATGCGAATTCAGAATTTTGTATGTTCGTATATCATAAATGACTTATTATTTTTGTAGTTAAAATTTAAAAACAAATTCTTATTAACACTCCTACAAACTTTGAGGTTAATGTGATGTTTTCCCTTCTAAATTTAAGCAAACAACCTATGTATTACATTATAATACACGAAGTGGTTTGAGAAACAAAATAATGATGTGTTATTCTTTTATGCATTGATTATAATTTGTTCAAACCTACGAAATCAATTTGAGCACCTTCTGTGCATGTGGGAAGTCGGGTATCTTCCTTTTCCGGCTTCCAACAGAAAAGCATATATATAAAGGCCTCTCTCTTTTTGTTTTGGGATAGGCCACTCGGCTCACTCAAAAGTAACTACCCTTGTAGCTTATTCTTGGGATCTGCTCATCGAAGTTCTCCCCTTGGGGAAATCCTCTCACTCGTCTTGCCAGTTCTTTCAAGAGAGAATCCCGCCTCCCAAAATGGTTTATGAAAGATCCTGGCTACATAGCCAGACCACGAGTTATCCAAAAAAACGTCATTCAATAGATCTGATTCATTTTTGCACCCTTGCCCTGCTATTATATAAAAAGTTACTTTTTATGAATTATTTTTAATCATAATTTTTTCTTACTAAAACTTTTTAATCAGTTATCCTTCAAAAAAGAGTAATTATTATTAAAAGTTATGCCATTAGTAAGAAAAAAATTACAATTATTGTATAATACAATTAACGATATTTTCACATCTATATCAAACAAGTCCATAAACTATTTTTCTCCTAGTGGGAGAAATTTAGTTACTTGGACTATGAGAAAGAAAGAGAGGTATACATGTGGGGAGGAATTGTGATTGTGCTTCTCTAGAATATTAGATGCATTTAAAAAATAAAGTATAATATGATAATCCTTGATGGATAGGTTAAAAGAATAGATAATTACAAATTTTAAAATTACTTTTCAAATGTATTATTACTTATTAAATTCCAAACTCTTGATTTTTACATCAAGGACTATAATAATAATTTATTTTCTAAAATCTATTTTGTACTTTAAAGGAATTCAATTCTAAAAATTAAGATGTAACCTTTTCAAATGACTTTTGTATAAAATAACATTAAAATAATGATTCATTTTCTTATCCTCCTTTGTTCTAAATAAGGGACTAGTTTTAGTATTTTTAAGGTTTATAAGTTAAGGTGATGTAGTAAATTCTAAAATTGTTAGAATAAAATTATTCAATTATAAATATTTATTTTTTAATAAATATAATCAAATAATTTTTAAAATTATCACCTTACCCTCCATTTTAAAACTTTCCAAAACCACATAGAATTCACCTCTAAACAAACTTATAACAATAAACCATTTCTCCTCGAACTCCTGTCAGCCTGAAATTGAAGAGAGAATTGGATAAATTACTACACATTTTGAGAAAATTTATAGCCGAAAGGTGAATGCAACTTGGGATACCTTTCCAATTTTAGGTTGCTCATTCTTATTTACCAGACAAGTGTGTATACATGTAAATTGCATACAAACATAGTAATATGGTAGCATCTATATATGTATAAAATCCCTCTTATTTGCCTCTATTAAATAATATATTATTCTTGCTTTAAAAAAACAAACAAATTACACACGTAAGCTAGCAGGGAACGTCTTTTCAGCATACGTGGTTGACAGGATTTTCTATATGCTTACGGTTAAAGACCGCAACCCCACCCTTCGACTAACCAAACGGGCCAATGTTTTTGTTTTGATCTTGATCATTCACAATTTTGACCTAGCCTCGTAACGTCACCCATTTCATCACTCAAAATCTTTAACCGCCAATCTGAATTACGTACAATGAAGTGCATATTACAATTTTGACTATTTTCCTTGGGAGATAAGTAAAGCACTTAATTACGTATATAATAATAACCTCCCGTTTATTTACAATTATATTAATAGTAAAACAAAATTAACACCATATTCGCATACATTCACACAATCAATTTGCTGAAAATACGATTTAATTAAACAGAATTAAATACAAGCCATGAGACACAACGGGTTGTTTGGTTACAATTTTTAAAAATTATTTTTTTTTAAAAGACACTTTTTTTGAGTACGTATTTTTTAGCCTTGTTTTTAAAAATTTTGTTGAAAATATGTGTTTTAAAGATAATAAAACAAAAGTAACTTGAAATTTTTTTGTGAAATTTTGTTCCCCGGAAAACATAGGGAACAATGTTTATACTTTTATTTTACTCATTTTTAAAAATTGTTTTTAAAATTTATTGTAAAAAATTATTTTAAAAAATAAAAATAAAAATAAAATTATATTCAAACATATATAACATTATTAGTACAGTTACAAAAAATCAAAAATCTCTTCTTTTTTATCATTTTTAAAAATGCAAACATAACTTTTATTCTAAAATTTACTACTATCTTTTAGGAATTTACAATTTTAAATATAAATTTTATATTTTTTTTTCAAAATTTACCATCCTTCTTCTCGAGAGGATCTGTGTTCAGTTTACAAGGAGTTAGCTGTTAATGGCATGGTAACGTGAGGTCATGAAGCGTATCATGTTCCGGGAATTAAAATTGTAATTGTAAATTGCGAATGGGCGGCCAGCGGTGTCGTGTCGTATACGGCGCAAGCTCATGGGATGATGACGTCCATTGCGCAGACGACCCCACGGGTGCCACTGAAAGTCAACCATTTTATAGATCTTATCAAAAATAAAAATAAAAATAATACTAATAAAACGCATGCAACTGCTTCGAGATGCCGCATTTCATGATACTCCACGTCGTTTCTCGTTTTCCTTATTGAAATACAATCAGCCATCGCCGTTTCACATATATTTTGAATTTAATTATTACTTCGTGTTTTAGCTATTTTATAATTCCATCCCTTGGGGGACCAACAGGCATGGCCTTGCACCGTCCGCCCGTATGCTGTTGTTTTTTTCTGTCGTTCTTCATTTTTTATTACATTAAAAATTTATTTTAATTTTTATAAGATTAAATTTTTGTCATTTTTATTTTTGATTAAAATTTTATATTAATTTAATTTTTGTAAAATTAAAATTTTTTAAATTTTAATTCTTTTATACATGAAATAAAATATTAAATTATTGTAAAAATTAAATTTTAAAAATTTTTAATTTTACAAAAATTAAATTGAAATAAAATTTTAAATAAAAACAAAATTGATAAAAAATTAATTCAATAAAAATCAAAATAATTTTTTAATCTTTTTATTATTTGGATTTCTCATTCGTTTCTTCTATGAACTTGCATATTCAAGGATTAACGAAACCGCCAATAATAAAAGGCATAACATTATGCAATAACGAGGTTATTTATATACTTACGTTTCTCCCCGGAGTGGGCATCAATCAAATAAAATCGGTTAAGGAAATTTTTTAATCTAATCTCTTTTATTCAACTTTAAAAATATCTAATCATTTTCTATTGAGAAATTCAGATTGCATCAGGTACAAATGTTATGAAAAATTTTAAAAATTTAAGATTGATTTGTTTTGGTAAAGTGAATTTTTTGTAGAAATATATGTTATTTTAATAAGGAAAATAGGTTAGGTTAATGAAAATCAAATTATTGATTTCCATAACAGTCATTATTAGGGTTGGATTGTGACATTAGTATGTGGATTCAAAGCCATAAGAATATGATCACCCTGTCATCATCACAACTCATATATAACACAATTTCTTAAATATAAATCAATGTTTCAACTAGCATTTTAATCTCTTTTTATTATAAAAGCATTGACATTCATATAAATAAAAAAATGCCTCAATTATTCAAATGTAATTTAAATTCCATGTAATTTATATTTACACATACAAGGAAAATCTTAATGGGCCTCTAAGCCCAAATACCATTGTTACACAGCATACTAACATTGTAACACACCTTTATTTTATAATAATTAATATTTAACAATCTAACATATTTCATAGCATGCACGAAGATCCAAATTTCAAACTTGTATGGCATAATAAGACTAATTCTTATATACTTAATCACATTATATCATAAGTATATTTACATACTCATTTCATTCCCAATTATTCATATCAAGATCATTTATTCTTACACCATATGCAATAAGAAAGAGACAATAAAGTTAAAATCCTTGAAACATGTGATTTTTTTTTTAAAGAGGACAGGTTACAATTGATTATATAAGTCTAAAGAGTGAATATTTAATTATAATCAATTATATAAATTCAAAAAGGTTACAATCAATTATATTGAGAATTTTTACTATTCATCTAAAAAAAGTTAGTATAAATCTCACCTACAACCTCAATTGTCTCTATCAAACTATCATAACTCAAAAGAATTAAGTCATAACAATAAAATCCATCAAGAAATTCATAAATTCCAAACTAAAAACCTAAGATCAAACCTAAATTCATTTAAAACCTCATAATAATTAAAATACCTTGAATACTATGAAATTAATCAAAGATCTTAGTTAAATACTACTTATAAGTTGGTGGAGAAAGGTATAGAGTAGATTTTGTGATGGATAGAGCAATTCCTTGATAATAATGAAGGGAGATAGTTCTTTAAGTAAGGAGTTAAAAAGATGATAGGGAAGAAATGGGGAAAGGAAAAAGAGACATGTCTTTTTTTGAAATAAAGTTAACTCATGTTAAGGGCAAAATATGAATATATATATATATATATATATATATATATATATATATATATATATATATAACTCCTTCAAACTTTCTCAATTAATCTATCTTATTTCATTTATTTATAACCACATACATCCTAACCCAATCAATAATTAGCACCAATTATTTGTATCATTATGCCATCTCCTAGAATGTTCACATAATTTAAATGTTTCAATAAGAATTTACATAATTATTGGATATTAAATAATTATAATTAAATTATTAATTCATATCAATGAATTCAAGTATTGTTATCATCATAATTTAGATTCACCTCTATTGTAATTGTTACTACCTAACCTAAGTTGTGATCGACATGGAACTTGTTATTTTTTTTCTACTAGTCTAATTTACATCTTACACTAACATATTAAAGCATATACGGGAAATTAGAAAGAATTTTTCATGCATTAAAAGGAATATTCAAAATTTCATTTAGGGAACAAGATTTAATTACAAAAAGAGTTAGGTTTATTTATAATTTATTTAAACTTGAGGATAATCTAGCCTAACTAAACTTAAAATAAAGTTTATATTCTTCTACCTTTGACCTATGCAAGATAAGGCCCAAAATACTTAATTACACTTAGAACACTCTATATTGCCTAAACCATACTAAAAAGTCCCTTGTGAATTTAAATTTAAAGTGGTAGAAAAGGAAACTCAACCTATGAATTTACACAAGTAAAACACCCAAAGGAGAAGTCCAAGGGTTAGTAAGTAAATATTCTAGTTATAATCAAACATAAAATGCCTTTGTAAGCTTATCAACTAGATTTAGCCTTGTGTATACCCAAACACTTAGGCTGCATAATTCACAATACAATTCTTATTAATATCAATATATTCATCAATAGTTTTTATCATCTGTACCATCACTTAAATATACATGTATCCATATCACAATCATATGATATCATGCACCAAAATAACATATAAAGAAAGTAGGAAAATCTCATTGTAACTCCTATCTAGACATAAAAAACAAGTTTAGAGCCCATGAGTTACCCACAATCATAAGTTGATCACAAGTAGCTTGTGTATAGCTCGTTTGTCACACAAGTTTATGTAGGTTACCTGTGTGGTTGCAAGCTTTCATGGGCAAACCTATGTGTACTTGGGAACCTTTTTTTTAAAAAAAATTCAAGTATTTTGAAAACTCTAATCTAATCCATTTCAATGTTTAATAATCTAATATAATTTTTTTAATTTCACTTAACTAACTCATTATATAAAATAAAAAAATTAGCTAATTATAATTTATAAATAAATTAATTTTTTAATCTAATCTAATTTAATTTTTCCTTGAAGATTTCATATCATCCACCACATCTAAGATTCAATATCTAATTTATGTGTATGTGTGTCTAATAGTATCATTATTTTTATTTAAAAAAAAGTGGTTTATTTGTAGGTATCTAGAGCTTAATTATTTTTGCCCAAAAAAATATAAGCTAATTAGGCAAGCTTGTGTTGGCTTAAGCCTACACGGGTTTAGCCCATTTAGCTCGCTTTACTTAGTATTACACCTCTACTCTCCTTATCCTTCACTAATCTATCATTATACCTCTTGATCAACCTTATTCATCATTAACCATTATCAAATCTAGTGGCTAAATATCATATCACCCTCATCATATCTTTCCTGATCTTAATGCATTTGATGTTAACTATATCTCATAATTTATATTTCAATGATATCTATGCCTTTTTGCATGGTCATACAACTTATTTCTAACTAGGGATGCAATGGGGGCGAAGCAAAGGCAAATTTGCCCCAAATTGCCTTACCTTGCACTTTCTTGCCATTTGCCTTAAACTTGCCCCATCCCATAAGACAGGGTAAGTTGAGGCATCATCCTTGAAATCCACAAGGCATTGGTGTCTCACGAGAAAATCTACAAAAAATAAAAAAATTTATAAAAATTTTAAAATTTGTAATATTTCAAATTTAAACATAAACATCACATAATTTTAATAAAGTCTCATCTTATAAATTGAAACATATAGCAATTGAATGGAACAATAAGAATTTGAATAAAATGAGAAAATAAAAATACATAACAACAAAGCAATATAGTAATACAACAACGCAATAACACAGTAATACAACAATTGAAATAAATAAATGAATTTAGATACCTAAATTGAAATATATATTAATTGAATTAAACAATAAGAATTTGGACAAAATGAGAAAATAAAGATGTACAATAGCACAATAACACAATAGAATAGAAATAAAGTAGAACAACAATACAACAATATAACAATTGAAAGAAACAAATGAATTTAGATAATTAAATTAAAAAATTACAAAAAACATTATTAAAATTTATTTTCAATTGTTAAATTACTAAAAAATCCATATATAATATATGTATACATGGATTAGGTATAAGGATAAAAATGTAATATTAAAATTGCAAAGCTTTGCAGGACAGATTACACTAATATTGCATCTACCTAAAATCTATTCTGAATATAAAATTTACCCCGTACCTTGCTCTGTAGGGCAAATTTTCTTACCATGTTCACATCTCGTCAAGGCAAAATTCACGAGGCAACCATCCATATCGAAATTTTGCCATCCCTATTTCTAACATTATATATGTCACATAATAGTTATACACAATATCATTTAACATTCTAAATATCAATATCCCTTCATGTCACATAACTTGCAATTTGGTGTGTGGTAATTGACTATATATACAAGAGATCCAAGGTTAGATTTAGTGTTAAGTAGTCGATTATAGACCTCCAAAGAACAAGATTTAGTTAGGTAGTTAATTATATACTCAACTATAGTCATTTAAAAGGTAACCTTTTTGGGTATAATTGACTATATAGTTAGTTATAGGCCTACTAAGGCCAATTCTATAGGATGTAATTGATTGTATGGTTGATTATGGTTTTCTAGAGAGAAACTTTCAAACTATAGTTGATTATGTAGTTAACTACTACTTAGTTTTTTTTAACACAAATTTCTAGCTTGAAAACACAATTCATCCTCCATTAATGCTAACTTATTTAATTTATTGCACCATAACTCTTAACCAAATCATAAATACATACCACATTCTATTTATACCATTCATAACATCAAATACCAATTTAACATTACAAATTAACATATTCTTTACATAATCATGAAAATCTAGAACTTATGCTCAGACCAAACAAATTCATTTAAATCTTTAAACTAAAAATGGAATATTTACTCACCTAATATGAAGGAAAAGCAATTAAAAAGTTGAAAGTAAGGATAGATCCTAAACACCCAAAATCTTTAAGATAAGATTAGACTTCATCTTTCCCCTTTTTAAATTAAATATTCATATCAAATATTCAAATCCCTTCAAATATTAAAAAAAATAATGATGGATCCAGTTATTGTAAAGATCTTACTCTCTTTGTATGAAAGATTTGATGCAAATTAAACTTTTTAATTACTTGAAGAAGAATGTGAAGAAAAAGAAGAAGAGAGTAGAAAAATTAGAATTAGGATTTGGAGATAAGAAGAAGTGGGGAATATGCACTAAAATTTGAGTTTATTAAGAGTAAGGACATTTTCAAAATTTTAGCCTAAATCTTGTTCATAATCACATATTCAAATTGAATCACTTTTAACATTTAATTCTTTTATTTCTTACACTTCTCCTCAACTAAGTCATACAAGTTCCTCATCTTAAGCCCATTTAAATTAATTATCATTTACACAAAAATTTTATTCCATATTTTTTATGTAAATTTATCAATTTCATTCAAAAATAATTTTAAAAAGTACTTTAAGTTTTTGAGCATTATAACACTGATATCCTTAAGGTGATGTTTGATTCATAGAATCTTATATTCCTAGAAAAGTGTGCATTCCCGGGAATGTGATTCATGGGAATTTAATTGATAAGAATATAATATTATTGTGTTTAATTTACAATAATTTTTTTTAAGAATATTTTAATATCGTATTCCCATTACATAAGAATTTAAGATACTCACCTTCCCCAACCTCCCCCTATGAGAATGTTTTGGAGGAATGTTGGGTTAAAAAAATTTCTAAGAATATAACATTTCCAGACATTTTTTTTTTTAAATTTGAACCAAACATGGGAATGTGATATTCTCTTAAAACATTCTCAAGAATGTTAAAAACATTCCGCGAATCAAATGCTACCTAAATATAATATCTTCCTAAAAAGAAATTTTACCCTCACTTGTAGAATTATTTTTTCTTAGGAAATTTCTAAAATTATCTAGGTGTTAACTTGAGAATTTCCATATAACGTTACTTAAGTTTGGATATGTATAATTTGGAAAGGACCACAAAAGGGGATGGACTCTCCCCCACGTATATTTACATTTATGAATTACACAATATTAATTCATGGTACTCTACATTTAAAAAACACGAAAAGTTAAGGAAATTATGTTGGCAACATAGAGCAGATGGAATAAAATTTAGATATGCGATTTATGGAGTGAAGGATAAATAATTTATCCTGATCGCTTTTAAAACAAATCACTTAAAAATGTGTTGAAAATTTTCAATATTTTTTGCCATTTAAATAAAAATAGAAATGTTAATAAAATTCTATGTCAACCATTATTAAAATAGATTAAAAGAGTGCTATGAGAGTTTGTTGATCGGTGAAAAAAAAAGTTAGAATGTATCTAATTGAAAATAAAAAGTAATTAATATATTTCCTCATATACACGAGAATGGCAACTTCGAACGATCAATACACACATATATATATATATATGAGAAAAAAGTATGAAAAAAAAAGGAAAGAAAATATATAAAAAATACTTTTTTACTTATTATTTAGATATATGAAAAATAGGTGGAAAGAAAATGATGAAAATATTTTTTTATTTGATTTGATTAAAAAATAAAAATAATTTTTAAATGATAAAATTATTCATGCCACAAATTAATAAAGTTATTTAATAAGATTCACAAAAAGATAATTTTATAATTATAAAATTTTCTATCTTTCTTATACATCTGTGTAATAAAAAAAATATTTTATTGATTTTTGGGGTATTTTTTAACCCATTTTTCTTTCAATATCAAATTTTTTATAACATTTAAATACTAAAAAAATTTATTTTTAACTGTTTTTTTTTTTCACATTTTTACTTCCCGCTTTTCTTTGTAGATCCAAACACAGGATAAGCTGTCGTTGTCTGTCCCTGTGTCATACCCCAATTTTCGCATAAAAAAACCAATACAACAAACACTGCCATTTGTCCAAGATCACAGAGCATTCAGGCTATGAAATTTTACATTGAATTATAAATTTTTTCCGACAACGTCGAATTATATATGATAAATAACAATCCCACAAAAATAAATATTAATTAATCTTTTTATTCTTTTATACATAGATGGTCATCATCCAAAAATTGTTCTCCTTCTTTTGTTCGTGCACTGTTTTTTATATCATACAATTCTCTGGATTCTTTGGTTCATTGAACCGGGTGAACTGACATAAGGCATTCGGTTAAACTAAAGATTAGTCAATTGTTTTTTTCTTTCAATTTTTCTTGTCGTGATTGCACCTTGAAGACGATGAGATGACAACTTATGCATATAAAAACAACAAAATGAATAAACATTTATAGAGGCCACACTTACAATATATACTCAGTTTAGTATTATTTATGCACCGATTATTCAATTCCTTAAAAAATTAAATATTTTATTATTGAATTATTTTTTTATATTTTGAAGTAAATAAATAAAAATTATAAATATAAATCTTAATATATTAAATATAATATAATAATAAAAATATTAAAAAGTTCAATATCTTATAACATTTTTCTTAAGATAATTCTTTTATACTTAAAATAAACTTCGTATACAGACATGTCAAGTAAATGATAAATTCTAAACTATTTAATTTTTTTTCATCAACTCTAAGAATTACGGCAATATGATTAATAACTTATTTAACTAGTTAACGATGTATATTACAGAAATATCTATAATGTCTTATCGTCAATAATTTTTTTCTTCTTTTTATATGTTGTTTATCTATTCAAATCGTTACTTCACGTATTAAGATTAAACAAAAGTTTTTCTTTTTTATTATATTTGAATAAAATATTAATATAATTTAAAAATATAAATAAAATTTCTTAAAATATTATTAAAGGAAATATTTATTTTTTTATAAATAAAACTAATTCTTTTAACAATTTTAAGATTGGTAGAATTGATAAAGGAATCTTATATTTTATTTTTTATACATGAACTCACCTCAAACCTCATTTCTTCTAAAAAAAGATGGATAAATTATATTTAGAGTGAATTCAATAATCAATTTTTATTTTCAAAATGATAACGATTATATTTTTAAAATTTATAACTAGCATCATTTGTTCTTATTTTTATTATATTTTTAATAAAAATTAGAAGTGATTAGTTTTATCTCACTAAAAAGCTATTTAACTTGATTCTCTAGTATATAATTTGGATTTTAACAAATATAATTGTTATTGTAATCTTGTGTATTCTATTATAATAACAGATGTGTACAACATATGTAAGTCATAAAGAAAATAAATTCTTAAAATTTTTTATTCTTAGAATCATTCTTGATATGCATTGATCATGATTGATCATGATTCCTATTCCTAGAATCATTTAATATGCATTGATCATAATATATACAAAATTTTTTAAATATTGTAATGAGATTGTATGAGATAATTAACATAATTAAGATGATTCTCTTAAATAATTACTATAATTAATATGATTCTCCTGATACTCCCCCTCAAGTTGGCGTATGAAAATCTTGAATGCCCAACTTACCAAAAAGAAAGTCAAATTATTGTTTCTCAAAAGCTTTAGTTAAAATATTTGCAATATGGTTGTAGGTTACATGCATAGTAACAATGTTGTCAACTTGGATTTCATTATGAATGAAATGACAATCTACCTTAATATGCTTAGTGCATTCATGAAATACTGAATTGGTTGCGATACGAATGGCTGCTTGGCTATCACAATAAAGTTGCATAGGTTGAGGGTATGGTACTCATAAGTCACCCGTAAGAGTTTTAAATCATTTTAATTCACAAGTTGTAATAGTCATAGACCTATATTCAACCTCTATTGAGGAACAGTAAACTGTGGCATGTGTTTTAGTTTTCTAGGATCTAAGTGACTAGCCTAATAAAATAAAATATTCTGTCAATGAACGTCTACTAAGAAAACAACTGGTCTAATCAAAGTCACAGTAAGCATATAGGTGTAAATTACTATCTAACCGAAGAAAGATCCTTTGTCCTGGATTAACTTTTAAATATTGAACCATCCTTATTGCAATATCCCAATGTTCTTAGCACAGACGATGCATGAATTGAGTTAGGATGTGCATAGAGTAACTAAGTTTAGGCCAAGATATGGTTAAACAGATAAGTCTCCCAATGAAATGATTATATTTCTTCGGATCCTCCAAAATAGCTCCATTAGTAAGGGGTAATCCATGATTTTGTTCAAGAGGAAAATTAGCCAATTTAGCTCCTAACAACCCAATTTATGAGATAATATCCAAAGCATATTTGTGTTGATACAAGAAAATCCTTTGAGCTCTCAAGCCATCTCAAGACCTAAAAAATACTTCAGAGAGCCAAGATTCTTCATGTAGAAGCATGTGATAAGATACTGCTTGAATCGTTTAATCACATCTCCATTGTTCCCTGCAATGATGAGATCATCGATATACACTAGAACACTTAAAATCACATTCCTTTCATGATAAGTGAAAAGTGAGTAATCGGCATGGGATTGTTTAAACCGTATTTCTTCAATACAGCAGCAAGTTTTGCAAACTAATTTCGTAGTGCTTGCGTGATCATGGTTGGGTAACCTAACCGAAAAGCAAGTTTTACAAACTAATTCAAAAGGGTAGGGTAACTTGACTGTTGAGTGATTATGGCTACACAAGACATGAAGAAGGCTAATACCGCACAAATGTAGTAAGCTCACGATACAACAGCCATGTAGATAGGGGGAGTCACTGATGAACATGAATCCTTTCCTGGGTTAAATGATGATCAATGGACAGTTCTACTAAACATTCTTAACAACTACAAGAACACTACATCCATTGAAAAACTCACTGGTAAGCAAGTAAAAAATTCTTGGTTGCTGGATATAGGGGCTTCAAATCATATAACAGATGATATAAGTTTATTGACAAACATAATTGATATCTTACCATGTCTTATTAGGCTACCTAATGGAAGAAATGCAATTGCAAATAAGGAAAGAATAATAAATTTTGGGAAAGACTTAACCTTGAATAATGTGTTATATGTCTCCAATTTAACATGTAACCTTATTTCTATCTTTTAATTTATATATGACTTAAATTGTGCAGTCATTTTTTCTAATAAATTGTGTGTAATATAGGACCACACTTCAAGAATAGTGATTGGTATGGGTGAACTGTAGAATGGGGTTTATCATTTTCACATAGTGACCTTTGTTCAGGTGTGCAAAGCAAGTGGAACTGACTCCTTTACCATGTGGCATAGGCATATGAGACTTTTGCAAGTCAAATAGTTAATTTACTTCCTGGTATTCAAAGTAGTGATAAACATGAGAAAGTTTGTGATATTTGTTTGAAAGCTAAGCAAATAAGAGATGTTTTTATTCCAAGTTAAAATAAAGCCAGTGAACCCTTTAATTTAATACATTATAATGTGTGGGGTGCTTATCGTATTCGCTCTTCTTGTGATGCTTCTTATTTTTTAACTATTGTGGATGACTTTTCTCATACTGTGTGGATTTATTTATTAGTGAAAAAGAATGAAGTTGGGAACACTTTTAAAAATTTTTATCCTATGGTGAACACTCAATTTAACAAGTCCGTGAAAATTGTGAAAAGTGATAATGGAGCTAAATTTAAAGCTTTAAAATTCTATTTCATTGAACATGGAATAATTAATCAAATTTCCATGGTTAACACCCCTCAACAAAATGGCGTGTGGAGAGAAAACATGTGCATATTTTAAATGTAGCTCGAGCTTTCCGATTTCAAGCTAATATACCTATTGAATTTTAGGGAGAATCTATTCTTACTGTAGGATACTTGATAAATCACACTCCTACTATTCTTTATAAAGATAAAAGTCCTTATGAAGTGTTGTTTGGTAAGACTCCTATTTATTCTCATATTCGCACTTTTTGGTATTTGTGTTATGCCCATAATCGACCTTGCTAAAAAGACAAGTTTGGTGAGAGAAGTTGGAAATGCATTTTTATAGAATATCCTTATGGAAAAAAAGGATGGCGTTTCTATGACTTGGAGAGTAGGGAATACTTTGAGTCTTGTGATGTTATGTTTTGTGAAAATGAGTTTCCTTTCATTGATCACTCTTATATAGTAAATAAATCTCATGCCCCCATACAGACCTTATGGAATAATGAATCTCCTTTCATTAATGAATCTAGCATAGGTATGCCTGATGTAAGGGAGAGTAGTGAAGTTAAGGGACATATTAGGGATATACAAGAGGGAGGTTCGAATCCAAATCCCTCAAATGAAAATGTTGTGCTAGCACCACCTGTAAACGAACCCCTTGGTCGAGGTCATAGAGAACATCATCCACCAAGCAAGCTTTGATACCATAATAAATATAATTATTATTGTAATCTTGTATATTCTATTCCAATAACAAATGTGTACAATATATATAAGTCATAAAGAGAATCAATTTTCGAAATTTCCTATTCCTAGAATTATTCTTGATATGGATTGATCATGATTCTTATTCATTTAATATGCATTAGTCATGATTGATCATAATATGTATAAGATTTTCTAAATATCAATAAGGAGATTACAATGAGATAATTAAATTAATTAAGATAATTCTTCTAAATAATTACTATAATTAATATGATTCTCCTAATAAATTTATTTAATACATAAAGAAATTATCCAACATACTAATAAAAAATTTGAATTTAATTGATTTCTATAAGCATAAAAATTCACACTTATTTTATATTTTATTATATGAATATAAATAATTGTATAATTATTATAGTATATTAACATGGATGATTTATTTTATGAAATATATTATTGACATATAAAATTAATTTTAAATAATTTAATTAGTATTAATTGGATTAAAAAAATCATTATATATATCTTCATAATTTGTTGATAATAATTAGATGATGAATGAGACATGGCTTCGTTGAACCTTATTTTAATTTCTATTTAATTTTAAATTTATTTATTTATTAAAAAATTTATTATGTAATTAAATATTTGATAAATATCACAGTAATCTAAAATCATAGATGTATAATTTTTAATCAAATATAAATTTAACAAAAAATTAAATTTAATTAAATAGATATGATATATAAATCATATATTAGGATAAAAGTAATTTTTAATAAAGTTTAATCTTAATTTATTTCATAAAATTCTACATTGTCAATCATCATTAATGAGTAGCTTATCAAATGCAATGAGTTCATGTTCTTGTTTTTACTTTTTGCCTTATATTTTAGTTATTCTATAAGCTTATTTTATAAAATTTTACATTATTCATATAATATATTTTTAATGTTAATAATGAACAAGAATTTAAGTGATTAAAAAATATACATAATTAAAAATTTTACTAAACGTAGAGAAATTGTAATAGTTTTCAATAATATGGTTAATGATATTACAAAATTTTGTTACATTGTTTTAACATGTTACAATAAAAAATTTATTGAATAAATTAATTTTAAGTCTCTGAAATTTAAATTAATTTATTGATGTTATAAAGAAAATAAATTTACACCATTATTTATTATATATTTTTATAATATTAAAAATTATTAAATTATTTTTACTAAAAATAACAGTTTATAAACATGCTTACTTTGTTTAGTAACATGACACTTTTTATATAATATTTTCATTAATAATAGAATATATGAAATACTAATATTTACACTACTAAATAATTATATTTTTATGATTTTTTTATGTCACAAATCGACCAATGTTTGGCAGAATATAAACTACCAAAAAAATTTTGTAAATTATTTGGAAAAAATAAAAAGGAAAATTTGTTACATCTAATTTGTTAATGTATGTGATTAACAAATATAAAAAAGTAAATGAGATAAAAATTTTATTTTATTATCTTATTTATATAATAAATAATATAAATTTTATAAAATAATATAAGTGATAAATAATTATAAATATTGTCAATTAAAATATGCATACTCAGATTTTTAATTTGCGTATCGTAGAATTATACTTAATATAATGAAAATGCTCTCACGTGGAGGTCCGTTGCGAAAGACGTGGCTGGGACGAATTATTTGAGAGTTGGAATTAGATATAAAAGCTCTCGAACAATCCGCATAATATAAACATCTAAAGTTGTCGGCACACTTCTCGTCTCTAGGGTCCATTTGGTTGAATGAAATGAATAGGAAATTAGAATAATTTAAAATTATATTTGATAGAAATTATAAGATGAAAATTTTTATGCTTTAATAAATAATTATTTTATTAAGTGATGGATAAAATAATGCAATGACTCATTTTATTATTTTTACATTGAATTTGTAATTATTTTACCCTTAATAAAATTCTAAAATTCTAAAACTATCCTTTTTAATTATAAATCTTATTTGATATTTTTGTTTCATTATAAGTATGAAAATATTTTAAATTAAAAATACTTTAAATTTCTTGCTAAATATATTGGATTTGACTTTTTTTAATAATGTACAGTACAAATGAATACAACATACCCATTGAAATTATTTTTAAATTTAAAGCATATACTTCAAATCAAATCAATATAAAAAGAATGTTATTATATATTTATTTATAATATCCTTTTAAATTCAATATAATATAATTTTAAGTTAAATTTATTTTAATTATTTAGCATATTGAAGTTAAATAATTTAACCAAAATTATCTATTCATTTAAATATATAAAAAATTATAAATAAATAAAACTAACTGTATCATTTATCATATAAAAATTATTGATTTCCATATTTTCTGTTATTTTCAAGAGTATTATTATTGATAATTTTTTCCTTATTTCATTTTAATAAAATTTTATCATAACAAATATAATTATAAAATAGAATATTCGGCCACTCTTTATTATATCAAATATAATTATGGAGTGAAATGAATGACCATTTCATTTCTATTTCTATTTCATTCAATTAAATATATTGTTAGATAAATTAAATCGTACAGCTAATTTTCTTCCTAATTATAGTTACGAAATGGAGTTAGCTTTCCGTATTGTTAATTCCCCTGTATCCAAATTAATTAATGTCGGTGGAATTGAAAGATGTTAAGAGGGGTAGCATTGCTTTATCCTAATGAATAATATAGGGAAAAAAAAACTCATCAAATTAAATGGATGCCGAAGTGAGAATCTCATTTATTATTGTTATTATTGTTATTGTTATCATTAAAAATAATAATTTAATTAATATAAATTTTAATTTTAAAAAAATAAAAAATAATTTTTAAAACAAAAAATTTAGTGCGACTTCACTATTAAAATATCACTCCCGGTTATTTAGTTTTTGAAAACCTCAAGTGATCTTGCACATTCCCATACGATTCTCCTTTTTCTCTGAAAAGGAAGCATGTAATAATAAATCGAAAGGTAATAGGGAAAGTAGATGCAAAAGTGATTTACATTTATGCATAATAATCAACAAAAACAAAGTAGGCTGTCTGCAACTTTACCGCAAGGTCAAATTGATTCCGATTCTCACCAAGAAAAGGGAAATTTCATATTCTAATTCTCTCTTTTCTTAAATCATCTACGTGACAAAAACAATGTTGTCGACATCCAGTTTCGAAATTTCTACAAAAAGGTTTGAAAGAAAAATTCTTAATCTCTATATGAGGAAGAAAAGGAATATTGTATGTTGTGCGATTATGATGTTTCCAGTTCTTAATTTGATTTTATTGACTGTCAAAAGCTTGCAGCCACATTCCGCACTATTAATCCATGCTTAATAATCAAGCAAACAAGAACATCATATTTAAGCATACAAGGCTGTCATTTTACAATGGTAGCCCTGGACTTCCCTTTATTATTATTAATTAGTTTGGAGGCAAAGCAAGAAAAAATGAACATTATTTTGTATGATTCGGCGTATCATAGACTTAAAAAAACAAAGGCCTTAACTAGTATGAACTTGTTATATTAATTAGCTACCATTGATATTTCAAATAGATATGATCTAAAGAAATAAACGACTCATAATAAGTTTAAAAGGAGATTTAAGGTGATATTTTAAGATAGACCTAATAAATACAATCTAAATGATTAAATCCTTTAGATAAAGTAAACTAACTCCTCTACTTGAACGTACATTATTTGAAAGTTTCCAACCTTCACAAAAAGATTATACCTACTCAAATATAAAATTACTTCATTGAAATTAAGTAACTATTAAGACATATATATATATAAGTCTATAATGAATATGGTGCATGCCAGAAAAGAAATAGCACAACACTATCCATTAAATATAAAATTTCAGTGTTAAATATTTATTCATATTGAAAGGCTAGTTATATTTTATTTTAAAGAGGAAAGAAATGTAGTGTAGAACTCTAAAAGGCAGGTGATATATACTGGGGCTGGCAATTCAAGTTTATTTATTGAATTTGTGTCATTTATAATAATTTTAATAATTTCAATTTTAATTCAATTTGAATAATAATTATATCGTATCAAGTTAATTTATTTATTAATCATATTGAGATGGATCAATCTATTTAATAATTTCAATTAATAAAGTTTGTATTCTAAACTCATTTATCAAATTTATTGCTCATCATATTTCATTAAAAATATTTTTAATCTTTCTTTAAATGCTTTAGTAAATTTTTATTATTATTTTATTAAAATATAAATTTAATACTTTTATCATATTTAGATATCTATAATTTATTTGTTAATTATTTATCAAATAATATTTTAAACTTTTTATTTCATACAGGGAGTATATATTTTTAGGAAAAAAATTAAGCCAGTGTTGTTTGTTACAATTTATTGTAACAAGGTATCTAAAGCCTACTTTCTTTCATTTAAATGCACCCATGTACGAAAATTTATCATGATACCTAGAAAATAAAATAACACATTTATAGTGCATTTTAAGAAGATAAAAAATATCAAAATAGAAACTTATTTTGCTATATATTAAAATTAGAAGATTTTTAATTTAATATAAATAAAAAAATAAAAGACTAAAAACTTATAAGAATTAAAATTGAATAATTTTTAACTTTATAAAAATTAAATTAATATAAAATTTTAATTACAAATAAAATTAAAAAATTCAATTTTTAGTAATTAAAATAAATTTTTAGTTAATATAAAAATAAAAATAAATAAAAACTTAGAGATATAGGAACATATTATTATTTACCAATTTAGTTATTAATTAGATATAATTTATCCATTTATTTAAAATTTTTAATTAATATTATTATTTTGAAATAAAATAATAACATGTTACTATTTTGAAGTGAAATAATAATATGTTACTGTTTGAAAAATAAATAGTAATATGTTGTTATTTGATAATTTGATTATTAATTAGACTTGATTTATCTATTTATTTAAAAAATTTTATTAATATTTTGGTTGTTAATTAGACTTAATTTATCTATTTATTTAGAATTTTTAATTGATGTTATTATTTTGAAATAAAATAGTAACATCCTTTTTTTAACAGTTTGGTTGTTAATTAAACTTGATTTAACCATTTATTTGAGATTTTTTTTTTATTATTATTTTAAAATGAAATAGTGATATATTATTATTTGGAGAATAAATAGTAACATATTATTATTTAATAATTTAATTGTTAATTAGACTTAATTTATTTATTTATTTAAAAATTTTTGTTAGTATTATTATTTTGAAATGAAACAGTAACATGTTATTATCTGAAGAATAAACAGTAATATGCTATTATTTGGTAATGTGGTTATTAATTAAACTTACTTTATCCATTTATTTGGAGTTTTTAATTGGTGTTACTATTTTGAAATGAAATAGTAAAATCCTATTTTTTGATAATTTGGTTATCAATTAGACTTGATTTATCTATCTATTTAAAATTTTTTATTAGTACTACTATTTTGGAATGAAATAGTAATAAGTTACTAATTTATCTATTTATTTATTTAAAATTTTTTTATTGGTGTGGTTTTGGAACAAATCAATAACATGTTACTGTTTGAATGTTGTTATTCAATAATTTGGTTATTAATCAAACTTAATTTATCCATTTATTTAAAATTTTTAATTGATATTATTATTTTGGAACGAAACAATAACATCTTCTTTTTTGATAATTTAATTATTAATTAAACTTGATTTATTCATTTATTTGAGATTTTTAATTGATGTTACTATTTTGAAACGAAATAATAACATGTTATTGTTTGGAGAACAAATAGTAACATACTTTTATTTGGCTATTTGATTATTAATTAGACTTAATTTATTCATTTATTTAAAAATTTTGATTAGTGTTATTATTCTAGAATGAAACAATAATATGTTACTGTCTGAAGAATAAATAATAATATGTTATTTTTTAGCCATTTGGTTGTTAATTAAACTTAATTTATCTATATATTTAAGATTTTTTATCAGTATTATTATTTTAGAATGAAATAGTAACATGTTACTATTTGGAGAATAAACAGTAATGTGCTATTATTTAGCAGTTTGATTATTAATTAAACTTAATTTATTTATTTATTTAGTATTTTTGGTGTTACTATTTTGGAATGAAATATTAACATGCTTTTCTTTGGTAATTTAGTTATTAGTTAGACTTTATTTATCTGTTTATTTATTTATTTATTTTTTTAGTAATTTAGTTATTAATCAGACTTTATTTATCCATTTATTTAAATTTTTTTTCTTGATATTACTATTTTGAAATAAAACAGTAACATGTTACTGTTTAGAGAATAAATAGAATATGCTATTATTTGATAATTTAATTATTAATTAGACTTAATTTATCTATTTATTTAAAATTTTTAGTCGGTATTACTATTTTTAAATGAAATAATAACATGTTACTATCTAGAGAATAAATAGCAATATGTTGTTATTTAACAATTTAGTTGCTAATTAAACTTAATTTATTCATTTATTTTAGAATTTTTAGTTGGTATTACTATTTTGAAATGAAATAGTAATATGTTACTATTTAGAGAATAAATAGTAACATGTTGTTATTTAATAATTTAGTTGCTAATTAAAATTAATTTATCTATTTATTTTAAAAATTTTAATTGGTATTATTATTTTAAAATGAAACAGTAACATAGTACTATTTATTCTTCAGATAGTAACATGTTACTATATGAAGAATAAATAGTACTATGTTATTATTTAGCAGCTTAGTTACTAATTAAACTTAATTTATCTATTTATTTTAGATTTTTGGTGTTATTATTTTGTAATGAAATAATAACATACTTTTTTAGTAATTTGATTGTTAATTAAACTTCATTTATCCATTTATTTGAGATTTTTTGTTCATATTACTATTTTGAAATGAAATAGTAACATGTTGCTATTTAGAGAATAAATAATAACATATTATTATTTGATAATTTGATTGTTAATTAAACTTAAATTATCTATTTATTTGAGATTTTTTTATTAATTTTACTGTTTTAAAATGAAATAGTAATATTTTACTATTTAGTCTACAAATAGTAATATATTATTCTTTAGTAATTTTATTTGTTAAAAAAATTGTTATCACACTACTAAACATCAAAAGAGTTAGGGAGAAAAAATTCAATATAAGATTCAAAAAAATTTAAATTGATAAAAATAAAATTAAAGTTAAAAAAATAAGAAAATGAAGAAAAATTAAGAAAAATCATTGAAAAGGGCTTTTTTTTTACCAACAAAAGTGGGTAAAATGCATTTGTTATTTTGCAAGTACGTAGATCTCAAAAAGTTATATCAAATAAAAAAATTTTGCTCAAAATGGATAATTAAGCACAAAGTTATCGTTATTCAAAGTTTTGAGCTTGATTTACACATTTCTGACTAGGTGGATCCCACTAACCTTAAATTTTCTTATTTTCTATGGAAAGATCATGGGAAGACAAATGAAAATAAGTGGTCATATGTAAAAATTAGTTAACTAATCATGAAATTATATCTTTTCAAAATTTCTAATTCATAACTATATTCTAATGCTTAGAAAAAGGTTTGTTGGGAGTATAATAATAATAATTTGTAAAATCGGCACTTATTTAAAATAAAAATTAGTGCTAGCACCTCTTTGAAAAGAAGTTCAAGAAGCAGTACTATAATTCAATTTACCATATATTTTTTATTAAAATAATAAATATTATATGATCTAAATCATAAATAATGATCTAAATCATAAATAATCATAGTATATATTTATATATAATAAATAGTTATACATATTTTTATAGATTTATGTAAATTAACCATGTTGGATTAATCTAAATAACAACTTGCATAAATTACACAACTCACAATGAATTATATAAGTTAATTTAAATCTAATGCCAAATAAATCAACTTGTTTAAGAATTAAACTTGATTATGCTCAACTCGAATTTGTATAATGTGTATTATGTTATTATGTCAAACAAAAAAATTATCATTTCTAATATTTATACATTTTGTAAATGGCTATGTAGTGTACTAAATATTAATGAATTTAGATTCTTTCCATTTTCTCTATTAATTTTTGAAAAATAAAAATATAATTTTTACTTTAGAATTTATTACTTCTTTAATTAGGATTCATAATTCTAAATAAAAATAGAGTTAAGCAGGTTGTGTTGTGTCAACTTGTTAATAAACGGATTGTATCGTGTCTACTTATATAATTAATCATGTTGTGTTTAGGTTCATTATAAATAAGTCCAGAGCATATCTCAATTTGATGTAAATATGATCCATCAATATGAATTGTCACCCTTAGATGGAGAAAATAAAATGATCAATTTTTTTTTTATTTGTGAAGAGTGAAATTAATATAAAATATTTATAAGGGATGGAATTAATACAAGTTAGTAAGATATTAAAATAGGATTTAAGCCTATTTTAAATTAAACTCCCATTAGTAACTTAACGACCATTTTAGTAAAGGGAAATGATTGAAATAAATTATGAAGGGAAAATTAGAGGACCAAATTGATATTATTTTTTTTTTTTGAGAACTTCATTGATACAAGCTAATCCTTGAAGGTCTAAAATAGATATTTAGTCTTAATACATTTGATGCAATTTCTAAAATGGAAGTTTCAGGGATATTACGAGGGATTTTAGAAGCATAATATATTAATAGTCACCAGCCAGTAAAAAAAACGCACACACAAATATATATCAATTATCATGAAAAATTAAGAACCACCTCAATCACTCACAAAAAATGTAAACAATTTTTCAATAAATAAAAAGAAAGAAAGAAAACCTCTATAAATCATTTTCCCACTTTTCACCATTTTTTCTCAAAATATAACAAATTATAATAAAATTTTTTGAGATCTTGGAAGATTAAGAATGGTAAAATTTTTTAGCAATAATGATTATTTTGTGTACTTCAGAAGTTTGAAACTTTATATTATCTTTTTTTGATTAAATAAATCCAAAATATTTTTAATATCAATTACAAAAACCAGGAGATGATGATAATATATAGAATCGGATGCAACGTTTAACTTCTTAATTTGTAAGATGAAAAAAAAATTTATTGGAAAATCAAATAAAATTCAAAATGTTTTGAATTTGAGAGGAGAGGGGAAAAAATAAAGTTAAGGTGTTGGATGCATTGAGAATAAAGAAAATGAAAAACCTTTAATTATTACCCCACCTACTCTATTTTATTTATCATAAGTAATTAATTTTTCATATATTAATAAAGTGATTTAATTTATTAATTTTTAATGAATATTTTAAGATTATTCTTTATCAATAAAGATCAAGACAGTTAAAAATAGAGAAAAAATATAATAAAATAAGTATAGGTAGATTGAAAATTTAAAATAATGTATATTTATTAATGAGAAATATAGAATAAAAAAATTAATATTTTACTGAAATTCTAATATGACAAAAAATGATTTTTTTAAATTATAATAGATAATAAAAAAAATATTAATAATAATATTATCATATACTTATATCACTAATTTAGTCAGTTGATTGCTAAATAAAATTATTACATAATGATTAATTGATATAATTAATTGTTAATATAAAGTAATAATAATTAATTGAATCTAGTTAATATAACTAATTTAATCAATTGGTTATCAGATAATGTTCGTATTACTTTCATAAAACAAATACCATCTTATATATGTTTTTGTACTAGAGGTGGATACTAGTCAAGTGGAATTGAATCATGAATCAGTTCATTTTGATTCAAGAGAATTTAACTTGATTAATGAACTAAAATTTCTATTTTCAATTCACCTTGAATTAAATTTATAAATCATTCAATTTGTTTCGATAACTCATTTAATTTAATAGAATAAATCAAAATATCAAATAAGCAAATTGAAATAAAAATGAGCCAAAATACTTCATATTACTAGTTCATTTGTTCGATTTGTTTCATTCATTTCAACTAAAATCATTTAAAAATTTTGTTATTTAAATCCATTTGAATATATTAGATAATATATAATATTATATTTATATATAATTAATTTATTAAATTAATAACTCCAGCTAATCATAAATTAAATTGAATTCATTTAAAAATTGAATTAATTTTTTAAATTCATGTTTAATTTATTTGATTCGTAAATTTAACTAATCAAACCAATTCTTCAATTAAATCACGACTCACTCGTGATTCGATGCGACTCATTTCCGATCGTATTCTGCATTTTCGCCTGTTATCAGAACAAAAAGGCAGAAGCGTGCGGTCCGAAGGACAATCATACAAAAGCTGCTAGTTTTGATAGAGTTGAACCGTAGCTGTGGTCCCCACAAGTCCGGGTACTTTCTTTGATAACAACGAGTCCTTATAAGTTTGCCTTGCAAAAAGTGCCGGGACTTATGGCCTCTTTCTGTCCATCCCGGCGGCCAATTATTAACTACTTTCGAAAAATATCATTTTCACGTATATTCCGATATTTTACTTTCATGCCCTAAAAACTCCATATTTTTCTTTTGTATGTGAGGGCTTTGAAACTTTTTTTCAGTACTATAATATTTAAATTGAGATTTTAAATTAAATTTCAAGTTTTTATATTTATTTAAATAAATTTTATAAATTGATTTATCATTTTATATATCACAATAACTCTGAATTTATATTTAAAATTTAATGTATAAAATATTATTAATTTTTATATTACAATAGAAAGCTTTTAACTGTCATAGTTTTTCCTTCCTAAAGGTTTTACAAAACCATTTTTATTTTTTGCAAAAAAGGCAACTTGTATTTACATTTACAACTTGCCGTCGTGGTAATAAATACAAAACGCGGTAAGGGGACAAAAACGCAGGATGCTGTTGGCCACCACAGAACCGGTCAGCATTAATTTGCAGTCGTAACATAGAGATAATTATTGAAATTAAATTATTATTTTTGGATAAAAATGGATATATTTCACTATCCTCAGAAGTCTAAAGTTATCGTAAATAATTTAATTTAACAACTCTTAAAATCAAATTAAATATATCCCTAATCACTCTCACAATTTCCACTCTCACGTAAACCATTGGCCACGTACGAGATTTTTATTTATTACCAATTAAGATCACGTAAATGCATCTTACACTGCCTAGTTTGCGTAATCACGTGGTCGAATCTCCGCAAACTACTTCGTTTGATAGACTACAATTAAGTGAGAAATTTTCTTTTACGTAAAAATTTAATTTAATACAATACGTTAATAAATTGGTCAATAATCGAAAGGTGAAAGCTTATAGCTAAAAACCTAGTTAATTATATTAAAAATATTTCATAAAATTAATTATTAAATTAATTAAAAAATATACAATAATATAAAAATATATTAATATAAATATGTATCAATTAAATTAATTCATATTTATCTTAAAACTAAATAATATTAATGTAATTAATATATTTAAAATAAAAATATAATTGCTTCAAATTAATTATATTTTATGATATTAAATATTTATTTATTTACTCATTTTTATTTATGCATATTGAATTAATGAGGATATGTTAAATATTTATACATAATTAATATATAGGTTGTCATTTGATTAAAAGAAAAAGGATAAATTTATTTATTTTTTAAATCTACTATTAGTTCTTCTATCCATTTTCATCTGTCTCTTGACAATATTTTATTGAGATTAAGAAAGTTATTTTATTTTACTTTTTAGAATTATTTTTATCATTAGTCTATTATACATTTAACTCTATAAAGAGTGGAGGAATAGTCAAGGTTATTTGAATAAGGATAATTAGGAAAGAAAAAGAAAATGATAAATTTTTCATTTATTTTGTATAAGTTTGACTTAGAAAATATTAATTTCTATTTATCATTTTCTTTTAATAGGATTATCTCAAATGAAAGAATAATAGTTCCTCCTAATTTTTTAGGAATCCAATTCCCTTAATTTAAGTTTTGAATTTATTATTTTTAATATAACAAAAATAAATATTAATTAAAAGTAAACTATCCCCAAATTTTACAAGACCAACAAAGTTTTAACTACTTGCCCCTTCGAAACTAGATTTGTCAATGATTAATAAACTAGAAATGTCAACAATTTTTTTATTACTCCACTATATTATTGTAAAGTAATAAATAAAAGGAAAATCAAATTATAATGTTTTCTCAAATATCATTCACTGATCTAATTATCAAATTAAACACCCAACAATTATTGACTAGTATTACAAAATTTATACATATATTAAAAGAGGTTTATGCAGTTAGTTTCACAATGTATAGGGGCTTATTATGATAGCTGAGTGATTTTATTTTTCCACTTGATTATCAAGATTTGAATTTAATTAATGAGAAATATTTTCAAATTTAATTTTAGATGTAATGCCACTGTTGGTGACCAATACAATCATTGGGCCAACATGTAATACCACCGACAGTTGGCCTATCAAGGAATAATCTGTGCTTGACCTATCAAGAAATTGTCTAAGATAAATTAATAAACAATAAATGATCGACTTTTTGAGGAGGTAAAAGGACTGTACAATTCTGTGGGCGTCCAATAACTCAAACCAAATGCTTACGATCAGTGGACAGATCAGCTGGCAATGAATAAAAGAAATAACCGATTCACTCTTTATACTGACATTCTTGCGGTTTACTTTCTCAAATATCTCTAACTTGACCCTCGGAGGGACCTGAGTGGTAACAATCACTTCGAGGTTTATTCGTTGGAAGATCAATGGTTCCTTACAGCGGACGGATGCTCCACCTCGATCGTATCATTGCTAGTTGGATAATACACAAAAAAAATTAGCATGCCTTGGATATCGTTGAAATTGTCACAAGAGAATTAATTTTGATTGATTGATGTCCAAGCTGAGCCGAATATAATAGTAAAATATCAAAGGGGTTTGCTAATCTTCAATTTTTTAATTAAATAAAAAAATTATATTATCAGTTTAATAATAATAAACTAATAAATAATATTTAAATAATTTTAATAAAAATATTAATTTAAAATATTTAAATTAATTTCATTCATTCTTTCTTATTTTCATAATATTAAAATAATTGTTAGTAATGACAAATTAATTAATATCTTCTATTATTTTATTATCTTTATATCAATAATAAATATTTTTTTATTAAATAAAAAGTACTATAGTTCATAGTAATAATATAAGAAGTCCTATTTTTTAAAAAATAAAAAAATGAATTGTTTGGTTAATTACTATTTAACAAATTAAAAAAATAAAATTTTTTAAGAAGTTTTACTTTTTATAGAATATAAAAAATTACTTACCCACCTCTTTTTAAATAATATTATTTTTTATATTATTTATAGATATAAAAATTAAATTATAGTTATTAAATTTAATTAATAGTAATTCAAATTTATTAATTTATATAATAATATTACAATATAATAATTATTTTATTAATATTTTTTAAAAAAATTAAAAATAGATCAAATAAAATATAAAAAATTATATCGCGAGAAGTACTACATTATCAATATTAATAAAATTTTTTACATATTTTTATAGAATTTATATAATTAAAAATTTAATTTTCTATAAAAAATTACTTTCCTTGCAAGTCAAATGACTCTTGATAAGAGGAATACGTTAACCTACATGTGTTCCAAAAATTAAGTTGATCTTTAAGATGTGCTATTTTTTTTTGGAAAAAGACAACACTCACCCTTTTAGCATTATTTGGATGCTGACTTGGTCATGAAGGAAATTTTGGTAAGCTTCATGAATTTGCAGGGATAAGGTTTCGCTGGATTTCAATGTTATAAAGTTCGAGACAAATTGTAAAGAGTAAAATAAATTGTTATATTATTAATGAAAAGTTAAAAAATTGCGATTTTAAAATTATAATTTCGATAACTTGTTTCGTATTATAATTTATGTTAATGGTTATATTTATTTATTTTAGTTTCTAAACTGTATCTTACGTTTTAATTGCTTCAATTTTACTCATGAAGTTATTTTCTTTACTCTAATATGATATATCCTAAATTTGTCAACAGAAGAATTTAGTTGTCATTCAGGGCAATGGAATTATGCATATTTTATTATTTACTATTGACACATCCCATTCAAACACAATATTAGCCACAAATTTCAAAGTTTTACCAATTTTTTAATTGGTTCTGCTCTATTTTTTTATTCATATATCTTATTACTATAATTATTGAAAATAAGCTTACTAAAATAACATCATCAAAAATAATTTAATCAAATAAAATTAATTTTGTAAGGTTTACTTGTTCCAAATTTTTATAGAAAGTGATTTTTTAAATCATAACGCTTAAAATTAGTATATATTATGATTATAATTGATTTTTTAATAATTATAATAATATAATATAATTTTTAATATTTCACTTTAGTGATCCCCTGCCAGAATCCTGACCATACATAATATTTTCTTAAGTTATTACTCTTTTAAGCCAATAACTGTAATGCGGCTTAACCTTAGAGATTTAGATCGTTTGCGTTACATATTGGATCTGAATATTCGTACGTCATCCAAAAAGAAAAAAACCTTTTACTAATCTAATTTGAAAAATACATTTACAAATAATTTATTAACTAAAAAGTCCAACCGAATATGCATATCTAAACCCAAATTAGAAAATCCTGGCAATGTAAACTAATTTTTGGATTATTAAAAAAAAATCAGGTTCGTATCCGGAGCTGATGGGTGCGGTAGGGAGCAAGAGACGGCTCTGAGATAGTTCCAAGCCGGAAACCCAACGATATGCTTTGCAGTCTGGGGGTCCCACCCGCAGAGTCTGTCGCGTGCCGCAGAGAAGCACTTACACGTGTCAGCCCATCGAAAGATGAGCTGTCAACGAAATATTAGCTTAGGTTCGGACTCGGTAATTGCACACAAAGCACTCTGGTGGTCCCACCCCTTCTCCCTCTTCCTCTCCTTCGATTCACTCTCTCTCTTTAGTTCTCCCTTTCCCCGAAACACAAACTCCTCCCGCACACAGAAACACTCTCCTTTTCTTTCTATAAAATGGTTAAACCATAGCTCTGCCTCTTACAGTCACGGAACCTCGATCGCACGGACTTCGGGCCGTTACCTTTCTGCTTTTTTGCTTCTGTGTCTTCTTGCTCTGTTTGCTCGCTTTGTGCTTCTGTGTTTTGCTGTTCGCATTTCTTGCAGTTGAATCCGAACCGTGAACAACTCCATTTGATCTTCAGTTTTCCACCCGGAGTTCGTTTCCTCTGTTTAAAGCATTTCTGACGTTGAGGTTTCTTCATTTTCTTGGAACTTTGAGCTGAAGTTGAAAGCTTTGTTTACATTTTCCTGGATTTAATCCTTCGCCGGTGTTTGACATACACTCAAAATACCGATATTCGATTTGAATTATATAAGAGCCCAATAAGTTGTCAATCTCCTCAGTCTCAGATAACATAAAATTAAAATTGAAATTTGAAATACATACATTTTTGGGATTTACTGAAACCATGTCCAGCTCTCCCTCCTTTCTTCAACTTCATACCCCCTCTCCTTACGCTCTTCCGTCCGTAAACAACCCTCAACTCAATGTGCGACCCCCGAGTCTTATCAGTTGCAGAACTGTTCGATGTTCTTCTGTGAAGAAATCATCATATTCTGTGGATAAGAAGTTCTTCGGGAGCCGCTTGCGTCCATGCAGATCGAGCGGCTCCGAAAGGCTCCACTTTTGGCAATTAGATGGACCCGGACGGTCGCCGAAGCTGAGGGTAGTGGTTCGGTCGGCATTGTCGGGGGTGCCGGAGAAGCCGCTCGGTCTATATGATCCATCTTTCGATAAGGATTCGTGCGGGGTTGGATTTGTAGCGGAATTATCTGGCGAAAGTAGCCGCAAAACGGTAAGCATTGTTTGATTGTGAATGATGCATTTGGAGGCATATAGAGCATTTATCAAGAAGTTTTTTTGGGTAATCTGTTGTTTTCCGTTTCAGGTTGCTGATGCTTTGGAGATGTTGGTGCGAATGGCGCACAGAGGTGCTTGTGGGTGTGAAGTCAACACTGGAGATGGTGCCGGGATACTTGTGGCCCTTCCTCACCAATTTTTCAAGGAGGCATGTCTTTTCGTTTTTGTTTCTTCTTATAATTTTATAATTATAATTATAGCATAATCATAATTATAATTGTGATTTATCATATATGTCTTCTGATATACAGAGAAGTTGTTGATTTTATTCCTATTCTATTATTTATTTATTTGCTGTTTTTATGACTCTGCATATTATTTTTGAATCGTGATCATTTTAAATATAAATGAAAAGGAGCACAAAGTTTTGTCCTTCTCGGATGAATTCTTTTATGAAATCAGTAAAAAGTAATTCCCTTTTTCTCTTAATAATTTTTCTGATCTTGTTCCTTTTCCTTATTTCCTCCATCTTATTCTAATTTGAGATTAGTCTTAATTTAATGGATACAATAGAATCTATTCATGAATCGATATTAATAGATTTCTAAATTAGTTTAAATTTACTGGGGAGTAGCCGAGTGTTTTAAAGCAAACAAACAAGGGTTGCCTTCTTGCAGGTCACCAAGGATGTGGGATTTGAGCTCCCTCCGCCCGGAGAATATGCTGTTGGCATGCTTTTCTTACCTACATCAGAGGGTCGTAGCGAAGAAAGCAAACGTGTATTTGGAAAGGTAAATTTTTTTGCTAGAGATGTTTTTTGGTCACATGTAGCTAGAGATGTTTATGGCTGAGGTCTTCAATTTTCTCTTCCTTTGCCAATACATAATGATGATCGTGTTTGAAGTAGGCCATGTGTCCATCTTTAAACAGAAGTTGGTTATTTACCTTTTTTCTTATTGTGATTTTATACTCTGGGACAATTGTTTGTAACTTTGATTGTGTTTGAAGATGGCGGAATCTCTTGGGCATTCTGTTCTTGGTTGGCGTTCTGTGCCCACAGATAACTCTGATTTGGGCAAATCATCTCGGCAGACAGAGCCTGTGATTGAGCAGGTGTTCCTTACTCCTAGTCCCCGATCAAAGGTTGATTTGGAAAGACAGGTACTTTTTCTATGTTTGACTTGGCTGGCAAGATTTCTACATTGCATTGCTTTTACACTAACATTTGTAAGATGTGATTGAATTGACACTTCTGTTTTTTGCGACATCTATGAATAAAACTCAAGTATATTTTTTTTTAGAGCAGTAATTACTGCCCTTTATCTTAATGTGTATTTGATTCCTTTCTTGCAGATGTACATATTAAGGAAGATGTCCATGATTTCCATTAAATCTGCATTGGATCTTGAAAATGGTGGCATTCCCGATTTCTATATCTGTTCACTGTCATCAAGGTGTGTTGCCCAGATGCAATAATATCTTTGAGAAGTGTATAATAGCTCCTGCCTGTGTCAATCAGTTTGCAATGTTATTTTTTATCCTGTTTGTGCAGGACTGTTGTCTACAAAGGTCAATTAACACCAGCTCAGTTGAAGAATTACTATTTTGCAGACCTTGGCAATGAAAGGTTCACAAGCTACATGGCCATGGTAATTGTATTACCCATTAACTTCTTTTCTTTCTCCAGTAACTCTATACTCCAACAAACAGCTTGGGAACAACCAGTAACTGAAGGATGCAAGGTTGAGGAATGACTTCTGAGGCATTGAGGTTTGAATGATCTCTTAAGTTCTTCCACTTCCTTGAATGCTATTTGAATTTGGATACTGGTTTGGATGCTATGGGTGAGTTGGCAAGAAAGTTCATTATCAAGATAATCATGTTTGAGGAAATTTCTTCCGATGCTTTCTGTGGTTAGTTGGTTGGGAGGAAAATTTCAATCTGGTGATGAAGTGAAAATCATTTTGGTGAAATTGGAACATGATTTTCAGAATTTTGTATTTACACTTTAATGTAAATACATTGGAGTGCCTTGAAGAAAACTTAATTTATGCTAATCTTCCCTCTGGCTTAAATTGTAAGAGTTGGTCACAAAGACTTGCTTTATGCCTAATGTTTGTGCAGATACACTCTCGATTTTCTACAAATACTTTTCCTAGCTGGGATCGTGCTCAGCCTATGCGTGTATTGGGCCACAATGGAGAGATAAACACGCTCAGAGGCAATGTTAACTGGTATGAATATTACATTGTGCAGCATATATTAAAGGGATATGTGAGCATGTAATGTTCTGGCACTTGTTGAAATAGATGAACCAGATAATAGATATTGTTCAATGTTGTTATGCTTTGCTTTGGATTTTACTAGGCCATTACCACATTCCAGCCAAGTCTTATGCCTTATGCCAGTTTGTGTGGAGATGGGTGTAACAGCTTTTCATGGTTGTCTCATAAGTTGAAAATTGCAACTGAAATAGGCTATATCATTTAATGCTTTATATTTTGTACTTTTGTAGGATGAAGACACGTGAGGGTCTACTGAAGTGCAAGGAGCTTGGTCTCTCTGAGAATGAGTTAAAAAAGCTTCTACCAATTGTGGATGCTAATTCTTCTGATTCAGGTGAGTTTTTTTAATATAATTTTCTGTTCTATAAGCTGGAATATGTTAATATATATAGAGATTTGAGTGAGTCTGTATCTAATTGCTTTTTGGCAATAGATGAATAGTCACAACTGGTTTTAGGCAATCTCTTTGACCTTTAGATTGTGATGTGAGTGGTTTCTCTCTTCAGGAGCTTTTGATGGTGTCCTTGAGTTTTTGCTTCAATCTGGAAGAAGTCTTCCAGAAGCTGTCATGATGATGATTCCAGAAGCATGGCAAAATGACAAAAACATGGATCCTCAGCGTAAGGCATTTTATGAGTACTTCTCAGCTCTCATGGAGCCATGGGATGGGCCAGCCCTTATATCATGTAAAGTTCTTTTCAACTCTTGAAAATTAGCAGCTTCTTCTATAGAATGTCTTCTTAATGTTGCTTTTTATGTTTTCTGTGCTAATTTAATGCCATTGCAGTTACCGATGGTCACTATCTGGGAGCCACATTGGACAGGAATGGACTCAGGCCAGGCCGTTTCTATGTCACCCACAGTGGACGAGTTATAATGGCCAGCGAAGTTGGGGTTGTGGACATTCCTCCTGAACATGTGTGTAGAAAAGGGAGGCTAAACCCTGGTATGATGCTTCTGGTAGATTTTGATAAGCACATTGTTGTAAATGATGATGCCTTGAAGGAACAATACTCATTGGCAAGACCCTATGGAGAATGGCTCAAAAGACAGAAGATTGAACTTAAAGACATAGTTGAGTCTGTACATTATTCAGAAAGAGTGCCACCAGCCATTGGAGGAGTCATGCCAGTAAGTATAAGATAGAAATCTATGTCAAGTGTCAACATTTATGTAAATCTGTTAATGTTAATACTTTCCATTGAATCTTCCATGAATCTCAAACTCAGGCATCCAGTGATGACGTGAACATGGAAAATATGGGAATCTATGGTTTGCTGGCTCCTTTGAAAGCTTTTGGGTATGTAATACCACTCCTAAATGCAATCTTAATTTTATCTGTTGTTTTAGAAAAAATTGTTCCTTATATTTTCCTTTACTGATACAGTTATACAGTTGAATCCTTGGAAATGTTATTGCTTCCCATGGTAAAAGATGGTGTAGAAGCCCTTGGATCAATGGGAAATGATACTCCGTTAGCTGTCATGTCTAATAGAGAAAAGCTTACCTTTGAATACTTCAAGCAAATGTTCGCCCAAGTAACAAACCCCCCAATTGATCCTATTCGAGAGAAGATAGTGACTTCCATGGAGTGCATGATTGGTCCAGAAGGTGATCTGACAGAAACCACAGAGGGACAATGTCAGCGTCTATCACTAAAAGATCCCCTCTTATCTATTGAAGAAATGGAAGCTGTTAAAAAGATGAACTATCGGGGGTGGCGAAGCAAAGTTATTGACATAACTTACTCCAGGGATCATGGCAAGAGAGGATTAAAGGAAGCCTTGGACAGAATATGTGCGGAAGCACATGATGCAATCAATGATGGGTACACCACAATTGTGCTGTCGGATAGAGGTACTATGCTATGTTGTATTTTTATTGCATGAAGATATTTATCTACCAATTTCCATCTAATTTGATATTCTCTGACTATAATTTGTAGCCTTCTCGAGGAAACGTGTTGCTGTGAGCTCTCTTTTGGCTGTTGGTGCTGTCCATCAACATCTAGTTAAAACACTTGAGCGCACTAGAGTTGCCTTAATTATTGAATCTGCTGAGCCACGCGAAGTGCACCATTTCTGCACACTTGTTGGTTTTGGTGTTGATGCTATCTGCCCATACTTGGCTGTAGAGGCAATATGGCGATTGCAGGTTGATGGAAAGATCCTACCCAAGGCAGACGGTGGATTCCACTCTAAAGATGAGCTGGTCAAGAGGTATTTTAAGGCAAGCAACTATGGTATGATGAAGGTGCTTGCAAAGATGGGAATTTCAACATTGGCTTCTTACAAAGGTGCTCAGATTTTTGAAGCTCTTGGTCTTTCATCAGAAGTGATTGAAAGGTGCTTTGCTGGAACTCCAAGTCGAGTTGGAGGTGCAACATTTGAGATGCTCGCTTGCGATGCACTTCAATTGCATGAGTTGGCCTTTCCTTCTAAGGTTTTTGCTCCTGGAAGTGCAGAAGCTTTGGCATTGCCGAATCCTGGGGATTATCACTGGAGAAAAGGTGGTGAAATTCACCTCAATGATCCACTTGCCATAGCAAAGCTTCAAGAGGCTGCCCGAACTAACAGTGTAGATGCCTATAAGCAGTACTCCAAGCTCATTCATGAATTGAATAAGGTTTGCAATTTACGGGGCCTCCTAAAGTTTAAAGAGGCACTGGTGAAGATTCCCTTGGAGGAAGTGGAGCCTGCTAGCAAAATAATTAAACGGTTTTGCACTGGGGCCATGAGTTATGGTTCAATATCCTTGGAGGCACACACAACACTGGCGCTTGCTATGAATAAGATTGGGGGAAAGTCCAACACAGGTTTGTTAACACATTTTAAAGATGTCTGATCACAGTATTTTTCTGACCCTCCCCACAGAAAAGGGAGAAAAAGTACTCTGTTCTAGTTTTTCTTCAAAGAGTAAATATGTTGTTGAAGACATATTCTTCTGGATTATCAATACCCGTGGATCTCTTGGGGCTTATTTTTCTCCCATGTCTAAATTTCTGATACGAGAAAATTATCTACCTGAACTTGTTTTTCCCTTTTGTGTAATTCTATTTAAATGTTGACATAGGAGAGGGAGGAGAGCAGCCATCACGTATGGAGCCCCTTCCTGATGGTTCAATGAACCCCAAGAGGAGTGCCATCAAGCAGGTTGCCAGCGGGAGATTTGGGGTGTCAAGTTACTATCTTACAAATGCTGATGAACTGCAGATAAAGATGGCCCAGGTAATTGTCAAAATTACGGATTTCAATTTTAGGTATATCTGTACTTTTAAGTCTCAAACTTCATTGACTGATCTGTGGCCCTTTTTATTCCTCATTAACTAATTTGTGGCCCTTCAATTCCTCTTGGCGTGAAATATCTCTATGAATTTATATTTATGGCAGATGAGTCTGTGACTGCAAGGCACCTCTGGGTGCCTTGTATCTTTAATTTGACTTAATTTGTTGGAATTTGTTGAACCAATTACTCAGCATTTTGATTTATTTATATACAAAAAGGTTAGAGAGGATTCTTCTATCAGTCAGCCTAACTATATCAGTCAGAATCAATCAAAGGTCATCCTAAAATCAATCTATGATTAGCAAATCTATTTTTCCTAATATATACAAATTAGATTCCGAATATAATTCTACAAATTGATACCCTATATTTGGTAAGGTTAAATTGAAGTGAAGCCTGTCGCTCAATGTTGAGGGGTACAATTATAACTTCTTCTGTCTTCCTCAGGGAGCCAAGCCTGGTGAAGGAGGTGAACTTCCTGGCCACAAGGTTGTAGGAGACATTGCTGTTACTAGGAATTCAACTGCTGGGGTTGGTCTTATCAGTCCGCCTCCCCATCATGATATTTATTCTATTGAAGACCTTGCTCAGTTGATTCATGATCTAAAGGTATGTCTATATATGGCTTTTACTCTTGTTTAATGGTTACCATTGATATGTTCTGCTCACTTGATTTCTTTCTGTTGAATTGCAGCGTGCCAATCCAGTTGCTCGAATCAGTGTGAAGTTAGTATCTGAAGCTGGAGTGGGTGTTGTTGCTAGTGGAGTTGTTAAAGGACATGCTGACCATGTCTTGATCTCAGGTCATGACGGAGGTACAGGGGCATCTAGATGGACTGGTATAAAAAATGCTGGGCTCCCATGGGAACTTGGATTGGCTGAGACCCACCAGACTTTGGTTGCCAATGACCTACGTGGTCGCACAGTTCTCCAGACTGATGGGCAACTCAAAACCGGAAGAGACGTGGCCATAGCTGCACTGCTTGGTGCAGAAGAGTATGGCTTCAGTACGGCTCCACTCATTACTTTGGGCTGCATCATGATGCGGAAGTGCCACAAGAATACATGTCCAGTTGGCATTGCTACTCAAGATCCTGTACTCAGAGCTAAGTTTGCTGGAGAGCCTGAGCATGTTATTAATTTCTTTTTCATGGTAGCAGAAGAGATGAGGGAAATTATGTCGCAGCTTGGGTTTAGAACCGTCAATGAGATGATTGGCCGTTCAGACATGCTTGAAGTTGATGAAGAAGTGATAAAGAGCAATGAGAAACTGGAGAACATTGATCTCTCTCTATTGCTCAAACCTGCAGCTGAACTACGACCAGAAGTTGCACAATACTGTGTGCAAAAACAAGACCATGGATTGGATGTGGATTTGGATAATAAGCTTATTAGCCTTTCTAGTGCAGCCTTAGAAAAGGGTCTTCCAGTATATATTGAAACCCCAATCTACAACATAAATCGTTCTGTGGGAACCACGCTGAGCCATGAAGTGACTAAACGGTACTGCCTTGCTGGTCTTCCAACTGATACAGTCCATATCAGATTTACTGGAAGCTCAGGACAGAGTTTTGGTGCCTTCCTTTGTTCTGGTATCACTTTGGAACTTGAAGGTGATGGCAATGACTATGTTGGTAAAGGTTTATCTGGGGGCAAGATTGTAGTTTATCCTCCTAAGGGAAGTAACTTTGATCCTAAGGAAAACATTGTAATTGGTAATGTGGCACTGTATGGGGCCACAAGTGGTGAGGCATATTTCAATGGGATGGCAGCAGAAAGATTTTGTGTGCGTAATTCTGGGGCTAAGGCAGTTGTGGAAGGTGTTGGTGATCATGGATGTGAGTACATGACAGGTGGGACTGTTGTTGTGCTTGGGAAGACTGGTAGAAATTTTGCTGCTGGTATGAGTGGTGGTATTGCTTATGTTCTTGACTTGGATGAAAAATTCAAGACTCATTGCAATCTAGATCTTGTTGATCTGGATAAGGTTGAAGAGGAGGAAGATATAGTTACTGTGAAAATGTTGATACAGCAACATCAGCGTCACACAAATAGTCTGCTTGCTAAAGAAGTGCTTGACAACTTTGAGAATCTTGTTCCTAAATTTATCAAGGTCTTCCCTAGGGAATATAAACGAGTTCTTGCTAGTTTGAAGGAGAAGGAGGAAGCCTCCAAACAGGCACTGGAGCATGCTGCTAAAGATGCAGAGGAGCTTGAGGAAGGAGAAACGGTTGAGAAAGATGCTTTTGAAGAGCTTAAGAAACTGGCTGCTGCATCTTTGAATGAGAAACCAAGCCAGGTAATTCTAACCATGTTTTTCTGAAGGTCCTGGAGTTTTGTTCCTTAAAAAATGGGAATGTGGATTTTTGCTCTTTACATTGTGAAATTCTTCTTCAGCTGTTTTTAGTCATTGCCTGTCCTATCTTCGCACCCATGCATTTAAATCTCCTGTCTAGATTAGGTACGGTGAAGTCTTTTTGGGCATATAATTTAAATCTTCTAATGGTATTCGCATATGAAGGGTGAGTTGAGGTTGTCATATCTCTCCCTTCCATTGTATGAAAATGTCAATATTTTTTATTATGGTTTCAGTTATCTGCTTTCTCAGTATTCTAGTTTCAGGTCTTCTAAACGGCAAATATATTTTACTATGACTCTGTCATAATCTGTACTGAATTGGATGATATTTGCACGTTGAGTACTTGGTATATTCTTGGTTGGCTAATGGCTTTGGGGATGTGCAGAAGGTTGAACAAGCTGAAGCATCCAAGAGGCCCAGTCGGGTTTCTGATGCTGTTAAACACAGAGGTTTTGTTGCTTATGAGCGTGAGGGTGTTCAGTACAGGGATCCCAATGTACGAATGAATGATTGGAATGAAGTGATGGAGGAGGCAAAGCCTGGTCCACTTTTGAAGACGCAATCAGCTCGTTGCATGGACTGTGGCACCCCTTTCTGTCATCAGGTGTGCATTTCAACTTCCAAAATTTTTTTTTTTTTGAATCTCCAAGTTATGGCTTTTTCTGTTTCTATTATTAGGGCCATGCTTTGACTAAATATACATCAACATTACTTTAGGAAAGTACCGGATGCCCTCTTGGAAATAAAATACCTGAATTTAATGAGTTAGTATATCAAAATAGATGGCATGAAGCCTTGGAGCGGCTTCTTGAGACAAATAACTTCCCAGAGTTTACTGGCCGGGTGTGTCCAGCACCTTGTGAAGGTTCGTGTGTCCTTGGTATAATTGAGAATCCTGTATCTATTAAAAGCATTGAGTGTGCTATCATAGACAAGGGTTTTGAGGAGGGTTGGATGGTTCCACAACGTCCACTCCGAAGGACTGGGTATGCCTTTTCTTTTCTTGATACTTTTCCTTTAAGGTCTGTTCAATTTCTATTCCTTTTTTTTTTTTGGGTGTTGTTTTAGCCAACTGGGTAATCTTTGGAGCTGATGGGTGGTGGTTTCTTTAATTGTACTCTTAAGTTTGGCAATTATGAAATAATATATGTTTTATTAGCTAAACCTTTGTTGATACAGAAAGAGAGTTGCCATTGTTGGAAGTGGACCTGCAGGCTTGGCTGCTGCTGATCAACTGAATAAAATGGGCCATACAGTAACTGTGTATGAGAGAGCTGATAGAATTGGAGGGCTTATGATGTATGGCGTTCCCAACATGAAAGCTGACAAAGTGGATATAGTTCAAAGGCGGGTAAATCTTATGGCTGAGGAGGGAGTTGATTTTGTGGTGAATGCTAATGTAGGAAAGGATCCCTTGTACTCTCTTGAACGACTTCGAGAGGAAAATGATGCTCTTGTTTTGGCTGTAGGAGCCACAAAACCAAGGTAAGACACATAACAAAGATCCCATAGATATCCTTGTTTGCAATGGAGTCATCTAACTTAAAGAGCAGTTGTTAAGGGATGCTTATTAATAGGAAGTTATTACTTATGCAGGGACCTTCCACTACCAGGACGAGAGCTGTCTGGAGTCTATTTTGCCATGGAATTCCTTCATGCAAACACTAAAAGCTTGCTTGATAGCAATCTCCTGGATGGTAAATACATTTCTGCCAAGGGCAAGAAAGTTGTGGTCATTGGTGGGGGTGACACTGGCACGGATTGCATTGGGACTTCCATTCGTCATGGGTGTAGTAACATCGTAAATCTTGAGCTTCTCCCTGAGCCCCCACGGACTCGAGCCCCAGGCAACCCTTGGCCGCAGGTTACATCCATTATATTTCTCTTATGTTTATTTTTTGCTCTTAGTTTGCACCCTAATATTTATCCTAAGTAGCTAAGGTTTTTTTGGAATGCAGTGGCCTCGTGTATTCCGTGTAGATTACGGGCACCAAGAAGCTGCATCTAAATTTGGCAAAGACCCAAGGTCTTATGAAGTATTGACTAAGAAGTTTGTGGGAGATGAAAATGGCATTGTGAAAGGACTTGAGGTGGTACGGGTTCGCTGGGAAAAAGATGAAAGTGGGAGGTTTCAATTTAAGGAACTTGAGGGTACCGAGGAGATTATTGAGGCTGACCTAGTTTTGCTTGCCATGGGATTCCTTGGTCCTGAGTCTGTAAGTATTCATAACAGCCAAAATTATGTTATGTACAAAACATAGCAATGAACAATCATGACTGATCCTTCTAATCAACTCTTTTTTCCCCAGACAATTGCAGAAAGGTTAGGCCTGGAGCGAGACAATGGGTCGAACTTCAAGGCTGATTATGGCCGCTTTGCAACTAGTGTCAATGGGGTATTTGCAGCGGGGGATTGCCGCCGTGGCCAGTCCCTGGTGGTGTGGGCAATCTCTGAAGGACGGCAAGCTGCAGCACAAGTTGACAAGTATTTGACAAAAGATAGAGACTACGACAACGCTGCTGGGGACCAGGAAGAACTTGTCAAGAGGCAGAAGGACCTCAATAAGAAGCACCAGGACAGCAGCAAACACACAGTAATGACTTAGATCTTAGTGATTTCTCATCATATATAGTACCAAAGGGAATTGCACAGCTCACATGAGATTGGTTCGGGGATCCCTGAAGGTTTTACCATAGGAATTCTTGATTGGTACGCCAAAGGGCAGAATAAGGAGGAAACTAATAAAGGAAAAGAATAATAGCGTAGGATGTCTTGGGGTTAGGTTTGGGTATTAGTGTTGATTTGTTGCATGTTGGATGTTGTTTATAGTTTCAAGGAGGCCTTGTTGGAAAGGCTAGCTCTTTTTGTAGTTTATGAAATGTACAGTTTGTTCCCAAAATTTTGACTCTGGCAAATTGGTTTCCATACCTGAATGAATCAATCTGTTCTGCGGTGGCAAAATTCTAGACATGTTTCTAAAGCAAAGATATTTCTGTCAGTTATAATAACCCCCTTTCACTTGATTGATGATTTTCATCTTCGTTTGATGCCGAGCAGTAAAACTTAATTATAAGCAATAAAGTTATATAAGTCTTCGTCTTAAGGTCTTGTGCTATACAACCGAGAAATAAAATTAGCAGAAATTTTTGCTGCACTTGTTCTAATCTTTCTCCTCTTTATCCAGTGGTTAGTCGCTGCTAGTGATATCTAAGAAAATGCTACTCTTGCACAATTTGCCACCCCAAATTATTTTTTATGACTATAAATGTACAATTTGAACTAATATATGTCGCCTATAAACAAAAAATGGTGCAAACCAACTCGGTACAGTTATAAAAATGATCCTAAATACATTGTGGGAGGGTTGGACGAGGTACCCTTTGAGTTACCGCCTAGCAAAGACTTCTTTTGGGATCATGAAGTGGACTATTACACCACATGCGCACCAAAGACATCTTCTGAGTTTTAGAATTGCGTGTGCTTTCGTGCTTCACGTCTCTCAATTCTCCATCAATCAACACAAACCTCGTTAGCATTTTCTCCTCCGTCGTGACCCATGTCATATATTACCCACAAAGAGTTGACCTAAGAATAGCATGTACACGTCCTCTCCGTCCATTGCCAAACATTTTGTTTTCACATATTTCGGTGTTCAATAAACAAATCCTTTATTGGCTAGTAAGCTTTCGGTTCTATTTGATTGGCCGAAAAATAATTTTTATAAAATAAAATAATAAAATAAAAAATATTTTATTTATTTAATATAAAATATAAAAATTGTGAAGAAAATAAATTCTTTTTTTAAGAAGAAATTTATTTCTCTCTATTAATATAATTTTAAGTATTTTTTAAATTATAAATATAAATAATGCATTACTCTTTTATTAATTTGTGTGTAAATAATATTTTCTTATATAAAATACTTTAGGGCACGAGACATGCCATGAATTTTCCCAATATAAAATATTATACCACAATTCGTAACGTGAGCGTACCGAAAATCAACCAAAGCTCAAAGTCAGTACACTACCCTTCCCTAGTCACAAAATGAATATTCCCGTGTTGATCCTCTCCTTCCTCTTTCTTCTTCTTCTTCTTCTTCCTCTACCATATCTTGTGGCAAGTATGGAAACATGCTTAAGCTCCGTTTGCCGAGACAAGGAGCCGCCGATCCGATTCCCGTTCCGGATACAGGGCGGGCAGCCAAAAACATGTGGCTATCCAGGTTTTAGTGTATCCTGCAATAAAGAAGGCCAAACAGTCCTCAAGCTACCCCACTCTCGAGATTTCTTCACCATCCAAACTATAGATTATACAGCACAAGAATTGTGGATTAACGATCCCAAGAACTGCCTGCCAAAACGCATTCTATCCCTTAATCTGTCTGGATCTCCATTTAGCGCCGTTTATCTCCAAGAGTTCGCATTTTTTAACTGCTCTTTGGATTTCCGGGAATATGGGTTTGACCCAATAGCTTGTCTCAGCGATTCTAAGCACACCGTTTTTGCTACATCTTCTAGAGGGGTGGCTGCGTCCTTGTCTTCGATTTGCAGTGTGGTTGATAGAGTTAAGGTTCCTGTTCAGAGGCCGTTCTATGAGCAAATATTGTCGTCTGACCTCAGTGATGATCTCCGGCTGTCGTGGGACTCGCCGTCGTGTGGGATGTGTGAGTCGCACGGCGGCCGCTGCGGTTTGAAGAGCAATTCGAGTCTTGAAATTGCATGTTCCAGTTCTCCTTCGAAAGGTACTTCTTTCGATCTTCTCTACTCTTTCTAAGCATTTCTGCATTTTCTGTGGTTTCTTTTTGCGTGATGTTTAGGTAAGTAAGTTGGTTTAATTTGCTTTAATTTTAATTTTTTTTTTAGAGTAGACTTACAAAATAGAAATGATTCATGAAAATGTTATTTCTCACAACAATTATTCACAATTTTTTTAACTAATGCTTACAAGAAGCATCATTTAAATTAAAATGATCTTACTTATTTGAAGATTTGTGAAACTGTTGATGGAAATAACACTATAAATAAAAATGCAAGTAATTTTTTTTCATGTTGTTGAAAAATAAGACTGATGAATTAAGTTTATGTCGTGAAATGATAGCAACATTATAATTTTCTTCTCATCAACGAGATCTACCAACTACCAAAATTTATTTTTTTGGTAAAAAAAAAGGTAGAGAATAATTTTTGGAAGCTAATAAAACATCACTGTGGGGTTAATGTTGCTTCTCTGTTGGAAACTCGGATCAATTTAGTATTTTTATAATTTTTGGACGAATTAGCTTTTTCTTTGCTAATAGAAGCCTTGAATTGGTTGCACTCTTGATTCTAGCCTCACAATCTAAATATTACGTTTGTTTGTTTGGGTGAAATAACGCATATTATAAAAATGTAATTATAAAATATCAAGATTATGAAAAATAATTTATATAATAATATTAAATATGAAAAATTTGATAAAAGATAACACCTTTGTTTTTTAAAAAATTATGTTTATCTTATTTTTAAGTATTATATTTTTAATTATACATTAAAGATGTAAATAATACATTTTTATTTATATATAAAAATAAAAATAATATTCGAGAAATAAAGGGAGCCTAAAATTATCAAACGTCTGAAACCGGAATCATGTAATGGTCCATGACCGTAGTCAATGCTGGTTATAGCCTATCTTCATTAAAGGTAAGAGTAATTTATATACGATAATACTTTAAATTGATCCCTAAAAGGATATAAGTTACATCAATTTTTATTTAAAAAATATTTTATATTATATAAATATATACATTTTTAATTTCTACATTAAATTTATCCCTAAAAATAAATTCTGTATCATATTTCTTCTAAAATTTTAATTGATATAAATTATTTCTAGAAAAAAATGATGTAACCCATATTTTTTAGGATTAATTCTTTGATTTCCTCGTTATACATAAAATTATTCTGTGAACAAAATCGAAAAAACAGAGTTATGCAATACAATTACATTCATTAGGTGACCTAGAAAAATTCCTAGGACCTACTTCATGAGTGTAGTGTTTTAGGAGTGTCTCTATCATTTTATTTTATTTAGTAAACATTGCCTAAGCCAGACAGTGAAAAGATAGATACAATTACGTGTGATTTTATAAAACTTACATTGAAGTGCACAATATATTTATATATGAGATATTTTGTCTGGTAATTTTTATAATGATTACAATATATATATATATATATATATATATATATATATATATATATATATATATATATATATATATATAGTTTGATTATTTTTCATAAACTAAAATAAAGTTGTTTTTTTTCACTTTTAATTTTTTATTCTTTAATGTGATTTAATTAGGACAAATTTAAATTTAAGACAAAAATGTCTTCAAGTTATTGTGGAGAAAAAAATTAGGCTAACTTATATTTTATTGATGTATAGTTTAATTAAAAAAAGTTTGAAGTAAAAATAAAATTAGAATAAATTTAAATCCAATTTAAAAGATTTAAAAATGATAATCAACTTAAAAATGAGTCATACAAGTAATTTATTATCATTTTATTAGCTCATTAATTAAAGTATCTATATTCATAATTATAATTTAAATATACAAAAACCATCCTTTAATAAATATTGGGCAGTGCTATGTCACCTAAAATATTCTTCCGAATTTGTGCTGAAACAATTGAAGAGTGCTGCCGCAGTTAAACAAAATCTTATTTTATTGCTTCAAAATCAAAAGCAGCAACGAAAATAACTTAGAAACAAAAGGAAAAGTAAAGTAATAATAAATAAATATATATGCATTTATATAAATAAATAAATAATTTATCGGAATTTTTTCGGAAAAAGTTACCAGCATATTTGTCATTATCCATAAATATTGTCTATATAAATTGGCCTGCCTTAAGACTTTTCTACATTTTAATATTTTAGATTCAAATTTAAAATGATAAGTACATTTTAATTGATTTGTCACTCTTACTTTTTATTTTTACAACATGATAATCAGTATTTACTTGAAAATATCTTGCAATGTATATTAATAATTTTTGTAAGGATGATTCTGGAATATTTGGTCGTGGCGTGAATGAAGGCGTGTTTTCGTTAGCAACTAGCCAATAAGCGAATACTTTAATTAGAATTTAGTCAAAAATTTGGTGGTATGGTGGAACTTAAAGATAGGCATTGACTATTTAAAAAACAAAAAAAGATTAGCGTTGACTATTTGATAAATCGGCTGGTTTGCTGAATTTTTCTCTTTTTTCCCTCAAAGCACGACAGAGAGAAAATAGGAAGATCCGCACTTTTTAGTACTGTCATCATACTTACTGTGCCAAATTCTGGCGAGCCAGCGAAGCAAAGCGGAAAGACACTTTCCCCCTCAGGCCCTCACTAGCGTCCACAGAGGTGTTTTTTAACAAACAATTTTTTCATTTTAGTTGATTTGATTAAAATTAATTGATTAATTTGATAATAAGTTGATTTTGGTATTTGATAATCAGCTTATTAAATTAACTGATTAGTCCTAAAAAGTTAAAAATGAAAAAGTTAAAGGGAGTAACTTTTTCAATTAGCTTATCTAAAAAATGATCAAATTACCCTAAATAAATTTTCATATTTTTCATTTTGTCCTTTCTAAATTTTTTTTAAAAATTTAATAATTATAAAAAGTAGATTAATTTAATTTTAAAAAATATTTAATATATAATAATATATTATTTATAATATATCTAATAAATTAATAATAAATTATAATAATTTTAAAAGTTATTTAATAGAATAAATATATAATATTACTTATAAAAACTATTTAATTTTAAAAATATCCAATAATTTAATAATAAATTATAATAATTTTGAAAATTATTTAATAGAATAAATATATAATATTATTTATAAAAATTATTTAATTTAAAAAATATTTAATAATTTAATAATAAATTATAATAATATATTATTTATAAAAAAATTAATATATTGACTAATATATAAAATTTAAAAATATTAAAATAAAAAATATTCAAATAATTCATAAAATATACTCATACCCTTATATGTCATTTTACATACAAACAACTAATTTTACCAAATATTCTTATTCAAATAGCTAATATAATCAGCTAGTCAAATCAGCTAATACAATCAGCTATCAGCTAACAGTTAATCAAACCAACTAACCGCTACAGCTATCAGCTGTTTCTCAAATAAGGCCAAAATATTTTGATGTTTATTTATTTCGATGATAAATAACATTTTATAAAAAAATATTTTTTAAATGTATTAACTTTTTTTATCATTTGAAAGCATTATCTATGATACTTTCTTTTATTGATGCACAAGGAAAAATTATATCAATTTTCTCCGTGTCAAGGTGGCTAATTCGTGGACCATTGGGGTCTCGAGCTTGGAGGTTGGTACAAGCCAGAACAATAAAGGAAAATTATTTTTTATTGAAAAATATAGTTTTACACAAGGTTAAATTGTTTAATCACCATTTTATTATTCAAATGTTATTAAAATATGAATCAACATATTTTTAATAGTGAAAATAAAAATTAAATATTTTTTATATCAAAAGTTATCTAATTTTTTTTCATTTTCATCGGAAGCAAAGCGAAAAAAAAATTAGGGAAGTCTGTGTGTGTAATATTATTTTTATATGTTGCACCTAAAAATGGATTTAGAAAAAAAATTTCATTGCTTAGTTGGCTCAACAGTAACAAGTTAAATTTTAAGATGTTTCGAGCTCAATAATTTCTGAATTTGATTTTTGCAACTGATTTATCATTTATCACTCACATCCTTGTAATTTTTTCTAACTAAAAGTTAACAATTTTTCACAAGAAATTATAAGTTTTTAAATTCTTTTGTAATATAATATTTTATCAATAGAATTATATTTTTTTTTACTTATTATAGCTAAAATTTGTATGAAATTGTAACTTATGTGAAAAGATTATGAGATTTGTACATATAATTTATAGAAATTAAAGTTATGAAATATTGGTATTCATGATTTAAAAAAATAAATAATAAAGCTCTACAAAATTTATGTATAAATTTAAAATATTCAAGTATTATAAATTATTAATAGTATTATAGAAAGATTTCAAATTTTGTATATAATATTTTATTTAAAATGTTCATTTGGGACATACATACATACATACATACATATTTTTTTAAATTTTTTCTCTAAAATAGATGGACGCTTTATGGATAGTAACTTTTGTAAAATTTTAACAGTAATTTAATGGTAATTTTGTAACTTGTAATAATAACATTTCTAAACTAAGCAAGCAATATTTCTATAGACAAAGGAAGTGGTATGTTTGGTAATATTGGTGTTGATGTGTGATTATCATCACTTGCAGGCAAAACATCAAGTATTCTTAAGTGTTAATTTTACGGTGAATTCTTTGATATATTAAATTCTTCTATACGTGGAGAATTTAATGGTTTAAATTGAGTTTTATATTTTTTGAGATAATATTTAATTTAATAAGTTACAATTTACTAATAAAATTAATTTATATATATTATATTAATTTTTATTGAATGTATAATAAAATTAACTTAATTATATTATAATATTTTAAAAATTGAATCAAATAATGAATAAAAAATATCATTGGATTATGGTTCAATTGTTTTTACCGATTAGACCAATGATTGAATTAGACAATGTTATAAATAAAAATTTATATAATTATTTTAAAAATTAATTAACAGCTAATTTACGCGCAGGGCAAATGTGAATTCATAATTTTTTGTAGTAAAAAGTAAAAGGTTAAACGAAATGAAATAAAGTAATAATTTTTTAGTCAAAAAAGTGTCAAGTGTTTTTTCTTTTTTTGGTTTTGAAAATTTTGGGTTATATACAGGCTTGTTGAGCTAATCTAGGAACGAAAAAAATCTAAAAGAAAAGTAAAATTAATTTTGTTATTTTCTAAAATGAGATCAATTTTTTTTTTTAATTTTAACCGGTTTTTATTGACGTTAACCAGTTCGAATGGTTTTAGCCAATTTAATTATTGAAATAAAATTTTAAATGGATCTGAACCGAATGATTATGTCATTCGGTTTGGTCCGATTTTTGAACATTTTTGCATAGTCCAATCTTTTTCCGTTTTCTTAATTTTGCGCGCAAGACAGTAACATCAATTGAAAACTTTAAATAAATAGATAAATTAAGTTTAATTTAAAATTAAATTATCAAATAATAACATATTACTTTTGTTCTCTAAACAGTAACTAATTAAAAAAATTTTAATTCTAATTGATGTGTGTGTGTGTGTGTATATATATATATTTAATTTGAATTATAGGGCTTGAAATTTAATATTAAAAAATATTTATAAAATGTAAAGAAAATTTTATTTTAATATTCAAATAATTTCAATCAACAAATATAATATATAATTATATAATGAAATTAATATAATATATATTAAAATTTTAATTTATTCAAAATATTTATATAATCAAATTAAATATATCATATTATATTTATATTATTTAATAATTATAATCTAACTTTCAAATAATAGCAATAGATAAAATAAAAAAGAAGTAAAAGAAAATTATGCAATAAAATAAATAAAAAAATAAAATAATAAGTGGGTTATAAAATAACGTAGGAATTAAATAAAAATATGCTGTTAATTAATTTATTTAAATTAAATATTTAAATTTTTTTATAAAATAATAATAATAAAATATGTCATGTAATATATATATAAGCAAACTGTAAAATAACGGTAACACTAATTAAAATGAACATTCACAAAGTAAAATCTGATAATCAATTAAAAGGGTAAAATTGGTATTAATTAATTTTAGTAAGGATATTTTTGTCTATGAATTAGTTAAACATACAGGAAATAGAACTTACCTAGGGGGGAGTGGGTAAGTGATTTCCCGTGTTTTATGGGAAACACAAGTTCCCAGGAAGATTTATTTCCTCTCATTTGTGCAAACCAAACAACTTTACTGTAGTTTATATCCTGGGAAATATAATTTCCTATGTTTTTGCTGCAAACCAAACGACCCCTAAATTTGCTTGAGATTAATCTGATGGAAACGGTTTTATTTTATCCTTGTTCACTCAGGAAAAACCTCTAGCAAGTACCCAACTCCCTCATATTCTTTCCTTTTCACCTTATATTACGTTAATAAATTATAGGATTATGGTTTTACATTTATTTAATAAAGAAAATTGTATGAGTATGTATTTTCGAAAAAACATTTTATACTTTTTATTATTTTATATAAAAATTCATAATTTTTAGAAAAATGTTTGAAATTCTTGAATATTTTCATTAAGAATACAATTTCTATTGATGAAAGTCACAATATTTTTTTAATTATTTAAAATAAAATGTGCATAAAATTATTATTGTGTGAACCGATTATAATCTAATTTTATTGTGCTTTAATTAATTTAGGTGGTTAGCAACAGAAATAAAGGCCCTCAAGGACTTTGTATGCATGTGAAACTAAGCTAAACAAACAAATAAAATAATAAAATGTATGTATTACATGTTTAAGATTTTGCATCTATGTCAAATTTAGCTGCAAGATCGATTGGTTGTATTTCTTCCCAATTTTGATTTTTTTTTACTAGTGAATATTCCATATTTATTGACCATAATCTAAATCTAAATTACTATTCTCTTGGTAGGGATTCCTAGAGGCGCACGTTATGCCATAGCCTTAGGCATTGGACTCCCGGCGGTCTTATGTTTCCTCGGCCTGTTTTGTTACATGTGCAGCAGGTTCAGGGCTCGCGTGTCGGCCCGTGAAACTATCCCAGATTTCAACTTCATCGTTGGCTCACAATCCACGGGAATTTTGGGCCTTGATGGACCGACAATCGAATCCTATCCAAAAATAGTTTTGGGCGAGAGCCGGCGGTTACCCAAGCCCGATGATAACACGTGCTCAATATGCTTGTTTGAGTACCAGCCCAAGGAGACGCTCAAGAGCATACCTGAATGTCAGCATTGTTTTCATGCAGAGTGCATTGATGAATGGCTTCGGTTGAATGCTTCGTGCCCTATTTGCCGGACTTCTCCCCGGGAACTGCCGCTGGAAATTGACCCGTCATAAATCTAACTAAACAAGGCTTTATATTTTTTGGCTCCCGATTTTGTGCTTGAAACATTGCTAAATTGCTAATATATGCAGTATTTCTCATAATTAACCATTTTGATGAGAAAGATCTTCTGGCGGCACGAAGAAAAGTCAATCACTGATAAAGAAATTGTTATTCGGGCTTGCTTGTGCTTTCATCTTTCTCCTCGGCTGATAACCCAGCAAAGGCGAAACTTCCAAACATCAAGACAATGCCAAAAGGGGAAAGAAAACACACACACACACACACACACACACACACACACAATACAAAATCAATCCGATGAGGAAAACATTGAGCTGAATTTCATTTATTTGAACACAGTTTACTTCTTCAAATCCCTGCTCATTTATTTTTATTCAAACTTGAAAGTGAAAACTGAAAACAAAATCCATGGCAAAGTTATCAATACTCGCCTTTGGTGCCACAATTCTATTCCTTTGCCATGAAATTTGCATTGCTAATAATCCCTACCTCTGTCCCCCTTCCTCCTGCGGCAAAATCCAGAATATAAGCCGCTCATATCGGCTGAAAGACGATCCAGAAACCTGCGGTGACACGAGGTACGAATTACATTGCGAGAACAACATCACAGTATTATACCTATTTTCCGGCAGATTCCATGATCAAGACATAGATTATAACTTGTTGAAAATCTACAAATATATATTTTGATGGTGGCTTCTTTGGCACCACAGGATAAAGATTATAGATATAACGAGTGTTTTTAAATATATTTTTATTTTTATATTTTTAAAAAGTAATTTTTTATTTTTAAATATTATTTTGAAATTAAAAAAATAATAAATAAAGGATGGATGGTGTTGTAAATAAGCAAATATTTTATTTAATTATAAAAATAATATTTAGAATAAGGAGATAAATTCAAAAAATAACTAAAATATTTTTATTTTTATTTTTAATTTATACGCTTAGAGAATAATTTTTTTAAAAATAAATTGTCAAACAACTTCTTCTATTTTTGAAGATAAAAAACAATTTTTTTTTAAATAAAAAACCAAACAGATCCAATATTTCCTACACAGAAGAAATTCATAGCCTGCTGGTAAATGGATTTGAACTTTGGTGGGTGCGTTTTGTTGTGGAAGGTATGTGCGCAAACAGTGGAGGTTACTTCGATCCTCCCACTGGACAAGTTCAATGTGAAGAGCCTAGTGATTGCTTTTATGACTACCTCAGGACTAACAGATGTGGTAAGCAAGACTTACAAGTCTAATTAGCTCATCCTGAACAAATTTCGATTTATATATATGACTTTATGCTAATTCTGGCATTGTTTTCTTCTGTGTTTCAAGAATTTTGCTTAAGATTATTGGGTTTACTGCAGGTAAGGACACCAAATATTTTATATAAAAATCTTACTTTATTTCTAATATTACATGGTACAATCAAAATTTACGTTTTTAACTAAATTTCATATATCTTTCAATACATTTCAAATAAAATAATTTATTTATAAACGATTTGAAATAATTATTTTTGGTAAAACTTTCAAATAATAGAATTTATTTATCAATAAATTGAAATTATTATTACATTGTAAATAATCTTACTTTATTTCTAATATTACATTTATCATGGTACAATCAAAATTTATGTTTTTAATTAAATTTCATATATTTTTTTAATATATTTCAAATAAAATAATATATTTATAAATGGATTGAAATAATTATTTTTGATAAAGCTTTCAAATAATAGAATTTATTTGTAAATAAATTGAAATTATTTTTATTAAAATAAACTGAATCAATTCCAAAAAAAAATAACATGACAAACAAACCCAAAGGAGAGAGAGAGAAAAGAAAAAAAAAAAAGGAAATGAAAATCCAGACAACAAAGAGGGGATGGGATGGGGGCACCCGTTCCAACGGACTTTTCCCTGCAAGAATTGGTAGTTTCCTTTTTTAACTAGAATTTCGCACATCCTAACCTGTTATATTTTCTTATATTGTCTCTCCTTTTTCATTCTGATTTTATATAAGCTATACCTTATTATTTTTATGACGCTGACCCTTTTTTTTTCTTTCCATTGCAGCATATCTCTATGACATTTTTGAAGGTGCGTTTGAGTATTTTATAAGTAAAAATAGTTTGAGATGGAACAGAAACTCTCGTAGGTTTTAGGAGTGCTTAACGGATAGGTCGGATCAAAATCTATTTTGATTCGGTCCGTTTGGGCTCATTTTTAAACAGGTTTAAACTAGTTGGTTCGGTCCGGTCCGCAAGCTTGCCAGACCAGATGTTGGACCGGTCCATTTTTTCTTTTTATTTTGATATTTTAATTTATATTTTATTATTTATCATTTGTTATATTTTTATATTTATTATTTTATTTTTATGTATATAAATTTTATTATTTAATTTTATTTTTATTATGTTTAATTATTTTAAACATTTATGTTCAATTTTTTTGACAATTGAATTGTGTTTTATATTAAATTATGATATAAAAATAATTTATAATTTATTTTTTTTCAAAATATAAATATCATTTAAATTATTAAATATAACTTTTTTTAAAAAAATAGGAGTTGGTCCATTTAGGCTTGTGGACCGGTCCAGTCCATTTTAGAACTAGTCCACTTTGGTTTGCTACCTGTGTGAATCAACCCGTTTAAAACAAGTCTAAATATTGAAGTTCGGTCTGCATGGAACCCGCGGACTTCCGATCCGTTAAGCACCCCTAATAATTTTAATGTTTTAGATCATTTTAAGATAACACCATATACCATTGAAAAGTTATTCAATTAGTTCTGATTTTGAAATGAAAGCATAATCATTGCATGTCTCAAGTTCTTTTGAAAGTAGCAGATGCATCTGCAAAAAAAAAAAAATTGAAATAATTAGATTTCAAAATCTTATACAGCACGTATGATTGTTACAATCCCATTTCAGTGATTGTAAATGAGATGACAACTCATCCTTCAATATATGGACAATATAGTGTTCAATTGCTAATATATGCAATATTTCTCATAATTAATCTCCTTATACTTTCTACTTATCTTTATCCCTTCAAAAATTTATTCTTATTCCTCCAAAGTTCACCTTGTTACTTTACAAATATTTTTTTAGATTTGATATTAATTATATATCATATCGGCCCTATTTCATTAATTCACAGATGCCCGACGACATCTTTTACATCATATTAAAATTCATTATTATTCCATCAATACATTGTAATATAAACATTGATATCATTAAATAGCAATACTATACCTCCTATATATGGCCACAATTATCCAATCAACTTCAAACAATAAATTTATATAAATACAACTACAGTATATCATAATTCCACTTCAATAAAGCCAAACTTTTACTACATGGCCTCAAAGAAGTATCTTAAAATGCTTTACAAGAAGAAAAATGTAACTCAATTATATGGGATATACTATTAAGCATTACAATGAATTTAGAAAAATTCTACCGTACCCATGGGGGTTTTAAACTTGAGGTGACGTGGCGTATTTTGAACTATTGGATGAGATTACTAAAATTTTTGATAATCTCATCCAATAACTCAAAATGAGTCATGTCACCCTGAGTTTGAAACCCCCGAAGGTATCATAGCATTGCCCATGAATTTAACAACAATAGAAAATCAATTTGCAGTTTCTTTAATCACAAGGATAATAAGACCATACAACTCTAATTGAGAATATATATAGATTTGTGGATTTGTGATCCATACATATACAAGTGTATAAATTAAGAGAAGATTCAAGATTAAGTGGAATATTAACTTGGAGACTCACCTCAATGTGCCAATTTTCCTCCGAGAATTTTAAAGCTTTTACACCTAACTCGACCTTTCCCCAAATCAATTATGAAAACAAACTTCAAGCATACGTTGGCCAGCTACTCTTTCAAAGAATTCATATTTTAGGCTCTAATAATACGATTCTAACAATTTGAAGCATAAATATCTTATATTTCTAACACTATTTTGAAAAATTAGAGTTTATGTATATATTAAGGATTCCCTGAATCAAGTTCTTATCAGCCTAAAAATTAGATGTTTTACTTCCGGAAGACTTACCTTTACTCAAGAAGGTTTCTGGCAACTCGTATGCGCTGGATAGGGGTTAGACGTTGGAGCATTGGAAAAACAAAGAGCTCCCTATAGCTGTTGCTACACATTGCTCCTTATAACTATAGCTACACATTTGTGCATGATAGCCATCTTTGTTACCTTCGAACAACCAATAAGTGCAGCAGAGAGAGGGAGGGAAAAGTTGTAATGGCAGCTGCTTCTGGTAGCCCAGGAACAACGGTGGGTGGTGATGATCTTCGGAGGAAAAAAGAAAAAAAAGACAAATAAGGTAAGAGAGGAATAGGAAAAATATGAAAATGTAAAAAGAGAGGTTCCGATTTCTTATTTTAGGAAAGGGAGGCAAGGGTTTTGATCCAGTGCACTGAATATTATGTAAGCTCATCTTTATTAAATCTTAACCTTCCAATATGCATACTTTCTAGAGGGGAAAACCAAGGTAAGGTGGATGTAAAATAGTCTGAAAACCAATCCTAGCCAACCCTTGCTCATACCAGTTCTATTTTATTACATTCCAAGCTAAACATTAGTAATGTTCCTCCATTCATAACTTCCTAACAATTCCCATAGTAGTTTAATAAATTTTAGAAACTTCAAAATAAGTACTAAAAAATTTCACTAAGTTTGTGGAAATCATTTATTTTAAATCCATATTCTTATAATTGTTAACTATTCTCTACTTTATAAGAAAATTACCATAGAAACAATTTAAATTAATTTGAAACGAAACCTTAGCCAAGTACATATAATTTTGATATTACTGAAAAATATTAAATTCCTAAATTGAATCATAAAGTAAAATGAATAATGTTTAGACAATAAAATATGCAAATGATTGATTTATTTATTCAAAATTTGATTAAATAGGAATATTTTAAATTTATAATTTTTTAAAATAAAATACTTCAAAATTTAAAACTAAAAATTTAAATAAATGAAATAATTAAATATTAGTTCAAGTATTATACTATAATAATAGTGAAGATGATTTATTTTTGCCGGTATCTGTGACTCACTAGTTAAGTCATTTTATTTTGTTAGCCTACCTTTTAAGAATTTTAACTCTAGTATCCTTTTGTTGGTTGCTCAGCTCACCTTAGGCACAAGGCTAGATTTCGGTCTTGCCTATTTAGCGAGACTTTATTTCCACTTATATCAATTTTAGGGTTAGATTGAGTGATCCAATTGGCAATGTGTGGTGAATTATATTGTTAATGCTAACTTTTTGTATATATGTCATAATTGTTATACACACACACAATTTTGTGCATGTTATTCATGCTTCGATATGTATGTGCTTTCTTTCTATTTATTGGCATTAATTTATCAATATTTTGAAAGTTAATGATAATCATTGAAATTATTTTGATATGTTTAAAAAATGAGACACATCTTGAAAAAAATTATATGAAGGTGGATTTTTTTTAATAAGAAATTTTGACATATTTTTTCCTATTTAAAATTAAGTTGGTGGAATTAAATATTTATCATCGTAATAACTATTTAACAAGCCAACTAATTTCACTTTTGATTTTATTTATTAGTAGAGATGGACTATTTTAAAATATGAAGTTTATTTTATCTCTCTTTTAATATAAAGGATTTTTGAAAAATATATTAGTAAACTTTTGCTAAAGTTTGTATGAAATATATATGAAAAGAATTTAAGGTAATTAATCATATATTTTTCAAAGTTCTTTTTTTCCTTTGAAAAATATAATATTGTATATTAAAAGAAGAGATAAATTATTTTTAAGTTAACTTGATATGCTTATTAACAATGATTTCATATCAATTTGATATAATTCTACCATATTGTGGACATTTAGATGTGGTTTTAAAACTTTGTAAATTGTTGAGATAATTATGTTAATTTTTAATATGTTACTTTAGGCATTTCGTCCATAAGATGTAGATATTGAAGAATATTTATTTAAGATATCATTATGGTATGATGAGATTAAATTTTGTATTGGTTAGTTCTAATTAATATTAATTCCATAATATATAATCACTTTTGTCATTTATTGTTATGAGTATTAATGAAATTTGCTTTATTTTCTTATATATTTCTTGGTGAAACATGAAATTTGGAGATAATGTGATTATCAAATTCAACTATTGATATAGGATTAAAGAAATTTAAAAAACATTGTTGTTATGTAATTTACTATTATTTTTATATTTTAAAATTTATATGAATGATATGAATGTTTTGGTTTATACTTGAGGTATATACTTTATGAAATTACATACTAATGTATACTTATAAAATGATCTAAGTAGGATTGGTTTTGTTTTGTTTTGCAATATGGGGCATGATCAATTGTTTGCATAATAATTAAAATGGTTGAAATTATTTTGTTTCTTAAGAAACATGCATGTTTGAAGTGGATATGAAAATAATAATTAATTAAGAGGCCATTATTTATCTTATAAGAATTATTGATAAAGTGAGCAATTGTCATTACAATGGCTTATTTACTTAACTAATATGTTCTTGTTATACTTGTTTGACATATGACACTTGATTTGTCCTATGAGATTTTATTAGTAATACAAATATTACCACCACAATTAGGGTTGGAAGTTTTGGGTTCACCTGCTATAAACTGCAATTAAGTGGTTTAGGCCAAATTAAATATTATAATGGATAAAATCAGGTAAAATTTAAAGGAGGATTTTAGGTATACAAGCAAGGATAAGTTCAAATTTATTATCCTATTCTAACCGCAACCCACCCACAAATATTATAAAATATACTAGTTTTCATATATTATTTTAGTTATGATTCCCTTTACTTATTGTGTTTATTTATTGAATTATCTTATAAATTATGTATAAAACTTTAAATCCTTAATGGAATCATATGTTAAAGTTTCATGATGATAGTAGTCCTTTAATACTGTATGTTAAGAGCCATAATGCTTTGCTGTTCACCTTAATCTCAAGTATTAGTGAATATGTAATACAATACAAAAAGTTATCTTTAAATCATATAATTGAATCGATTAAGTGAGGATGCTATGTCAAATGGTCCTTATTCTAATCTTTGTTTATTATTACAAATATTATGAATCTCACATCCTAATAATTAATAAATTTCTCTCCTTTTTTTTACTTCTTTTTAATTCTAATTTTGTTTATTTAATTATTTATTTCTTGAGAACTTATAGCAAAGCTTTCATAGGATTAAACTTTTAATCAAGTTTATCTTTTAATCTACCCACACTCGTAAGTAACTACAAGCATTTGCAACGTTCGGGTCTAAGTGGGTGATATGATTTTTATAAGTGGTTGCGGGTCCAATTTTATTCTGTGTAATTTTAGGCAGACGGTTAGTTTAGGACCTTTAACTACTTCTAACTACCCAGTTTCCACACCTAACCATAGTGGGTTACTTATCGATCTTATAGAATATTGTTAAAATATTTTTGGGATATGATAATTTGTCATGAGCTATCCTATAGGAATTTATTTAGTGTTAATAAATATTCATCATTATAATGACCACTTATTAATATTCCTATTAAATTTTGTGAGACATTCTTGTTATCTTAATTAATTTATACTATAACTTACTCATAGGGGGTTATGTATAAATTAGTTAAATGGAATATAACTTTTTAGATAATTTTATATATTGAAAATTTAAAATTTTTTGTTTATCTTAAGAAAAGTGATTTTTCTGCCCACAGATGTTGGATTTGCTTTTCTTAGAAAAAATGTATTTATTATCCAATTAGCTTGTTATTTGAAATTTTTTTGAAATATTTTATATTCTTTACCTATAAAAGAGTTTGTAATAATACACCTAAAGTTTCAATACTATAATGGTTATCACTATTTGTTTCCTATATGTGAAATAATGATTGTGCAATGATAGTACATTTTATTTAAATAATAATCCAACTTCTATCGGTGAATTATTTATTTACAAAAACAATAATTTTGATTTTAAATGCTCTAGATATAAATATCCATGAGGATACACGATTTATTATTTATAAAATAATTTATGATTATGTATATATATTATTAAAGTTATTATTATTAAAAAATAATTTTAGTCCAATCTTTTTAATTCCATAATTTGTAAGGAATGTTATAATAGTAGATTATTGGTGATATTATGAAATTTATATTTTTATTGGAACAATGTAAAAATTAAATAATTGTACACATATTTTTTAATATTAAGTACATTTTTTTATAGTTCGTAATATTTGTTGAACTATGTGAAAATTCTTGTATATGCTAGACATTTTGCCTATAAAAGATTGTACAATTATACAGCTAATATTTTGTAAAATTTATTAATCATATATTGAAATTATTTTTTTAATTCTATAATTAATTTTGTTAATAATTTATGGATATTGCCCATAAATATTTAGAGAAATATAAACTATTTCATTTTTTTAATATCAATTCATAAATTTTTCAATAAAAATTTTAATTGGAGAATTCATGTAAAGAAATAATGAGTACTATGAGCTTATATCTTAGTATGTACTTAACATTTTTATACATAATTTTATGTATTAGAAACTCTTCCATAGTATCTATGATAAATTTTGATAAGTGATTCATTTATTTCTAATAAGTAATACTTTTAATTAATTAAAGGTAAAATATTTTAAATAATTATTAAAGAATTTCAACATTAATGGGAGTATTATTATATCAAATGTAATTATTTATATTAGATATTGATATTATTCTCTAATAATATTATTATAATTTTAAAGTTATGATATCATAGTATAATTGAAAAGTTCTATTTTGAAGTTTCATTTATATATATATATATTTTTTTTTATGATCATATAAGAATTAAGTATGCTTATATGTAGGTATAAATTTTATGAACATTTTGTCAAATTTTTTAATTAAATGTATATTTTTATCATATTTTATGGTTCCTAGCACAATGATGTATTTAAGAATAATTAATATATTATGAAATATATATTAAAGGTATAATAAATCTAAATTTTTGATCAATTTTTGAGTTTTATATTATGATATAAAATATTGTAAGAAATAATAATTTTATATCAGAATACTAATAATTCTATGATAAATTAATATACCATTTAAATGTTATCTTAATTTTGATAGTAATTAGTTCCACTTGTTAATATACATGCCTTTAAGGGAATATGAAATTAAGTTTTTGGCGTTCATGTTTACCTCATTTAGATAATATTAGGCTTTTGTTTTAAGTTCCAATTAATATGTTAGTGGGCATTTTAACATCAAAATTTAATAAGTTAAATAATGAACTTAAAAAATTTGAGAGTACCTTTTTGGGATATGTTTGATATATTAAGAATAATTTAAAAATCTTATTTATTAAGGAAATATTTTGTGACAAGTGTGAAATTAGTAAAAAATTAGGAGGATTATATTGTCTGTAATTGATTATATATCTTTAGATGGTCTAATCTCAAGATAAACTTGTCATTAATGGTAATGTTGGTCATATATTTTAAATTTGATATTTTTTCTTAATTTAAATGATTAATATATTAATTAAAAAAAGGTTCTAAGTAAAGTTTGATAATTTTCTCTTTACTTTTTATGAATTGCATTATGTTATTGGCTTAATGATTAACAAGTTAGATAACCTTATTTATTATCTTGAAATATTTGTTGTAGCATATTCTATGAATTAGCAATTATTATTATTTGTATGTTACAAGAAATATTAAATATCTTATAGTCAGAATGATTTAAAAAAAGAAATTTGATATTATTATCATGAATATCAATATTGAAGTTTTTGAAAATTTCTTAAGAAATAAATTATTTTGATTAATCACGTAAAGAATAAATTTTATTTTATTTCTTCTTATTATTAATATGATTGATTAGTAGAAGTTAATATATACTTGCATAAGTAATTGTGCCTTAATACTTCTATTGGATAATATAATTACACAAGTGATTATGCCTTATTGATTAACTCATCATGACAATATTTCTCTTGAAATATATATTGGTACCATTGACATATCTTAAGATATGGTTATTTTTCTTGGTGAAATAATGTTATTTCAATAAAAGTTGATATAGTTGTCTCCTTATGGAGATGCTTAATTGAAATCTCATTATAAATTTAATCGTAATTATCTCTTCTAGAGATATTAAATTATTTTGTTACAAACTTTGATAATCTCTTTAGAGAGATAAGGTAATTTTCATGAGAAATATCACAAAAAGAGCCTTTACATAATAGTATGAGAGGATCACTTGATCATATTATGAGTGTAATTACACATTTACATTTTTGTGATCATATTAATAAAGTAATTGACTTATGTAATCTTGGATGTACTATATTATTATATAATATACCATCGTCCATAGTTCCAAACTTAATGCTTTATTGGATCCCATCATGTTATGAGGTAAATTTATTAAGTTATAATGTTTTGTGACCGCTAAAGTTATTGTTGATCTTAAAGTCATTTTCTTTATATTGTTTTCAAAATTAATAAAACCTAATTAATGTTACCAAAGTGGGAGAATGTAAATTTTTTTATTATTTTGTGCTGCTATTATGTAGCTTAATTTTGTAATTTGAATTATTATTAAGTGATCCAATATGTTTTAATTTATGTTTTAGATATACTATTTTATTAAAAATGTGATGGGCCTAATGAGACTAGGTCCTCTCTCCACATATAATGCTATTGATAACTTATTTCATTGGAATTGTTATGTGTTGCCAAATATGAAAGAGGAGAAAATCTAAATTTCTCAATAATCAATTGTATACTTATGATTTCTTTAGAAGATAATTGAAGTAAATTAAGAGATACATAACCCTAATTTGTCTTTTAATTTTAGTTCACTAAAATTTGTGATTTTAGATTTGATATGAAAATTTTGTTATATACTAAAAATTCTTACAAAAATGTGAACCAAGACTTGTGATTATAGCTCACGATAATGTGACTCGAAGAAAGAAATAAAACAAGACTTTTAATTAAATTAAAAACATTAAGCCCATATAAACTAATATTAATCATATACATATTTTGGCAACAAAAAAAAATAATTAATTTGTTTCGGCATTTTCAATGGAGTAACGGATCTAATATTTATTTAGGATTTTTTTAACTTTTGTTTACGATGTACTAAGTTTGCATTTAGTATCTTGCATGTTGAATGATTTACCGCCATTAAGGGCCTACATGAATGGCACAATCTTGTATCCTTAAGATCAAGTGGCATAAAGGGGGAGTTCAATTCCCCCTCCAGACATCACCCTTTAATCTCCCGCATCCCTTTTTAGCCTTTTCTCCGTGTAAGACCAAAAAGCATTGAATGATTTACCATTGCTGCAATTATAAGAAAAAGGAAATTATTAATTTATTCGTTATATTATCCACTTTAGGAGAAAATATTTACTACTATATTAATATTGAAAATTCAATATTATTTTCATACAAATATTATTAATTGTATTATTTTCTTAATTTATCAATATAATTTGATAGAAAATCATCTATTTTTAATAGGAAATCAACTGTTTTTGAAAAAATTAAATTGCTAAATTAAAAAAATAATACATTTGACAATATTTATATTAAATAGCACTGAAATTTTTAATACTAATATAATACTTGAAGTTTTTTCTTACTTTAAAAGATAGAGTGAATAATTATAACTATTAATAGAAAAATCAAAGACTTAAACTTTGATAAATAATAAGTCATTGAAAATATAATTTTTAAATTTATAATTATTTATTCTTTTAAAACAATTGTGATAATACATTTTATTTTCTAAAATTTGTGGTGGAATCATATTTACAGTGTGAAACATATACCTTTAACACTCTAATTTTTCGAATAATTTTCTAATTGACTTACAATTTGCTACATACTAGATTCTTAAACATATTCACAAGCTTTGAGCACAGCCCCAAAATAATTTCCTGAACCTTTTCCTGCGTGGAACTTTCTTCTTAATTTCGGGGTGTGTCATATGTCCTGATCCAATTTGTTACGGAGAAATTTTTAGTTCCACGTCAATACTAAAATTTCAATAGTTTATTATGAATTGTGAAATTTACAGTTTTGTAAATTTTATTATCTATTAGAAAGAAGTGAATGCTTACTTCATAAAGGGGGAGTGCAAGTGGCATATTCCTATTTTTAAGATTGCACTTGATTGGATGAAATAAAATAGGAAGGAATGAGAATGAAAAAGGAAATAACTCAAAAGTTTGTTTAATATGCATTATGAAATATAAATTGTCATTTTCTATAGAATGGCCATTATATCAAATGATGGAATATTCATTCAATAATAAAAGTGATGGTATGATTTATTCCCTTATTCCTGAAATGGACTTTTGACAATGTTATTTTTATTAAAATTTCAAAATTATCATTTTTTATATGATGATATAGTTGAAATCTCACATATTTTTTAACATTTTTTAGTATTTTTATTATAAGTATTAAAATATTTCAAATTGAAAACAAATTTCAAATTTCTTATCAAATATATTATATTTAATTTTTAACAGTGTACAACATTATACTACAGTAAAAAAGACTTTTAGCGGCGACATTTGTCGTTGCTAAAAAGTTCTTGGTCGTCGCAAAAGAAAAAGTCGTCGTAAAACATGTCGTCAGCGTAGGTTCGTGCCTGAAGTGAAATTTACAATTTTGTAAATTTTATTATCTATTAGAAAGAAGTGAATGCTTACTTCATAAAGGGGGAGTGCAAGTGGCATATTCCTATTTTTAAGATTGCACTTGATTGGATGAAATAAAATAGGAAGGAATGAGAATGAAAAAGGAAATAACTCAAAAGTTTGTTTAATATGCATTATGAAATATAAATTGTCATTTTCTATAGAATGGCCATTATATCAAATGATGGAATATTCATTCAATAATAAAAGTGATGGTATGATTTATTCCCTTATTCCTGAAATGGACTTTTGACAATGTTATTTTTATTAAAATTTCAAAATTATCATTTTTTATATGATGATATAGTTGAAATCTCACATATTTTTTAACATTTTTTAATATTTTTATTATAAGTATTAAAATATTTCAAATTGAAAACAAATTTCAAATTTCTTATCAAATATATTATATTTAATTTTTAACAGTGTACAACATTATACTACAGTAAAAAAGACTTTTAGCGGCGACATTTGTCGTTGCTAAAAAGTTCTTGATCGTCGCAAAAGAAAAAGTCGTCGTTAAAAATGTCGTCGGCGTAGGTTCGTGCCTGAAAAGGTCAATAGCGATGACATTTGTCGTCGCTAAAAGTCAAGCCTTTTGCGACGACTTTGTCGTCGCAGAAAATAATTTTAAAATTCAAAAAATTTTGAAATTTGATTTTTAACGGCGACAACTGTTATCGCTATAGGTTATAAGTCGTTGCTGAAAGGCGGACCTTCAACGCTGAAGCTCAGGTTTTCAGCGACGATAATTGTCGCCGCTAAAAGTTTCTTAATTTTTTTTAAAATAATTTAAAAATCAAATTGTCGTATATTTCAAATGATATATTCTTTATTTTAATTAACTTGAATCGTTTAATAATTTTTTAAATTTAATTTAATATAAATTATACAATTATAATATATCAGTAGTATTATTAATAATGTTTAACAATTTGATCCAACATAAAAAATTAATACTCATAAAGCAATGGTAAAAATAATTTTTATATGAATAAACTAATATATATACATCATCTATGTAAATGTGCACATATAAAAAATATAAAGATACATAAACAAAATATACTACGGGGAAGTAGGGAGGTGTAAATATCACAGTGCACCATGATCGTCGTCGTCATCATCATCATCGTCGTCATCATCCTGACTACGAGGATGATAAAATGACAGTGGCGGCTGAGCAGTAGGTGCCGGCGCAAATCTACTCGGCCCAAGCGGTGTAGCAGCAACAAATGGAGGCGACGGTAGGATGATACCCTGCTGTCTAAAGACCGAGCTCATCTCCATAAGATAAGTCCCAAGCTGCTGTTGCATCTGCTGCTGCTGCTGCATCATCTCCTGCTGCTAAGTAATCTACTGCTGCTGCTGATCAAGCCGTTGCTGCTGCTACTGAATCAATCGCTGGCTCTGCTCAACCTGCTCCCGACTCTGGTGTGACTGCTCCTGCAACTCACCGACCTGAGACACGGTCTGTGAGCTTGTCCCCGTGCTGGAAGTCCCCATCGAACGATAAGTCTGACCAGCAAGTACACGCCTAACAGCCTTCTTGTACCCTCGACGAGTGCCAAGCACCTCATCGGCGATGGCAGCCTCATTTAACTGTACAGGAGTCGTAGGCAAGCTAGTGGATGATACACTAGACTATACATGCCGAGTCATGAGCTCAGTCATCCTCGCCTTAAATTATTAAAAAAAAGTAATAAGAAATCTATCTTAGAAGATATATTTATAAAATTTTATTTAAAATATAAAATTCAAATAACTTAAATGTTGCCCCTGAGGGATCGGATGCACCCACTCCCCCGACCTGTATGTGTGTCGGTCCCTAAAGTTATCGGGCACCGACTGCAGCTCACCAGTATCTCTGTTTCTTTGTTCAAATTTTGTAACAAAAAAAAGGATGAAGGGTAGCAATGCTATTTAACAAGTGGATATATTTAAAAAAGATACAAAAAAATTAAATTTCCTTATCAAAGCGATGTGCAGTAATAGACTTTGACCCGTGCCGGTCATTCACGACCTTCTGTGCTCTATTATTTGTATTTCTTGCAGACAACTCCTGCAAATTAAGAGGAAAAAGTTAAATTTTTATGTTCACAATTTACTAATTATGAAATACTGACATAATACCATAAAATATCATACTTACCCTGTACTCATCACTATCAAAGAAGTCTATACACCTCTATCATGTCTGTGGTGAGACAGATCGAGGCACGCAACGTCGAGCTCGATCCAAGTCATACTCCTGGTATCGATCACCTCCATGCTCTAAGAAATACTTATTCAACCTCTACTTCCAAGCTCTGTACAGGTCGGCAGTAGTCCGCATCAAACCAGAGAGCGCTATATCCCGATCACCCTCAGAGATGCCCTGGAACTCGAAATGGGACTGCATTAAAAGACATTTAATAAATTTATGAGTCATATAGTTAGAAATTTCAGTCTCAAAAATATTAATTTAAAAGGAAATGGATACTTACGCAAACCTCCTGCACAACTCTGTCTCGGATCTCCTGAGGTACAGCCTGCCAAGACTTATAATAGGGCGGCACGTGGGCGCGAATCATGCTGCCAATATCACGAGGGAGATGACTGGCATTCTCACCAATTGCATGCCATGTACCAGTCGTATCAAACTGTATAGGCACCAGTCTACCTCCACCCTTGCCTATCTTCTCGTGCAGTCTTAGGGACCTATTTGGTCCCCTTTTTTTAGCAGGTGCTACTTTATTTAATAAAGAAAAATATTAACAAAATAAACATAATATTTAATCAAGCTTAGGTATGCATAATTAATAACAAATACCTGAGCCCTCACACTGAGATAAAATACGGGTGGGTCGCTCCGGTGGATCGCCTCCAGCGTCACCTCCGTGGTATCGTGCCTCGACATTCGCCATAACTTAAATAATACATATCATATAAGTAATTAGAAATAACTCAATGTCCAGTTTAATGATGAAATGGTTCAACTTTTTACAATCACATTTATTATTTTAATAATCATGCTTACATAATTATGAGTTGTAGTTCGAATATGTTATTTTATCCCTAGTTAGAATCAGTGTCGGTGAACCTAACAAATTGATGGTCATCGGATTCTCCTTCATTATCAAATTGTGTGGGCTCCTCATCCAAATAATCATTAATTGTTTCGTCTTCAAGGCTCTTGTCATCATCGATGAAGGTGTCTTCTCCATGAGCACCACGTCCAACATTCCTGTACGTTGGAATAATTGAAGGACTATTTCTTTCATTACCTAGGTGTACTAGATCGAAATCTCCCAGATCAACTGTGAGGTTGAAGCTGGACGAGTTACTATCCTGCAGAAATAACAAGTCTTGTGCATTATCTCCATCACTGGGTAGATCCCATATACGTGATGCACCATATTATGGACGACCCTCCAATTTGGTCCATTAAGGAGATCCTCAGTGTAAAACACTTGTTTTGCTTGAGTAGCAAGTATGTAAGGATCATCCTTGTACCATTGTCCATTGATGGAGATACTTGTGATATTCTTATCAGTATAAAGTTTCTTCTTTGTAGGATCAGTGTCATACCACTTGCATTTAAATAAAGTCACATTATACTTATTTAAATAAGTCAACTCAATTATTTCTTCCAGTATACCATAAAACATGTTACCATCAATCCCTGGAACAGAAATGCCACTATTTTGCTTTTTATGCTTCTCATCCCGAGCTTTGACTACAAAGCGTACTCTATTTACAATACACGCAGAGTACACCATGTTAGTGAAACTGGGACCGGATGCTAATGATAATAACTCTTCGGTGGCCTCTGGGGAACCGTTCCTATGTAAATAGTACATCTACAAAAGTAGCAATTATTCCAAGAATTAAATTAAAATATCAACAAGAGAAATGAACAATATTTAAGATATCCGTTCAACGGATTTGGGAAGAAAAAAATCCTTACCTTCGAGTAAAACCACGAGGAAAATTTGGTTCTCTGTAAGTTATCAATATCTTTAGCACCACTTCGTTCGAGTTCCAATCGATGCTCACTGTAGAACATAACAATCTTAGTTTATTATAATCACAAAAGGGAGAAGAACACAACTGAAGTTTAAGATACTCACTGGAGATATTTTTCAATCTCAGTACAATTATTCAAGATGTACCAAATTGTAATATCCTAATCCTTTCTATTGAAATGAGAAATAATCTTCTTCCCTATCGTTCGATATTAGGACCGGAACACCGGCAATGTCCTTCTTGTTTGACTAGGTGTTACATCTTGATTTCTATCAGAGCGGTTGAATCTAGTTTCCACTCCTTCCAAATACATGGAGAAAAACATTAATGCCTTATCAACAATATATCCTTCTGCAATTGAACCCTCCGGTCGAGCACGATTTCGAACATAATCCTTTAACTTTTTTATATACCTCTCATATGGGTACATCCATCGAAAATGAACGGGTCCTCCTTCCAATGCTTCGTCTGGTAGATGCATCACCAAGTGAACCATTATGTCAAAAAACGCTGGGGGGTATATCCTCTAAAGCTTGCACAAAATTATGATAATGTCTTGTTTGGCTTGCAGAATATCCTCCTTGTTAAGAGTTCTAACACATATTTGACTAAAGAAATTGCATAACTCGACAAGTGGATATGATAATTCCTTTGGCAAAAAAGCCCGAACACCTGGTCCTAACAGTCTTTGCATAATAACATGACAATCATATGATTTCAACCCCTTTAACTTCAGGTCACGATCTATGACGTTCTTACTAAGACTCCCAGCAAACCCATATGAAAATTTCACATTCTTTATATACTGGCAAAATCATTTTCGCTCTTCCTGGTTAAGCGTATATCCAGCATGCGGCTTGAAAAGTTGACCCCTCTACTCATACAGATGCAAGTTAGGCCTTATCTTCATATCTGCCAAATCTCGTCTTGCATTGTCTGTATCCTTTGTTTTGTGCTCAATCTCCAATAATGTACCCAAGATGCTATCACATACATTTTTCTCAACATGCATGACATCAATGTTATGCCTTAAGTTCATTGTTGGCTAATAAGGAAGATTAAAAAATATACTTCTCTTACTCCAATTAAGTTCGTCGGCACCTCTCTTTCGCTTTACACCACCAAATTCAGCATGTTTTCCTGGAAGTCTTTATGGCACTTTGGCCAACTGTTCCATTATAACATTATTGGTAAGAGGCCAAGGAGGGGCTCTCCTATCCGACTTTCCATTGAATTCCTTCCTATTTCTCTATGTGTGACTTCTTGGAAGCCAACGACGATGACCAACGTAAGCTATTTTTCCTCTAACTCGAACCGACGGAGTATCTAAATTACATGTAGGACATGCTTTGTATCCTTGCCCGCTCCATCCGGATAGACTACTTTGAGTAGGAAAATCATTAACAGTCCAGAGCAATGCTGCCCGCATATTGAACACTGTATTTGTATTTGCATCTCGAGTTTCAACTCCTCTCTCCCAGAGATACCTCAACTCTTCTACGACCGGTTGTAAGAACACATCGATATCTTTACCTGGCGATTGTGGCCCTGGGATTAATAGGGTCAACATGAAAAAAGATTGATTCATGCATATCCATGGTGGCAAGTTGTAAGTAGTCATAACCACTGGCCACATGCTATGAGATAGGTTCCTATCACCAAAAGGATTAAACCCATCTGCACTTAAACCCAACCTGATGTTTCGTGGGTCAACGGAGAAATTAGGATACCTCTTATCGAATTCCTGCCAAGCTTTTCCATCCACCGGATGTCGCATTACCCCCTTTTCTTTTGATTTTTCAGTGTGATGCCATATCATGTTTTTTGTAGTATGTCTCGATCGATACAAATGCTGTAATCGAGGAGTTAAAGGAAAATATCGAACCACTTTTTAGGGCACTTTCTTTCCTTTTGTAGTTTTATTTACCCATCGACTCTCCCCACAAATTGGACAATTATCTTTAGAAGCATGATCTTTCCAAAAAAGTGCGCAATCATGTTTGCATACATGGATTGATTCATACCCCGACCCTAACTTGTTGAGCCATTTCCTTGCACCATAGTATGATTCAGGCAATTTATTATCGTTTGGAAGTGCCTCTTTTAATAATTGAAGGAGAGCATCAAATGACTTGTTTGTCCACTTATGTAGAACCTTCAAATGCATAAGTTTCACCAAGAAGTTCAATGCTGAAAATGCTGTGCAACCTGGATACAACTCTGTTTCTACTTGCTCGAACAGGTTATCACAGTTACTATATTTTGTTCCAATGTCTTCGTCAGCTGTGTTCTCACCCCTGTACTCATCATTGTGAAAATCAATTTTCGTTGCCTCAGGGCCAATGAAATCATGTATAATATCTGCCAACTCATCTCTATTGTTAAGAGATATCTCACTAGTTCCTCTAGAAGTTGAAACATCTGCTTCACCATGGTATACCTAATTTATGTATAATGGATGGAATCCATTATCTATAATATGCGCCTCCAATGTTAGTAATGTCTGGAATATTAAATTCATACACTTTTTGCATGGACACCTTACCATACCCCTTTCATTAGCAAAGTTTTTGGCTCTTTGAATAAATCTTACTACGCCATTCCAATACTCATCCGACAATCGATTTGGTAAATGTATCCAACTTTTATCGACAGACATTGTATCACTGAATAGGAAGGAAATTGCTTTAGGTGAAATAAAGTATGTTGATTAATATTTGACAATCACCCTAAATGCACCGTATCACTTCAATTTTGAAGGGTAGGGTCCTATCCCATTCGAGATATTTCTATAGTTATTATTTTTTTCAATTTATCCACGCTCATCGATTGATTCGTACAGAAATTTCGGCAGCATCTCCCTATGGTTCTCCAAGTGCCTAAACTATACAATTATAGTTTATACCCGGAGAACAGTTAGGATGCTAAGATATTTCCACAATATCAAACAAGAGCCCGATAAATTGTTAATAATAACTACATGATAATATCCCAAACTGTCCAACTTTTTAGGACAATTCAAGGGTTGATTGATGTTCAGAAAATAATCAACCCTTGAATGGGTCTAAGCTTAACATTTAAATGTAAATGTAGTTCTAATTAAAATTATTGTAAAAATATATTTATAATAATTAAAATTTTATAATAATTTAAATTAGCGATACAATAATTTATAAGTATCGTTATTTAAGTGTCAGTGCTCCTATTTACGTAACCTACTTTACTATATTGATAAGGTGCACAATTCAACTTCTTTATAAAGATGTCTATACTATGAATACGGACTTCCTAGTTGTAAATTTAAGTAAGTTTAGTTTTATAAGGTATATATTATTTATAAGATGCACAATATCAGCTTCTTTATTTAAGTAAATGTAGTTTTATCCAAGAGGGGTGTGATTTTCATGCAAACTTCCTAGTGTTTTGAAATTTTCTATTTCTGTGAGATGTAAATATCATAATTTGGATTGTTAGGATTTTAATTTTATGTAATCTCTAGTTTAATTGAATTTTTCTTAGTATCTGGTGTAAATAATAGAATTTAAATTATTAAGTTTCAATCTCAATTAAAAAATAGGGGATATTACTGTAATCTCTAACTGAACCTAAGATAGATTTATATATTTATTATAATTATCTATCTTACATTATTTCATTAAATCTAATAAGTTTAAAGTTTCCTAAATTGCATCACAAATTTTAGATTTTGTGAATGAACTTCCTAATTGTAAGTTTAAGTAAGTTTAGTTTTGTAAGGTGTATGTTATTTATAAGATGCACAATTCAGCTTCTTTATTTAAGTAAATATGATTTTATCCAAGAGGGGTATGATTTTCATGTGAACTTCCTAGTGTTTTGAAATTTTTTATTTCTATGAGATGTAAATATCTTAATTTGGATTGTTAGGGTTTTATTTTTATGTAATCTCTAGTTTAATTGAATTTTTCTTAGTATGTAGTGTAAATAATAGAATTTGAATTGTTAAGTTTCAATCTCAATTAAAAAAAGAGGATATTACTGTAATTTCTTACTTTCTAAGATAAATTTATATATTTATTCTAATTATCTTTCATTGAATCTAATAAGTTTGAAGTTTTCTAAATTGCATGACAAATTTTAGATTTTGTAAATAAAATATGATAACTATTTTATCTTACATTAGTCTAAATGAGTAATCTATACATATATTGTATACTTTAAAATTATAAATTTTTGATGCATAATAATAATCAAATTTATATTTATAAAATTAATGTTAAGTTAAATTTACATAAATAAATGTAAAATTTACAACATACAAAATTAAATAATACAACATTTTGTATTAAATTAAACATATCCGTTCAATTCTATTAATTCAAATTAAACATACTATTAATTCTATTAATTCATTGCAAACTATTTGATTAAATTAAATATATTAGTACACAAAAAAATTATAATTTTTTATTTACGTACCTCAATGGCAAAAATCTACTGATCAACTTTGAATACTCTCTGCAAACTAAGCCAAGTGCTAATAATAACTAACAAATTAAAAGATACAACATACAAAATTAATACATATTAACATATATAAAAAAATAAATATACTAAAATTAGAAAAAACTAAAATAGAGAGAAAGTTCAGAAACTTACCTCAGGTCCAGAAACTTCAAACGCGCAAATGAGGGGGGAGGACGCGGCAATGAATAAATAGCCCCTAACCCTTCAGCGACGACACAAAAAATTTGATCGTCGCTGAAGCTTTCAGTGACAACCAAATTTTTTTCAGCGATGACATTGTCATCGCTGAAAGTCCAGCCTTCATCGACGATAATGTCATCGCTAAAGCATTGCATCGGACTTCGTACAGAGCTTTTAGCGATGACAATGTCGTCGCTGAAAATGGAGGTCTTTCAGTGACGATAATGTCATCGCTGAAAATTTGCCACTTTCAGCGACAACTGTATCGTCACTAAAGGGAAAATTTTTTTGTCATAAAATTTTAGGGCTTCAGCGACGACTGTGTTGTCACTAATGGTCCACCCTTCAACGACGACAGTGTCATCGCTGAAAGCTTTGTATTTTCAGCGAGGACATTTATCGTCGCTGAAACCTAAATTCTTCCTGCCAAAGGCGGAATTGTGGCGCCGAAATTTTTTTAGGCTTTTAGCGACGACTTTTGTCGTCGCTAAAAGCCTAAATCTTCCCGCCTACATTTTCGTTTCCCTCTAAAAAGTTTTGTCTTTTTTATCGATGACTTTGTCGTCGAAAATAATTTTAGTGACAACTGAAATTTTGTCGCCGCTAAAAGTGTCGTCGTTATTGCTGCTTTTTGTTGTAGTGTTAATCAATATAAAATAAACATCAATCCATCCGTATTTTTTAATAATGTATAATTTTTTATCAATGTTATAATTATTGTATAAATAAATATAATATATCTATTAATATTTTTTAATTGAATATAATATAATTTTAAATTAAATTTATTTTAATAATTTAATATATATAAATTAATTAATTTAACATAAATTATCTATGTTTAAACATAAAAAATTATAAATATATAATAACATATCATTTTTATATAAAATATACTAGCTTTTGCACTTTTTTTTAATTTAAGAGTATTATTATCATTAATAATTTTTTTCTATTTCATTCTATGAAAATTTTATTGTACCAAATATATAAATGAAATGAGATTTACATTTCATTCTTTATCATACCAAACATAATTATAAAATAATTCCATTCTCATTTTCTTTTTCATTCCCATTCTCATTCTATTTCAACCAACTAATTTCAACCAACTAAATGTGTCATAAAAGTATATTGATCTTGAACAATTTTTTAGTTTTTTTAGTCTACATTAGCCTTTATGGGAGGGGGATGGGATGGGATTGGAGGCGTTGAGGGGGCAAATAAAGGTCTGTTTTTATATTTTTAAAAATAAAAAATTCTCTTTATCAATTTATTTTTAAAATTTATTTTTAAATATGTAAATTAAAAATAAAAAATAAAAAACTTTTAATAATTTTTAAAATTTATTTTTTTATTCTGGCTGTCAATTTTATAATTAAATAAAATATTTTTATTTACAATATTAATTACTCTCTAATTTTATTTTTTTAATTCAAAAATAATTTTTAAAAATGAAAAAATATTTTTAAAAAATATTTTAAAAAATATAAAAATAAAAATATATCCTAATACATCCTAAATTGTCACTCACAGCAAGGGGTGATTGTAGAGTACTATTTTGGTCCAAAAAAATTTTAGTTTTGGCCCAAAAAATACGTGCATGGGAGGGAAGTGAAAGAAATGCATGAAACTTCCCACTTAATTTCCGAGAGCATCTATGTGATGAATCTGATGATGACTAAAATAATGAAAAGTAGAGTCTACACCACTGTTTGGAAAATTCAAATTAGCAAAGTGCTTAAGAAAACGCGTCATTATAGCTCACGGCACTGTGAAATAGGGAAAGACATGAAAGATCCATGCAAACTCTAGTGTATGCAGCACCATATGTTTCCAAATGAATTTTTTGTAACATACTTATCATTTAAAAGTTTATCTTTTTTAAAAATAGCACCGGAATTACATATATATTTCATTGTAGATATATATTTTCACTGATTTTTTTAATCTGATGTATAATTATACTTATAATTTCAAATAATATTATTAATTTCTAAATTTTATTTTTATTAAAATATTAAAATATATTTATATATTGGCAATAATTAAAGTAGTAAAATATTGAAAGAGTCCTGTACAAGGTCGATGTTTATAGTTTTGAAATGCTTTCAATGAAAATGGCTAGAAGAAAAAGGGAATTGAGTCTACATGTAAAATATTCAAATTAGCTTTACTTTTCCTTTTGGATTTATGGTGACTTTAACGATAACAAAGACATAAAAATGAAAGATGTGACAGAAGAGGAAAAGAATTTGAGAAAAAAGGTATTCTACTTTTAAGTTATATATTTATAATTATAATTTGACAAAAAAAGATTTGGATTTATTTTTTTACTTTTAAGTTATATATTTATAATTATAATTTTTATAAATTGATTCTAAAAATAATTTTCAAACAATTTTTTTATTTTTAAAAAATAAAAAATAAAAAACAATCAGACCTTTTATTGATCCATGATCTAAACTTGAGTCCTTAAGATTTCCATTTTTTAATAATAATAATAATATTTAAATCATTAGACTTCCATACAGAAATAATAAAAAATATTAATTTTAAAATGTAAAAGAAGATAAAACTTTCAAGAGATGATGAATCTTATTTAAATCAACAATATCTAAGTTAAAATCTCCATTTTTTAATTAAATTAACTAAATTTAGTATGTAATGAATATAACGTTTTATCTCGTATAATCATCATAAATTCTCCCTTTAGTTTTATTTGGTGTTTGGTTTTTTAATCTGCTCAGTATTTAAACAACCCAGAAAAAATAATAATAATAACCATAGCTTGTCCGTTAGTTGCTTGATTAGCCACATTCCAAATCTTGACATTTCAATTTCATCTGGCCATGCTGTGCGTTTGACCCCATAATTTTTCAGCGTACGAAAAACGTATCTATCAGGGTGTCTCTCCCTAATGGGAGAAAATAGGCAGGAAAAGGGAAAAATTTTTAAATTTAAATTGAAGAAAAATTGGAGAAAATATTTTTAAATTTGGAATTTACCATAAAATTTTAATTATATATTTTATTTTTATTTTTATTTAAATAATAGAAGGAATAAAAATTTAATTTTATTATTTTCTTTCTCTTATTAATAAATGGGTGATATGTTATTTATATTAATGATTAAAAAAAATACTTAAAATTTTAAAAATGAAAAAAAATTTCTTTTTGAAATAGGAGAAGGTGGTTTTCTCAAATTTTTTATATTTAGCATTAAATAAGTAAAATACTTTCTCCCATTTAGATATTTTATAATCGTATTTTATAAAAAATATTTTTTTATGAAACAAGTGAAACTTTATTTACCTCTCTTAAACTTTTTATATTATTTATGAATACAAAAATAAAATTACCTTTATTAAATTTAATTAATTAATAATAATTAAAATTTATTAATTTATATTATAATATTAAAAATATAATAATTATTTTATTAACACTTTCTAAAAATTTAAATTTAAAATCAAATTAAATACAATATAAAAAATTACTTTTCTAAAAATACCACTTCTTCAATCTTAACCAAAATTCACGTAGAAATTGATTTTTATGAAAAATTCAATCTCTCTGCGGAAGTTGAACGAATTGACTAGTGAGGGCTGTCTGGCATTGGGTGTCACTACTAGGGGTGAAAATTGGGCAGTTAGAAATGGTTAAAGGTTCTAAACTAATCGCCTGCCTAAAATTATATGTAAGAAAATTGGACCCGCACTGCCCATAAAAATCATATCACCCGCTTGGACCTGAATGTTGCGGATACTTGTGGTTACTTGTGGGTGTGGGTGGGTTAAAAGCTAAACTTGATTAGAAGTTTAGCTCTATGAAAGCTTTGCCATAAGTTCTTAGGGAATAAACAATTAAATAAAGAAAATTAGAATTAAAAAGAAGTAAAAAAAAGGAGAGAGATTTATTAATTATTAGGATGTGAGATCCATAATATTTGTAATAATAAATAAAGATTATATTAAGGATCATTTGAAGTAACATCCTCACTTAACCGATTCAGTTATATAATTTAGAGACAACTTTTGGTATTGCTCTGCATATTCACTAATGCTTGAGGTGAACAATAAAGCATTATATTCCTTAACATTATAATATTAAGGAATTACTATCATCAAGGAACTCTAACATCTGATTTCATCGAGGATTTAAAGTTTTACACATAATTTACAAGATAATTCAACAAATAAATATAATAAGTAGGGGGAATCATAAATAGTATATGAAAACTAGTATATTTTACAATGTTTGCAGGCAATTTGTGGTTAGAATTGGATAATGAGTTTTAACCCATTCATGCCCGCATTTCTAAAATTCTCCTTTAAATTTTGCCTGCTTTTATCCATTAGAATAATTTAACCCAAACTGCATAATTGCAGTTTATAGTGGGTGGTTTATAGCGGGTAGACCCAAAACTTCCAACCCTAGTCACTACCGAAGACTAGAGGTTATCTGGCGTTTGGCGTTTTCAATTCTCTGTGGTCACAGAAAAGGACGATACTTTTCAAATAAGAACGAAAACTCTGGGAAGGGGAGATTGAAAATGAAGGCAGTCCACCAAAGTTGATGCCGCGATGGGTTCAATGCGATTGAATTTTAAGCGCACTTTGTTTTGTTGATGCAGGGAGGGCGTCCAAGTTCCCAGCAACTCAGCAAGCATGCCTGGAAAGAAAGGAAACTAGTCAATAAAATAAACTGCAATGATCTCTGTCTGGGTATATCAATAAGGAATACTATAATATTCATAATTATTTTCAATTTATTTTTTCAAAAATGTATTCGAGCGTTCTTTTTTTAATTATATTTAACGTAAAAAAATGAAGATTATTAAAAAGAACACATTAAATTCATATCATGCCAACATATATAATTTTAGCCATTATTAATAGAAGCATAGAATACAAATAAGTTCTTAAAGTATACTTCAATGGCGCATGATCCCTTTGATATTTCAAAATCTACATATAACTCCATAAAATTTTCAAAAAAAAATGGCAATTCAATTTAAAAAGTAGATTGAAGGCTTGTAAGTTACTCATAATTATTTTTAACTGCCTTTAATATGAATTCAGCTAGTTTTTGAATTAAGATTCTTTTAAAATAAATTATTAACAACATAATTAATTTTATGATGTGTTTAGATATAATTTAAAATAAGCATTTTGATTAAATTATTATTAAAAACTCAATTAAACTATATTTGAGGAGGTAAAATTATCTATTTCTTTTATTTTTCTATTACTTGTTTTGGTTTTACTGCACTAAAAAAATAGTTAAGAAAAGTTATAAGTAACACAATTTTATCTTTTATTTCTTTTAATTGAAATTTTAATATTTTTAATTTTTTAAAAAAATTCAAAAAGTTATTAATAAGTTTTAAAACTTTAAAAAATCTAAGATCTTTAAGTTTATATTTTAGAGTTTATTTGTATTTTGCCCTTAATTGAACAAATGATCTTCTCATTTGATTCGTATAAAAGGAATATTTTTCGGCCCAAAAGCCTTCCTTTATCATGCTTCGAATCATCAAGCGGCATTAAATGAAAAGAATGTCCTACACCATCGATTGTGTTGACAGCATTATCTTTGTGAAGAAAAAGTGCAGGCTATGGCACCTTACATCGAAAAGGGGATGGATTAAGTATTTTTAAAACTTTTATAAAAAAATCTTTTGATGGTAGGAAGTTATAGGGATAATTTTAGTTTAAAGAAATTCAAAAAAATTTTATAAAAATATTTGTATTCAAGATATAATAATTTAAAAAATTAGTACAAATCAACTTATTTAATCATGTACAAACAAATTGTCAAGAAACAAATTCAAGATAATTAATTAAGAGATTTACACACAACATATAATAATTTAATGTATTTGTACAAAATAATTTATTCAACTATGTATAGAAAAAGAATCAAGAAGCACATATATAAATAGATATCTCCACTATAGGAAAAGAAACCATTAATGACGATATTTGCCATCGCTGAAAATAACTCGATCAACGCAAAAGGAAAAAGCCGTCGTAAAAAATATCATTGGTAAAATTAATCCTTTAGTGACGATAAAGTTATTATAGAAAGTTATTTCAAAATTTGAAAATTTATAAAATAATACTTTTTATTTATTCTATGTTGTCGGTAAAAGCTAATTTCAATGATGATAGAATCATCACTGAAAGCTTTATAGCAGAACAATAAAAAAATATAGAATGACCTTTAGAGATGACATAGTTGTCGTTAAAAGGTTATAATAATTTTTTTAAAAATATAATTAAATTAATAAATTAAATTTAACAATATAAATAATAATTTTTATTTTGAATAAATTAAATTAATTTGATAATTTTTAATTTAATTTTATATAATTTAAATTCTATAATTTTATATAATAATACTTTTTATTTCAAATATGCTAATGGTATCGATATAATAAAATCACATAATCCACATAAAAAATTGAATACTTATAAAATAATCATAAAATTATTTATACACATATAAAAAATTGGATGTACATGATTCACATAAATATCTGTACATGAAAAAAATTCTAAATACAAAATTTAAAGAGAAGAGAACTATACATAACCGATGTATCGTCATCCATACTAGGGCTATTATTATCATCATCATTCTCTTGACAACGTGGATGATATATAGAGGGTGGCTGGAAGGGACTGTCAGGTTGGGCAAGGGGTGCAGTCACAAATTTGCTCGGCCTAGGCGGGGCAGTAACAAATGATAGGATAGGTAATATGAAACCTTGCTGTTTAAGTATGGAAGTCAGCTCTATCAGGTATGTCCTAAATTGTTACTGCATCTACTGCTGTTGCTGCTCTTAAATCAACAATTGATTATGCTGAAACTGCTCTTGGCTTTGCTTCAGTTGTTGTCAATTTTGTTGCAATTACTTTTGTAACTCACCCACCTGGGACACGCAGTGGGAGCTTGCGCTAGAGTTGGAGGTGCCCGGTGAACAATACGCTTGGCTAGCCAGCATATGACTGACTGCCTTCCTATATCCTCGACGAATGCTAAGCACTTCATTGGCAATGGCAACCTCGTTGATATGCAGAGGAGTGCTGGGCGAGCCAGTGGATGATACACTGGATTGCATGTGCTGGGTTGCCAGTTTAGTCATCCTCGTCTTGAATTTTTAAAATAAGAATTAATTATACAAATTACAAGAAAATTTGTATCGTTAAAATGTAAAGTTTAGGGTACTCATATATTGCTCAGTGGGGGTCGAATGCACCTACTCTCCCATCTTATACATGTGCCGGTCCTTGAAATCCTCAAGCACCGACTGCAGCTTACCGGTCTCCCTATTTCTTTATTCATATTTTACAAGAAAAAGAAATGATAAATATAATTATTGAATTAGTAACAAATTATATATTTAAATAATGAATAATAAGTTAAATTACCTTATCATAATAATGTGCAATTATGGATTTCGATCTATGCCGATTGTTCGCCACTTTTTTTGCTCAGTTATTTGCATTTCTTATAAATAGCTCTTGTAAATTAAGAAATAACAATGAGATAGTTACTTTTACAATTTAAATATATCAAATATTAATATAATTTTATTAAATATCATGCTTACCTTATAATTTTCATTTTCGAAGAAATCCATATACCTATACCACATTTGGGGCGAGACAGATCGTGGCATAAAGTGTCTAGCATAGTTTAAGTCAAAATCCTAGTCCCGATCACCCCCATGCAATAGAAAGTGCTTGTTTAACCTATACTTTTAGTCTTTATACAGGTACTGTATAGGTTAGCAATACTCCACATCAGACCACTAAGTGCTCTATCTCGCTCGGCCTTAGTGATGCCCTGAAACTTAAAGTGGGATTGGAGTAAAAGACATTTAACAAATTAGTGAAAACTATGTCCAAAAATTTCAAGTAGGGAATATAACTATGTTAAGATAATGAGGAGATGGATATTTATGCAAACCTCCTACATAACCTTGTTTCACAGCTCTTGAGGTACTGACCGCCATGATTTATAATAAGGTTGCACATGCACTCGAATAATACTATCTATATCATAGGAGAGATTGCTAGCATTCTCTTAAACTGGATGCCATGTACCAGTTGTATCGAACTGTACAAGCACTGGTCTCCCTCCGCTCCGCTCCGCTCCATCTTTTCATACAGAGTGAAGGACCTATTTGGACCTCTCTTTTTTGGAGCTACAACTTTGATGGATAATAAAAAGTATCAATACTATAAAATTATATTTAATAGATAATCAACATAAGTGTAGACAATTATAAAAGATACTTGATTTCTCACATTGTGAGGGAATATGAGTGGGTTAATGTGAAGGGTCTCCTCCAACGTTACTTCTATGGTGTCGTGCCTTGACATCCACCATGACTGAAACAATACACATTATGTAAGCATTTAAGAGAAAAGCCCACAATTGAATCGGATAAGAAGATACAAATTATTATATTCATATAATGAATATTAAAGAATAACTCTTATATAATCGTGAGTTATCATGCAAAAAAATCATTCTGTTTCTTAATTTGATTCAGTGTTAGTAGATCTAACAGACTCATCCCCACAATTGTTTGTTTCTTCATCATCATCAGATTGTAAAAGCACATCCTCCATATAGTCTTCAATTATTTCATTTTCGAAGTTGTTGTTATAGTTAATGAAAATGTCCACTCCTTCTATCACAAACCTAGTATGTGTAGAAGGTGAAATAATTGAAGGATCATTTCTCTAATCCGTTAAGTTAACTAAATGGAAATCTCCAAAGTTAACTTTGAGGTTGAAATTGGAGGAGTTGCTTTGCTGCAGGAATGATAAGTCTTGTACATTGATATCATCGTTAGGTAAATCTTGTATGTTATGATGCATAACAGAATGGATGACCTTCCAGTTTGACCCATTAAGAAGATTGTTGATATAAAAGACTTGCTGTGCTTGAGTCGCAAGAATGTAAAGGTTATCTTTGCACCATAACCTGTTGATGGAGATGCATGTAATATTCTTATCAATGTAAAGCTTCTTCTTCCTAGGATTAGTATCAAACTATTTGCATTTGAATAAACTCATAGTGTAGTTATTTAGATAAGTCAACTCTATAATATCCTCTAGTATACCATAAAACATGTTATCGTCAGCTCCCAGATCGGAAATGCCATTATTCTATGTTTAATGCTTTGTATCCCGAGTTTTAACTACAAAGCGCACTCCATTAACAATACATGCTGAGCATACCATAATAGTAAAACTGGGGCCAGATGCTAACGATAGTAGCTCTTTAGTGGCTTTGAGGGAATCATTTCTATGTAAATAGTATATCTACGAAAATAGCATTTCTATGAAGAGTTAAATTTGAAGAAAAATTACAACTAGGGAACAACATTTAGATAATGGACATAACACGTTTGGGAAGAACAAACTTTTTACCTTAAAGTAAAATTATATAGCAAATTTTGTTCTCTGTAACTCATCTATGTTATTGGCACCACTTCGTTTGAGCTTTTGTCGATGCTCACTACAGAAAATATGTATTTTAGTCTATTGTAATTATTTAGGAGAAATGTATGAATAAATATAGAAACTCACCAGAGATACTTTTCGATCTCCATGGAGTTATTCAAGATATACCATATAGCAACATCTTGATCCCTCCTATTAAAGTGAGATATGATCTTTTTTCCCAAGAGTCGATATTAGGATCGAAACACTGACAATGCCCTTTTTGTATGTTTGGATGCTATGTCCTGGTTTTGGTCAGGCCGATTGAATCTAATTTCCACCCCTTTTAGATACATAGAACAAAATGTCAATGCCTTATTAACAACATATACTTCTATAATCGAACCTTTGTGAAGAGCATAATTCTTGACATAATCCTTTAACTTTTTTATATATCTCTTGTATAGGTACATTAATCGAAAATGAATGGGACTACCTTACAATGCTTCGTTGGGTAAATGCATTAATAGGTGGACCATTACATCAAAGAATGCCGGAGGATATATCCTTTCAAGCTTGCATAAAATGATAACAATATCTTACTTTACTTACAAGGCATCCTTCCTATTGAGAGTTCTAGTACATATTTGATTGAAAAAAATTGCACAACTCAATAATTAAATATGATAATTCTTTTAGCAAAAATGCTCAAACTGAAGGTCCTAACAACCTATGCATAATGACATGACAGTAATATGATTTCAACCCTTTTAATCTTATATCACAATCAGTCACATTCTTCTTGAGACTTCCAGTAAACCCATCAAGAAATTTTATATTTTTAATAAATTGGCAAAATCATCATCATTCTTCCTGGTTGAGTGAGTATGCAGTATGTGGTTTGAAGAGCTGGCTCCTGTTTTCATACAGGTGCAAGTTTGGCCTTATCTTCATGTTTGCCAGATCCCACCTCGCATTATCTGTATCCTTTATCTTATGCTCAATATCCAATAATGTACCAAGAATATTGTCATAAACATTTTTCTCAATGTGCATCACATCAATATTATGCCTTAAGATCATTATCGGTTAATACGAGAGGTTAAAAAATATGTTTTTTTTACTCTAATTAAGTTCATTTGCACATTTCTTCCATTTTAGGCTGCTAAAGTGAACATGTTTACTAGGAAGTCTATGTGCCACCCTACCTAACTGATCCATGATAATTTCATTACTAAGAGGATGAGGAGGAGCTCTTCTCTCTGGCTTTCCATTGAATTCCTTCTGATTTCTCCATGTGTGATTCCTTAGAAGCTAACAACGATGACTAATATGAGCAATTTTTCCTCTAACTCGAAATGATGGAGTATTATCATTACATATAGGACATGCTTTATAACTCTGTTGCTCCAACTAGAGAGATTGCTTCAAACGGAAAAATCATTTACAGTCCACAACAAAGCAGCCCGTATGTTAAATATAGTATTTGTATTAGCATCTCGAGTCTTAACCCCCTTTCCCAAAGATACCTTAACTTCTATATAATCGATCTTAGGAAGTTTGATAATCAAATTGCAAATATTTTGTGAAATATAATAAAAAGAGTGATTAAAGATCAAAATTAAAAAAAATTAAAACCTCATTTCCCATTAGTCTTTGAAGTGTCTCGTAAATTATCTTGTAAAAACATAATTATAGGTTATATTTTAAAAAGTTTTTGATTAAGATAAGATTTTAAAAATATGCTTGAACTCTATATCATGAAAAACTCTATCTTACAAGAAATTCTAAGTCTAAAAAGAAAAATTATACCAACATAATTTTAAGCTTTTCTTGACATTTCCAAGTTTTCAAAATTTTAATCCTTTCATCCTTCCATACTTAGATTATATCTTCTTTCTTGATCTTCTTTTTTATTCATTCTTAAATTGGGCATGACAAGATCTTCCTATTTTTTCGCTTCAATGCTAACTTCCCTCTTCTTCCTGAACTTTCCTATATAATATACATAATTTTTATAGGTTATTTGATTAGTTCAATGTAATATATTAAGATATTAATATACATAATTCATATATAAAATATAATAAATTAGAATAAGAGTATACATAATTATTATATTATATATCTTGATCAATCATATACCTGGTGGAGCTTGTATCATACTTGTGTAAGATATAACTCTTTTTGCATATAATTAAGCACTCCTATTGCAATCATAATATGCATATTTATTGAAGATTTTATAATACATTGGTATAAAGAAATGCATTGCCATTATAATACACAATTATTATCATCAAAACTTATTATATAAAATTTAAGGTTAACAAAAAGGATTTGTTAGTTGCAAAATTCTTTTCATCAAACTTCCTTTTACTATTAAAAAAAATAGTATTACCCACACTGATATGAGCGTGTCAGATAAAAAGGTACTATTTATTGGAATTTGATTTCATAGCTTTTATGTCATATTTAAGAATTATCAATAATCAATGATCGCAGATTAATCTATAGCAATTTTCAAATAAGTTACTCGCTACACTAAGAGGAGACTAAAGAGTTGTGTTTGACGTGCTAACAGTTTTTTTTCCCACTTTATGTGATATCTTAAAGACATTGTAAACTACAATTTCTATATATATATATATATATATATATATATATATATATCTCGCTGAGAATTTAATTAATCTATAGTGAATACACAAATACGATTATAATTATATTAGATGTTCAAAGAGTAACACCTACACTCACGTATTCAAAATAACATAAACATGCCCCTGTTTATTCATTATCTTACAAAACGGATACAAGCAAGCACATGGATAGTTTTATTCAAAGGCATAACAATACATAAAAGGTCTTACAACTCTCCTAAAATGTAACATAGGAAAAATGAATATACTATTCTGATTCATGAATCACTTCCAACTCGAAATTAAGGCGCTTCGTCGATGTAATTGCACTTGTATTAGTTGAAGAGTCAAAAGGATTAGGAGGTATTTTCAACTTGTCAATTTCTCCTTCCAGCATTTGTAATACAATTTTCATGGATGGACGGTTTATTGGGTGCCACTGAATGCACCAAAGCCCCACGAGAGCAAGTTTCTTTGCAATTTTAGCACTCCCCTCATCATCAATATGGATATGAATATCTCTACTTTCAAGCAAATTATGAATCCAATCTAGGTACAGAAGTTGAAAAGTTTCCTTTGATGAATTATCCACATTTTTCCTCCCTCCTACCATTTCAAGCAACACCATTCCGTAACTGTAAATGTCTGATTTATAGGACATATTTCCAAAATTTCTTGAAAAAACTTCAAGTGCCATATAACCTAAAGTACCTCTGGCAGCTGTCATAGACACAGTACTTTGATTCTTAGAACACAGTTTGGCTAAACCAAAATCAGTAATTTTTGGCGTGAAATCATCATCAAGTAACACATTACGAGGATTGATGTCAAAATGTAGAATTCGATGATCACAACCCTGATGAAGATATTCAATCCCTTTGGCAATGCCAATTGCAATTTGTTGCAACTTTTCCCATCCAAGGAAGTTGTTGTTGTCTGGTGGATATATGAACTTCTGTAGCGAACCATTTGAAAAGAAATTGTAAACAAGGGCTCGATGGAATCCATCGGCACAGAAGCCAAGCAAGCGAACCACATTGACATGGTGGATTTTGCCCATGGTCCCCACTTCGTTTACAAAGTCTTTCCCATCACCTTGATCTGCGTTATTGAGGATCTTCACAGCGACATAAATATCATTGGAGAGCTTGCCTTTGAAGACGGCACCGTGAGCCCCTTCACCCAATTTATCCCTAAACTGATTTGTAATTCTCTTAATATCGGCATAAGAGAGTCTGGCAGGCTTGAGTGCCCTGTAGTCCTCCAGAAATTTTTCGACTCTTGTTTGATCTTCTTCTTTCATTCGAAAATAGCGATAAATCAGAAAGAATGCAACGAGGAGAAGCAGCAGTGAAATTGAACCTACAGATGGTTTGGCGTGCACATGGAAAAATTGAACATTAATTAGTTATTAATAATTCTGTGTGTATAATAAAAGAATTCCTAAATCAAAAGAAAAGAAGGAATAAGGAAAATACTAACGGGGAAGATTAAAATTGGGACATGAGGAAACGTGTCTCACCTGTAGAGGATAAAATAGCGGCCGTCGGTATCTTTTTTGGCCTGCAGTCAAAATACTGGGCATCACATTTTGGTTCCGACCAAGCCAAAGTCAATGTTGAAAACTGCAGAAAAGACCAAGGTATTGGCGAAACGATATCAAACATCTTGGTGCAGGAGACAAAGTCATACCGAACGACACTCTCGTCGGAGCCAATCGCATAAATCGGGCATGAGATTATATTTTGAAGTGGGAATGTCTCCTCAATCCTCCGGTGTCCGGACCCAACCGAAGAGCAATCGAAGAAAGTTATATTGGCTGGATATATTGGATCAAATTCTGGAGCCCGTGAACCAAAACGGAAAGGGTAAACTGAAGAGTTGTAGATTTTGAGGAAGAGCCTCGGAAGACAATTATTGGGGTCACCTGCGGCTATTATCTGAGATTCGTAATCAATGTTCCATACTTGGAGTTTTACGGTAACTGACACCGTGGGAAGATGAAGAATGATGGTATTATTTGAGCAAGATACACCAAAACCAGAGTGATCAGTGCTATTGGCTTGGATCAAATGGAAAGGAAATCGAATAGGCGGTCCCCCAGGGTCACAGTACAAGTCTCTCCCCTCATTGTGACCGTACCCAAGACTCGTTAGAAGGGGCAATGCTATGATCACTACGAAACAGCTGCGATACCCAATCATTTTGCAAAGCAAGCTTACCAGTTACTGCAAACACTTCTCCTACCACGTATGGGGGGTAGAAGAAACAAATCCACACAGAAAAACGAAAACAACACGGAAGAGAAGTCTCAAGTCAATGAGGAAAGTCCTAAGATGACCACACAAAAGGAATTGATCTTGCCACAATAACTTATGGCCGCAATTTTTGACTAGAGTTGATAATATGATATTTGGGTTGATATCATGCGCATTTAGATTATAAGAAAAATTAATATGTTTAATATGAAGAATAAACACGTCATGTTAGAATTATTATAAAATTAAATAAAATAATATGTTAGTTTATTTATAAATTTATATTAAAATTTTAAAAATATTATTTGAGAAATAATTAATAATTAAAATGTAAATATTTAAATATAATAAAAATAAGATTTAAATTATAATAAAATTTTAATAAATTATTAAATTAATAATTAAAAATACCTTTAATAAAAAATAAATAATTATATGTAATAAATATATTTATAAAATAATTTTATTATTTAAAATTATTAAACAAATTAAATGAAATAGTTGATATCAATATATTTAATAAATAAATTCATCCAATTGCATATAATTACTATTTAAATTGAATTCAAATTAAATTAAATTAAATTATTATTATTATTGTTGTCAATTTTTGTACGAAACAAACCGATCAAACACCAATTACCATTCATAATTATTCATTTAAAATTGAGCTGCGAAAGGTCTATCTTCACACTCTTAATTTTTATATTCCCAATATGTCGCTCTAGCACTAATTAACATTTGGTTTAAAAAAGGCAATAAATTAAGGGTGACGGTCCAGTGTTCTTTCCCCCGTCACTTTTCCTCCGGCTAATTTCGAGGGTAAACTCCATGTTCACAGGGGAATCTTTATCGTTCTGCGCCAGATTGTTGTTGTTGTTGTTGTTGTTTTCTATAACTGCACTTTCATTGCATCAAACAAGTAGTGCCACAAAGCTAGATCAGACATGTGCCCCATCTTCCTGCGGCAAAATCTCCAACATAAATCATCCGTTTCGATTAAAAGGTGACCCAAAGCACTGTGGCGACCCGAGGTATGAGCTAGCTTGTGAAGATAACATCACTGTGTTATCTTTGTTCTCCGGAATATACCAGGTGCAGTCTATCAACTACAACAACTATACAGTCCGACTCGTGGATCCTGGGCTTAAAGAGGCTGATTGCTCCTCCTTTCCTCGTTATGTCTTATCTCAATCCAATTTCAGCGACCTTTACGGTGTTCAACCCCCCGAACCATATCATGCCTCTCAAACCAGATTTGAGGGGATTGCAATTTTGTTGCAGAACATAATTTACTTGAATTGTAGCAGTCCGGTGAAGGATGATCCTGAGTACGTGGATACTTCTCCCTGCATCAATCGGCCTTCCGAAGGCCATTTTTATGCAATTCCTGGAGATTTGCTGGCTGGGAAATTAAAGGTCGATTGCCATGTGAAAAATGTCGCAACAATGACCTGGAATTGGAATCTGGTCAGAGACAACAAAACCTTGCTCTACGCTGATATTCACAGGAAGCTTCTCTATGGTTTTGAGGTTTCCTGGTTGCACAGAGCTTGTGAGCATCGCTGTAGTGACAGTGAGTACTGCTACTTCGACACAGACAGCGAGAGCATTACGTGCGGGCGGAGTTTGTGTCTTTCTCCTCTGGGATTGATAAGAAACGGCTGCGGTAAGATAACTACATCATTTTGTTTTACAAAAACATGGTTGAAAAAGGTTACTTGAAACTTCTTTGTCAATGAGTTATGGTCTCTAAATACAGTTAGCTAATATGATCCTTAACTTTTGGTGATTTAGGAGATTTGAGCAAATTACGCATATTAGCCGAAGGTAAGAATTTTCTACCTTGTCTTTTTATTCCTTTGTACGGCATAATTTATTATATCACTGATTTTAAGAAATTAGCCTTAAATGCTTAAACAAAGAGAAAAAGTTCATTGTCACCCCAATTGCAGAACCAGTTTACCATTTTATGAAATTAAACTGCTTAACTATTCTCTAATCAATTCCGTATATCAGAATTAAATTGTGATATGCGTACTTGATCCTTCAATAACATAATTACAAATTGTGCGTCTCATTCTCCAAGCAGTCTCCAAATACAGGAGAACATCAATCGGACTTTTGCAATTCAAGGTTCATGAAGTCAACCTTGCATTACAAAACTAATTGTGTTTTCATATGATTTTTTTTTCATTAGAGTGCTAAAGCCTAAATAATTAGTATATATGGTGGAAATTTGTGGTTATCAAATCATAACTTTTTCCCTTATATAATAAAATACTTGCCATCGTTTGCTTGTATGATTATAAATTATTGTTGGTTAAAAACAATTATTTCTCTTTGGATTAAGATATGCCATTTCTATTTACTAAGAAAACAGAGGCGAATGCATGTAAAAGTAGTAAAAGAAAATAATGATAACTAAATGGAAAAAGAAGAGAAAATAAATTGATGGGCACGGAGGAAGAAAAAGAAATTATATTATATAAGAGTGGTAAATCAAATTAAAGAAAAAGAATGATATCTGTCTCTAAAACTCGTTTCATTGATGAATTATTCTCATCTAAATTATTAACGGACGGATTTTTAGTCGCACCAGCCATATTTTTATATACTAAGTTAAGAGGCATTCTATTTCACTAATAAGAGAGAGATAATAAATGCAAGGAACTCAACATTTGTGGGACTTACATGTTTTGTTACTTTTAAATTTGCATCTATATCTGAGTTGGAGAAAGATAATGCATTAATATATTCTATTTTCAGTTGACTTAGTACTCGATTAAGTGCATTTGATGTCACCAAAATGCTTCGGTAGATTATACGATTGTGAGCCACGCAGTTTTGAATCTCGCCTTTCAGTTTGTTGACTTCTGAAAATTTTCTTGCAGATTATATTGCTGGAGTTTATAACGGTGAGATCCTGTACATGGGCATTTATTTTTACAGCTACAGATATTTTCATTTCATGTTTCATCTTCTGCTAAAAATGGAGAGAAATAAGACAGAAAGAAAGATCGATCATCATCCAAAAAAAAAAAAAATTAAAAGCTCTTAATTTTCTGTATTCTCTCTTGTTGTTTCACCTTAACAAATTAGAAGATCTCCACTCTTTTCGTGATGCCCCATTTAAATGATTAACCAATATAAGGTTCCTGTAAATCAAACTTTTCTTTAAAATTGCACTACATGTTTTCTGTTCAATCTCTGTTTTTACTCAGAAGTGTAGATATATTTAACCTTATTATATTGTTAGTGCACAAAAACAGGCCTACGCAGTCTGGCTCGGCTAAATGTATTCTTGCCCTATGGCGACTATCATAACTACCGACTTGTGGTTGGCATCGGAGTAGTCACAGGTAGATATGTACTACCGTATATGGCAGCCAGATTTTCATTCGGCATCACATTTTTGCTTGTGCTATTAATCTATACATGGCGCAGAAGACATACATCAATGTATGATACGATTGAGGATTTTCTGCAAGATAATGATCTCATGCCCATAAGGTACTCATACAAAGAGATAAAGAAGATGACTATGGGTTTCAAGGACAAGCTAGGTAAAGGTGGTTGTGGCACTGTGTTTAAAGGAAAGCTACGCAGTGGATCTTTGGTAGCCATAAAAATGTTGGGTAAAGCCGAGGCCAATGGCCAGGAATTCATAAGTGAAGTTGCAACGATTGGAAGAATTCACCATGCAAATGTGGCAAGACTTGTAGGATTTTGTGCTGAAGGGCCAAAGCGTGCTCTTGTTTATGAATTTATGCCAAATGGCTCTCTTGATAAATATATTTTTAACAAAGAGGGAAATATGCCATTGAGCTATGAAGAAATATATAAGATAGCTCTTGGGGTGGCTCAAGGGATTATGTATTTGCATCAGGGATGTGACATACAAATTCTCCACTTTGATATAAAGCCCCATAACATCCTTTTGGATGAAAACTTTGTCCCTAAGGTTTCAGACTTTGGGCTTGCAAAGCTTTATCCTGTAAATGATAGTGTTGTCACATTGACTGGAGTAAGAGGCACCATAGGGTATATGGCTCCTGAAATGTTCTATAAGAATATCGGAGGAGTCTCCTATAAGGCCGATGTTTATAGCTTTGGAATGCTTTTGATGGAAATGGCTGGTAGAAGAAAAAACTTGAATTCACATGCAGAGCATTCAAGTCAGCTTTACTTTCCCTTTTGGATTTATGATCAATTTAATGATGAGAGAGACATAGAAATGGAAGATGTGACAGAGGAGGAAAAGAACCTGGCAAAAAAGATGTTCATAGTTGCACTTTGGTGTATACAATTGAAACCCCACGATCGGCCTTCAATGAGTAAGGTAGTGGAAATGCTTGAAGGAGAAGTTGAAAGCCTTGAAATGCCTCCAAAACCTTCTCTGTATCCTCATGAAACGATTGCAGAGGATTGTGGAATGAGCTCATCAGGCCAAATGGAATCAGATGATCCCATTGGTTCCACTTCTACTAATTACATTAGCGAGATTGCAACCGATCCTTTATCAAAGAATTCTGCTTGATAATGCCAGAGATTTAATTCAATGATATATATACGCCGGTGTCCAGTGGTGTTGTGCCTGAATTTCCTTAACAAGGATACTGTTGAATCTATAGATTTTTGTTGTAGTTCAGTGACTTAAGTAGACTATCTCTTTGTCTTTCTACAATTGTCCGCATATTTTTATGAACAATGCTATTCCTCTATTCTAAGTGAGCCAAAATTGTAATAAACTGCAAATTTTGGATGATGAATGATGGAGTTCGGTTAAATAAGATGAACAATCCACATTGTTAATGCGACATTTGGCTGCAGGCTTTGACACTCTGTTTCAAGTGTTTTAGTCCTCTGTTCGCACACTGGGGAATTCTATTTTCATTTTTCTGTTTGCTTAAGAAAGGGGTAAATAAAAGCTTCAACTGATTCAGCAACTTGAATTACCTGATTATATTTACCGGGATGTCCAAAAAATACTGGAATTATTTTACTTCCGCGAACCAGTCCTGTTAACTGAAATTTTAGCCCAAAAGGACATACATGCATAAATAATCATCACCCAGAGAAAGTGCATACATGGTTCGAGAAATTTGTATATGCTTCGATATATTCTTAATTATGTCCGGTTGATAAAAGATAATGATTAATTTTATTATCTATTTCTCAATTTTTGATTTTGCAAGATCCATACATATTAAAATTTTGATTTTTCAACTTTAAAAAAAGTGAAGTTTACATAAATTATACATATATATGTGTATATATATATACACAATTATCTTTCATTTATTAAATATGATTAAAAACAGATAAAATTGTTAGAACAAATTAGAGGTTTCTCCATGTGTGATTCCTTAGAAGCTAACAACGATGACTAACATGAGCAATTTTTCCTCTAACTCGAAATGATGGAGTATTATCATTACATATAGGACATGTTTTATAACTCTGTTGCTCCAACCAGAGAGACTGCTTCAAACAGGAAAATCATTTACAGTCCACAACAAAGCAGCCCGTATGTTAAATATAGTATTTATATTAGCATCTCGAGTCTTAACCCCCCTTTCCCAAAGACACCTTAACTCCTATATAACTGATCTTAGGAAGACGTCTATATCCTTGCTTGGTAACTTAGGCCCCGGTATTAATAAAGTTAACATTAAAAATAACTGATTCATGTAGATCTATGGTGGCAAGTTATAAGTAGTCATAACCACTGGCCACCTATTGTATGACAATTTTTTATTACTAAAAGGATTAAATCCATCTGAACTTAAGCCTAATCTAACATTTTGCAAGTTGGCAGAAAAATTGGGATGTTTCATATAGAATTCCTACCAAGTTTCCCCATCAATAGGATGTTGCATTACCTCATCCCCTGTTGACATGCCAGTATGATGCTATATCATATCCTTTGCAACATACCTCGACCTATACAATCGCTTCAGCCGAGAAGTTAGTGGAAAATACCGAAGCACTTCTTGAGATGCTTTTCTCCCTTTCATATTTTTACTGACCCATCAGCTCTCCTTACAGATTGAATAATTATCCTTCAAAGCATCTTCTTTCCAAAAAAGCGTGTAGTCATGCTTATACATATGGATTAACTCATACCCTAACCCTAACTTGTTGAGCTATTTCTTTGCACTATAATGTGACTTAAGTAATTTATTATCTATCGAAAGTGCCTCTTTAATAACTTTAAGAAAGCATCAAATGACTTATTAGCCCACTTATATAGGACCTTTAGGCGCACGAGCTTCACTAGAAAGTTTAAGGCTGAGAATGATGTGCAGTCCGGATACAATTCTGTTTCCATTTGTGCAAATAAATTATCATAATTGCTATGATTCAATCCAATGTCCCCTTTGGATACATCCTCATCCCCCTCTCCTTCATTGCAAACTATTTTTTCTGTTTCTTGATCTTGGTCCCATGAAGTATGTATTTTCCTGCCACACCTTTCCTTGCAAATAGTAGTTATTCTACTAGCCTTACTATGTGGAATGTAGATGTTATAACCATGCTTAATTGTCCACTTAGATACAACTTTCTTGAAAGTATCATGATAATCGAACTTCATCCCGACCTCCAAATGAATATTTTCATGCAAGTCAATTTTTGCATTAAATTCCTTATATCTTTTTTTCTTCATAATACAATCGCTATCACTGCCACTATGCATACCCTTAAGGTCATCATTATCTTCATACTGAGATGCATTTCCTTCATCACCTATGTCTCATTCATATGGTTGCCCTACAAGTTGTCTTCCAACATTACTTGGGGTTTGTTTTGGCCTATACATCCATTTATTAACCTTTTTGAATAGATTTGGATCAACATCTTCCTCAAATAAATCATCTCCATCCTCATTAGAGTTATCTTCATATTCAGAAAACTCATAGTCTATATCATTCACACTTTGCTTCTAGTCACAATCTTTACTAGTTTCATCATATAGGGTAGCTTGTTCATTAGAGACTTCTAGCTCAATTGCTTCATTAGCCATATGGGGTTCAGATTGTTCAATAGAAGCCTTTAGTTAAGGTTGCATGCATCTAAGAAATGATAAATTAGAAGCAAAATATATTAGCTCAAACTAGAAATAAGCTTAAGTTACAATAATCAACACAAAAGTTACATGTTACTTTGACAGATAAGTATTAAAACATATTAACTCAAAAATTTAATAGATTTGCCTAATAAGATAATTATATATAAAAAACAAATATAATTTTCTTTGGACATGGAGGAATCATTTTTTCTACATAAAGATTAGTATATAGTTATTAAAAGTTCAAAATAAGGCTTTCTTCCTCCATTATATCTTATCAAAATAAATCTACTGGCTTATTGTTATTTATATGCTAATGGCGAATTTCTTAAGATTCTGATCCTAATAAAGAAATTGGAAAAATCACATTAGAAATTACATACTTATTATCGTCCAATATAAAATTACATAGGCTAACTAATAATTAGAACTCATTAGTGATATATGACTAAAGTGTCTTCATAACCACCACTCTCATTTCAGAAAGGTATATCATTTTTCATTTTTATGCCCTTTCAACTGTTACTTATTTGATCATCGAAATAAAAACCTGTTATATAATACATGATAAATGGGTTATATTGTCTAGTTTTTCCAAATTACTTTTTCAACAGAGATTGAAATTTACTATTAGCACACAAACTTTTATCTCCATTTGCATGAAATCATTGACCTTTCAGCAAATAAAATAACACCAATAGCTAATATATAATAAAAGAAGTAGGCCTTTATGGGATGATGATGATAGTTATGTTAATGGAGAAATCCTTATTTCTCACGACTCTAATCATGTGAAATTTACATTCATATTTTTTAGACTTTAAAATTTCAAAATATTTTCCAGGAAAATTTTTTTCATGCAATATTCATGTATAGACACTAGGGCTTTAATTACACAATCATTTGTAGATTTCTAAAGGGATTTTAATTAGAATTATCCATAGGTTTTTAAATGAATTTTAATTGTATGCCTATTTTAGTAAAAATTGGTGGACAAAGAGATGAAATTAAGAAAAATGTAGTCAAAGAATGAAAAGATGCATGCATGCTTGTTCTCAAAATGTTATGAAATGGTATTTGAAGATTATGGTGCTTTCCTTGCAATGTAATATTCCCCTATTTTTGCCAAAATCACCAAAACAAATTATACAACATATTTCCTATTTTTCTAAAAAATCATGTACTTTAAAATCCAAAACTAATCATATTCCAAAGTTCTCTAAAATTAATATCCAACTAAATAGACAACTAAATAAAATTAAATCAAAAGAACTAAATTAATCTATTTAGGGTACCAAATTAGCTTAAAAATTCAAGAACCAATGAATTAACTAACTTTTTAACACTAACTTATAGCCATTTAGTCACCCTTTAGAGATAAGCAAAAATTTGCCCAATATTGTCCTTTCAAAGTCATTCTTAGATGTTGTTTTTCACAAGTTTCTTAGTGAAACTGGCTTTTGGGCTAATCAAATGAGAAGAAGAAAAATTGAAACGTCTCTAAAGGGAAATATTTTAGGATGAATTTTTATCAATTGATGATTATAATTAATGACTTGGATTTTTTTAAATTGTTAACATGGGAGTGTGGATGATGAGCTAGTTGTCATAATTGTGATGTGGAAAATGTCTAGAGTGTGACCAATAAGAAAATTACACATAACATTAATACCATGTGCAAGTCATATGATGGACAAAATCTGTTAATGAAATGGATAACGAGTTTTTTTTCCAAGTTTTTATTAGTTTTAAGGTGTAAAATCCAAATTTTCATAGTGTAAGGGGGTAAAATCCAACTACCCCAAAGTTGAAAAGGGTAATTTGCATTTTTCCCTAAATCAAAATATAAAATTATCTTTAGTTAATTTAATTAATGATCACTTTAAGTTTTTATTCTCACTATTTAAAACTATAATAAATATTATTCTTAATAATAAAATGTAAATATAAATATAATAAATATAGTTATTAATTATATAAAATACAATTATTTTATCAAAATAGAATAGAGTGGTATAATATGAAATTATATAACATAAATATTAAATATTATATCATAAATATAATTAATTAAAATAGAAATTCAATTATAAATAGAATTATATTTATTATATTATTTTATTTATTTTTATGCTTATTATCTTCATCATTTATTATTTTAGAATTCAATTATAAAATAAAAAGTTGTGTATTTCTTATCTATTTTATATAAATATAATATATATATATTTATTTATTGTATTAACTATTTAATTAATATTTTTACTCCTATTAAATTATATTTTATTTTAATTATATTAATATTATATATATAATATATATAAAATACATTTTAATTTTTATAGTAAATTAAAAAATAAAAGAATTATAAATTGACCAAAATATTAATTAAATAGTTAATAAATAAATAAATAAATAATTTCTTGAGAAAAATAATTAGATATGATTAAAATTTATTAATATTTTTATTTTATAATATGATTTTGTGTGATAGTACTCTTTATGATGTTTAGTGTTGAGCTAAACAAAATATGAAGTTAATTCTTGTGAAGTATCAATTTTTAAGTATCTTTTAAAATGTATACAAGAGATTTTATTTTTTAGGAACTTCAACTTCAAAAATTTACTTTTTGTGTAAATTAAGAGACTCTCTAATACACAATTAAGGGTGTTCAATGTAACTAAGAATCCATTTGTTTTTAATAGAATATTAAGATAATAAAAAACATCTTATTTATTTAATGATAAATATGAATAATTTGAAGGAAAAATATACCTTCCATTTTGATGCTGAAGTCGTTTTCTGATCAACTAATCTCTCTTGGATTATATGATCGTAAGCCATGCGGCTTTAATTCTCCCCTTTCAGATTTTTGACTCCTGAAATATTGCTGGAGTTTATAATGGTAAGATCCTGTACATGGGCATTTATTTTTACAACTACAGATATTTTCATTTCATGTTTCATGTTCCGTAAAAATAGAGAGAAATGAGACGAAAAGAAAGATCGATTATCATTCAAAAAAATTTTAAGAACTCGTAATTTTCTGTATGCTCCATTTTTTTCCCACCTCTGCAAATTAGAAGATTTCCGTTCTTTTTGTAATGCCCCACTTAAATGATTAATCAATTTAACGAGGTTCCTATAGATAAATCAAACTTCTCTTTAAAATTGCATGACATGTTTTCTGTTCATTCTCTATTTTTTCTTTCAAGTGTAGATATATTTATCGTTAACATATTGTTCATGTGCACAAACAGGCCTACGCAAACTGGCTTGGCTAAATATATTTCTGCCCTATGGCAGTTATGGTCACTACAGACTTGTGGTTGGCATGGGGGATGTCACGGGTAGATACGTACTACCGTACATCACAGCCAGATTTTCAATCGGCATCACATTTTCGCTTGTGCTATTGATCTATACGTGGCGCAAAATGTTGAATTTTCTATTGTGGATATATTAATTCAATAATAAAATAAAATATAAAAAAATTTAATCCAATATTAAAGTAATTGAATAATTTGAACCTAATGATAATTTAATCTAATTAAAGTGATAGTAGGTAATTCTCAGCAATAAATCGATTCATCAATATTATTAATATAAATAAGAATTGCTATTCTTGAAGCTTATAATTGATTCTGTATACTCCTCATTGATATCATAAAATCTCTCAAATTAAGTTCTCATCTAGGATCGATAAGAGTTGTAAATTCTTATTGGAGTTTATGATCAAAACTAGTTGTGTGTAGTTCATGACCTGCAGCTAATCCTAATTTCATACTCGCTCACAATGGGTTCATCAAGTAATAATAAATCTTTTTCTATATTTAATATTATTTTTTTCACATAATTCAATTTATGATATTATTTTTATAAAATTTAATTTTAACAATTGATATCAAAACCTTTGAATCATGTGGATTGAATATATTATTTCATGCATTCAATAATGAAATTTTATTTTTGAATAGTTTTATATATTATGTAATGAAAATATTCTAGATAAAATTTGCTATGAATCTCAAAATTATTTCATAACCCTCATTTTATTTATTTTGTTGTTACATATATATGTTAATTTTATTATGAATAAAATATACATATCATTTGTGTGAGAAATTTCTGGATGATTTATACATATACTATATGTTTTTTCAAATAAATTTTATTTGATCCAATTTTCATATATATATATATATATATATATATATATATATATATATATATATATATATATATATATATATATATATATATATATATATATATATGTTCCCACATTTGCGTATATATATGTTATAAATCAAAATTCATTTCTCACATGTTCGGCATTTGAAATTTGTTCCATATGTATGTATATATGTTTGGCATTGGCATTTGAATAAGTATTTTATAGAGACATGTTTGCATCTTGAATCTTGTTTCGTTTGTATATATATTTAACGTTTTATATATACTTTGATGCATTCAGTCCATATATGTTCCTTAGTTTGATCTTTTTGTATGGCTTTTGTTTAGTATTTAAAATTCATTATATACATATTGTCGTTTCTCTATGTTCTATAATTCGTATATATATACACTTTGTTTAGTGTTTATATAAATATGTAATTCATATATATATATATATATATATATATATAAAGCCATGATTACTATTCCAGAAAATTTTTAATTATTGAAATGAATTTTAAATGCAATTTCTTTGGAAAATTTGTGCATTAAAAGTATTAAAATGCATTAAAACATTATTATGTATATAAAAAGTATATAATATGTCTAAAATATAATTTTTAGGCTCCATTCTTCAAGTTATTTTTAGGTATTTTTTATATTTTTTTAAATTAAAAAATATTTCAATTATTTTTATCTATTTAATTTGGATAGCTAAATAATTTTATTTTAAGCTGAAAACTTCATTGTAATATTATTGCATATTGAGCTTCCATATATATATTTTTTATAAAATTTTTAGATACTATTTGGACCATTAATTATTTTCTATGTGCATGTATGTATAAGAAAATAATTCTAGAAAATTATTTGGGCTTATGTTATACCATGGAGTTTTATGTAATTATAAGTCCACTTATTGTGGACCCAATTGCATAAAATTTTGTTTATTTTTTTATAATGGTAGTTAGACTGGGGAGAGTATCATATTAATAATATTTTAATACTTTATAAATATAATATTATTAATATGACTTATCGGTGATAACATAAGTGTAGGAATAAATATTATGTTTCTAGAATCTTTATCATCTTATCGATAATAAAATTTTAGGAATATGATATTTAGTCATTGTATTTTATTATAGGGCCTTTAATGCCCTATTAGTATTGGGCTTTATAATATAATACTAAGTTCGATTGCATAGTTTATTGAGAAATTTTTTTAGCATGATTAAGGTTAAACATGCATTAATATTTTAAAATTTATTTTCTCAGCTCCTTTACCTATACAATTAAATGCATTTAAGACATTTAATGAGACCAATCTTGTGGACTAAGCTGAATCGCTAAAGCTATATCTGACAATCTCTAACATGCATAATTTATTGAGAAAATTTTTTAGCATGATTAAGGTTAAATATGCATTAATATTTTAAAATTTGTTTCCTCAACTCCTTTACCTATGTAATTCAATGCATTTAAGATGCTTATTGGGACTAATATTGAGGATTGGGCTGAATTGCTATAGCTATTTCTAGCAATTTCTAACTTTAACCTGGCAATTAGGGAAGTAAAACCTTATATTAATACTAAATCTATAGTATATTAAAAGAATCATCATGAAAAGTGAACCTACTCTAATAGAGTGTGTTTAATGGTAATGAATTACATATTTAGTAAAACAATAAGAGAGAGCATTCCTAAAATAATAAATACAAAAGAGTTCCTAAATTCTATAGTTGAAAAGTATAAGAAGTTTAATAAGGCTGAGAATGGATGATATCTTTCATTGCTTAAGAAATTAGTGTTTGATGGTGTCAGCAAAGTAAGAGAGCACATTTTGAGATTGGTTAACTATTACAATAAGCTAAAAATCATGCAAGTTGATCTAGAAGAAAGTCATTTAACATGGCACATATTGGAATCTATTCTACCTCAATTTGATGTTTTGAAAACCTCTTAAAATACTTAGAAATTAGAATGGACTATTAATGAGTTAATTTCAATCGTCACACAGGCAGAGGAAGACATAAAGAAAAGAAAGGCTTAAATAGTTAATTATACCTCTCATGGCATATATTTAGATCATAGTGGAAAGTCTAATTCAAAAGATAGTAAGGGATGCTATAACTATGGAAGGAAGAAATGTGAGAGAGGTGAATCTGGCAGGCAACAACACTATAAACCCAATAAGGCCTAATTTAAGGGTAACTGCAGGTTCTGTAAGAAGCATGGGCATAAGAAAGTAAACCATTTTAAACACAAGAAATAGATTAAGAAGAAAAAGAAAGCTATTCATCTAGCTTTAGTTTGTTTTGAGCTAAATATTATTGATGTACCATCAAACTCTTAGTGGTTAGATGTTGTTACGACTATTCATATGACTAATTGTTTTCAAGCACTAAAAAATATAAGGAAATCAAATGAAGGAGAGCTAATTGTGAGACTTGAAAATGGAGATAGAGTTGAAGTGGAGCACATAGGATTAATTAAGTTGAAATTGAAGACTGGAGATGAACTTTTACTTAATAATGTAGTTTATATACCTTCTATAAGATGAAATATAACTTTAGCTATTACTTTGAATTCTATTGGATACTTTTGTTATTTTGGAAATGGAAAATTAAATTATTTTATAAGTCTTCTATTGTTGGTATTGGTCTGTGGGTGATGGTTTATATATAGTTGATTTAGATCTTAATTTCATGAATTTAATAAACTTTGTTGTGCATAAGAAAAGATATCGAATTGATGAAAGATTCTTAATGTTATGGCACAGATGGCTAGGACACATCTCTGAAGAAAGAATTTAGAAACTTATGAAGGGAGAAGTACTTTGTGATTTAGACTTTTTAGATTTTGGAACATGTATAGATTGCATTAAAAGAAAACTTATGATAAAAGTTAGAAAGGGTAAGAGAAGTAGAAAAGAGAATGTTCTAGAACTGATCCATATTGACATTAGTGGGCCTATCACAGCTAATGCTATGAGTAGCTACAAATATTTTATCATATTCATTTATGATTACTCCAGATTTGGTTGGATGGAGCTATTCAATGATAAATTAGAATCATTAAAAGCTTTTAAATTATTTAAAGCAGTAATTGAATTGAAATTAGGAAATAAATAAAATGCATTAATTTTGATAAAGGTTATAAGTATTATGATAGATATGATGAAATAGGAAGAAACCCTGATCCTTTTGTAAGATACTTACAAAATTATGAAATTTAAGCAACTTATATTATGCTTGGTACATCAAAGTAAAATGAAATTATAGAAAGGAGGAATAGAACTCTTAGGAATATGGTGAGATGCATGCTAGCCCGTACTTCATTGCCATAATTCTTATAAGGTGATATGTTGAGAACAATGGCATATATTCTAAATCAAATTCCTAGTAAGTCACTACCTAAGATCCTTTACGAACTATTATATCATAAGAAGCCTAGTTTATGACATTTTCAAGTTTGGAGTTGCAAAGCCAAAGTAAAGTCATACATTCCTTGCACAAAGAAACTTAATTTGAAAACTATTAGTGGATACTTCATTGGATATTATAGTAGTTTGAGGGAAAGCAAAATTTACTATCCAACTCATTCAACTAGAGTAATTGAGTCTGATCGAGCCATCTTCTTTAAGAATGAGTTAGATAAGAGGAGTCAAATACCATGTGTCATGGATTTTTTTGAAGACAAAATAATTGTTTTATTGGCATAAACATTAGGAAAGTCAGCTTTTGTTATTCTACTAGTCGATCTAGTACAACTAATGGTAGAAGATGTTGAGCCAGATGAAGTAAATGAAGAAATTTCATTAAAAAAATCTCATAAAGTTTGTACATCAGCAATTTCTAATGATTATCTTGTATATTTGTAAAAACATGAATATGATATTAATGATGATATAGATCTTACATCTTTTTCTCAAGCTATATCTAGTTCAAATTATTCTGATTTGATGAATGCTATGAAGGATAAGTTAGCTTCAATGCGTAGGAATCAAGGGTAAGATCTAATAGAGATTCTTGCAAATTATAAGATGGTTGGATACAAATAGGTCTTCAACACTAAGAGGGGTGCTCGAGATAAAGTTGAAAGGTACAAAGCTAGATTGGTAGTAAAGTATTACATCTAGAGGGAAGGTGTAGACTATAAAGAAACTTTTTCATCAGTTTCAACTAAAGACTCATTCCATGTTATTATGGCTTTGGTGTCTCATTTTGATTTAGAAGTGTATTGGATGGATGTAAAAATAGCCTTTATGAATGGTGATTTAATAGAGATTGTTTACATGAACTAGCCAGATGGTTTCCAAGAGAAGGGAAAAGAGCACCTTTTGTGCCAATTTAAAAAGTTCATTTATGGCTTAAAATAAGTTTCTAAATAGTAGTACCTCAAGTTTGATGAGGTAGTGACTTCTTTTGAATTCAAGGAGAATATAGTTAGCTAGTGTATTTATATGTTGATGAGTGCAGGTAGTTTTGTTATTCTGGTGCTATACATGGATGATATTCTCCTTACAAGTAATGATATGAACTTGTTGACTGAGACAAAACAAACACTATCCAAACAATTTCATATGAAGGATCTTGGAAATGTCTCTTATATTTTAGGGATAAAGATCTGTTGTAATAAATCCTAGTGTTTGCTTAGTTTATCTTAGCAAATTTACATTGAGAAAGTATTAAAGTGGCTTAACATGTCAACCTATTCTTAAGTTTCTACACCTATTTCCAAAGGAGAAATTTTCTCTAAGTCCTAGTGCCCTTAAAATGATGTTGAAATAGAAAGAATGAAAAATATCCTATATGCATAAGTTATCAATAACTTGATGTATGCTTAGGTATGTACATGTCCTAATATAGCTTATGCTATTAATGTACTACAGAGATACTTGAGTGATTTTAGTCAGAGTTATTAAACTATTATGAAGAGAGTCATGAGATACCTTTAGGGTATAAAAGATTATATGCTGACTTATAAAAGGTTAGAAGTTCTCATAGTTACAGGCTATTCAAATTCAAATTTTACTGGTTATCCAGATGATAAAAAATATACATCTATATACATTATAATGGCAGAAGGAGCTATGTCATGAAAAAGTGTTAAGTAATCCTTAATAGCAATCTTCGCTATGAAAGCAAAATATGTCACATGTTATGAAGCCACTTGTATTATTGTACGGTTAAGGAATTTTATAGTTGCTTTCAAGATTATTGAGAGCATCTCAAGGCCTTTGATCATTAATTGTGACAATACTGCTGCTGTAAACTTTTTTTTCATAACAATATAAGTTTTACTTGTACAAAATATTTTGATATAAAGTACTAATTTGTGTGAGAGAAGGTATGCAAATATGTCACATGTATTGAACATATTTCCATGAATCGTCTACTCATAAATCCACTGACCAAAGGCTTAACAATAGGAGTATATCATGATCATGTAATTAATATGAGATTAGTTAAGTTTTTTAATGTTTTAAGTTAGTGGAAGTACTATAATGTAAACTATTTTCTTGAAATATATATAAATAAAATATTTATGTTTTTCATATATTGTGCATATTTTTATTATGACATATTTATAAAGACATTTAGACCCTGTCTCAATACTATGATGGGAATAATGATTTTTATTTAACATCTTTTATGGATACTTCGATCCAGTATATAAAGATTTACATATGATTATCACAATTTTAGTTATGTAAATCTTATTAAGTATAAACTTATTATGTATATCTTTATTAGATATTGTATATGGTTAATGAGGTGTAATTGTATAGTATATATATTTCATTGATATCCCTATCGAATACTATGTTTTATATTACTAGATATTTATGATCTTAATTTAAATAAATGGGTGTAAAAATGCCATAATTTTCTTTTATATCTTATTAAAGTGGCCATTATTATTGAATTATATGATCCAAGTGGGAGATTGTTGGATTTTCTATTGTGGACCTATTAATTCAATAATAAAATAAGATATAAAAGAATTTAGCTCAATATTAAAGTGACTGAATAGTTTGGGCCTAATGGTAATCTAACTTAAATAATATGATAATGGGTTGTTCTCAATGATGAGTTAACCCACTAATGTTATTAATATAAATAAGAGTCAGTATTAGAAAGTCTCCCTAATCAAATTTTTATTTAGGGTTGATAAAAGTAGCAAATCCTTATTAAAATTCATGATCAAAATCAATTATGTATAGTTCCTAACTTGTAGTAAATCTTAATTTTATACTTGCTTACAATAGATTCATTAGGTAATAATAAATCTTTTTTCACATTTAATATTATTTTTTTCACATGATTCAATTTAGGATATTTATATAAAATTTAATTTTAACATAGAAGACACACATCAATGGGTGATACTATTGGGGATTTTTTGCAAGATAATGAGATCTCATGCCAATAAGGTGACTCATATAGAGAGATAAAGAACATAATTGGGGCGTTTTTAAGGACAAGCTAGGTGAAGGTGGTTATGGCTTTGCATTTAAAGTAAAGCTACGCAATGGACCTTTTGTAGCCAAAAAAAATGTCCAGTAAATCCAAAGCTAATGGCTAAGAATGTAAAATAAAATTTGTGGACTAACACATTTTAATATATATTTAAATTAAATAATAATTCAATGTCATTAATATAATAATAATACCTAGATTTTTTGTTATAATATAACTCTAAAGTGTGTGCATATATCCTAATTTTAGATTAATTGTGATGGATTAATTAATCCTAATTAGGTTTTAATTAGGGTTTGGATCCTTACCTACCTCCTTATAAAGTGAGTTGTAGTCTCCTATCACATTGTAATTTGTTATTCACATTTCTCTTTGAGACTCACTTGGGGACATGTGGGCAGTGATCCAACAAAATTGTCAATCTGATCTCATGGATGCAACAGGAGGGTCAGGTAATTCTAAAACTTATTATTTTAATTTGTACAATTCTTGTACTCTTTTTTATGAATTTATAGTTATATGAATGTTGAAATAATTTTTGGATCACAAAATATTCTTACATTTATCAGTGAAATTGCAACCATTGGAACAATATGTCATACAAATGTAGTAAGACATCTAGCATTTTGTGTTGAAATCTCAAAGCACGCTCTTGTCTATAAATTTATGTCTCATGGCTCTCTTGATAAATATATTTTCAATAAAGAGGGAAGCTTGTCATCGAGATACGAAGAAATATACCAAATATCTCTTGGAGTGGTTCAAGGGATTATGGGTCTGATTGTTTTATATTTTTAATAAGTTTTTTTTAAATAGAAGAACTTATTTAGTAATTTATTTTTAAAAATTATTTTCTAAATGTGTAATTTAAAAATAAAAATAATTTTTGATTATTTTTAAACTTTTTTATTCTGAACATTAATTTTATAATTAAATAAAATATTTTTTATTTATAATATCAATCACCTTCTATTTATTATTTTCTTTCAATTAAAAAATAATTTTTAAAAATAATTTTAAATAAAATTTTCAAAGACATAAAAACAAAAATATATCCAAATACACATTATATATGATGGATGTGACATACAAATTTTGCACTTTAATATAAAGCCCTCTAACATTCTTTTGGATGAAGACTTTGGGCTCAAGGTTTCAGACTTCAGGCTTACAAAGCTTTACCATGTAAATGATAGTATTGTTGCATTAACTGTAGCAATAGGCACCATAAGCTATATGGCTCCCAAATTACTCTATAAAAATATTGGAGGAGTCTCATACAAGGCCAATGTCTATAATTTTGGAATGTTTTTGATGAAAATGGTTGGTAGAAGAAAGAACTTGAATCCACATGTAAAACATTCAAGTCAGTTTTACTTTCCTTCTTGAATCTATGATCAATTTAATGATGACAAAGATATAGAAATAGAGGATGTGATAGAGGAGGAAAAGAATCTGGCAAAAGAAAAAAGAAAGTGTTTATAATTGCACTTTAGTGTATAAAATTGAAACCTCGTGATCGACCTTCAATGAATAAGGTAGTGGGAATGCTTAAAGGAGAAGTTAAAAGCCTTCGAATGCCTCCAAAACCTTTGAAACAGTTGCAAAGGATTGTGAAATAAGCTCAGCAGGCCAAATAGAATCAGATGACTCCACTGGTTCCACTTCTACTAACTACATTAACAAGATTGCGATTGATCCTTTATTAAAGAATTCGACTTGATGATGCCAGAAATTAATTCAATACGTATATGTCCCGGTGTTGTTGTGGCTGAATTTCCCTAATAAGAATATAGTTGAATCTATAGATTTTTGTTGTAGCCTAGGTACTTAAGTAAACAATCTCGTTGGCTTTCTATAATTTTCCACATATTTTTATGAACAATGTCTTTTCTCTATTCTAAGTGAGCCAAAACTGTACAAAATAAAATGCAAATTTTGGATGATCAATGATGGAGTTCTGTTGTATTAGATCAACAATCTACATTGTTAATGGGAAATAGTTTCAACTGTTTCAAGTGTTTGAGAACTGTCCTTTGTTTACTCACCAGGATATTTAACTTCATTTTTTTATTTTTGCTTATCTATTAAAAAGAAGGGTAAATAAAGCTTCAACTAATTAAGCAAATTGAATTACCAAATTATATTTACGGGGATGTCATAAAAGTGACATTTCCATAATTGTTATAATTGGTGATTCCATCCAATAATTATATTTAATACAATAAATATAATATTAGAGAAATGAAATAATTAAAAATATCAATGACAATAAAACACTTAAAAATAAATAAAAAGTGTAAAATTAAAATCATATTTGTATGAAAAAAATGTATTGTCATTTTTTATTTATTTATAACTTTTTTGATAATTGAATATAAAAAATCATAATTATCAATATTATAATTAACAAATAATTTTCTATAGTAAAAATATAAAAATTTAATTTGAAAAATCTTTTTATTAAACAATTTTTGCATAAAAAACATAATTACTAAAATATTTTAATTGCATAATATTTACAAGTAGATGTTTTATTATTTATTAATAAAGGGTATGTATAAAAAATTCGAAGGATGTGAATGTAAAAAAATTATTTTACAAATGAAAAAATGATTATCCTATCATTTTTATTATAAAATGAAGATTTTATTATTTGATGGAATGATTATTCATAGACATTCTTATTAAACAAATTTTTTTCCATTTCATTTTATCATTTCAATCATGCTGTAAAGCTTTCTAATGACAAATGCAACGAGTAAATCATGATGTTAGCCATAACATTCTAGAGTCTAAACTCCATGATTAATGACAAATGCGACGAGTTACTCACAAAAACTGCCATGTTATGTTAGAGAATTGCCTATCAAGTGACAGAAGCTACTGTCCATGTCTCAGTTACGCAATACAGAGGGAAGAAAAGAAATAAAACCCGTGAGCATGCAACTTCTCCCTTAATTTCCAAGAGCATGTGATGATGACCAAATAATGAGAAGAATGGTATAAACTCAAAGTCCGGACCTCACTTTGGAAAATTCAAATTTCTATCATACAAGGCTTATAAGCTGATATATACCCGTCATTAATTTGGTTTTTGATATTTTGTTGGGAACTAATATTTTTCTCCTTCCACGGTAACGGACGACAATGATTATTGATCAGTAAAAACGTGAAATCTAAGGAGGTGCTATAACCAATCACATAATCGTCACGGCAGCCAAGGAATACAAAAACTAAACCCTATCAACAATGCAAATTCCAACTTAAATTATACGACGATGAAAAGTAAAGTCATCAGCTTGCATCCTCTTAATATACAGGAATATTTGATTTTTGCACACTACATTCAAATTAAACAAACGAAAGACTCTAACATAGGGCCTTTGAGTAGATACGAAGGGTCTCATAAAAGTCGCTTTTACCAAAATTGTTATCACAGTAGGTTGGCTCAAAGAAAATTGCATGAACCAATCCTAAGAGGAGTTCACTTTTATGACGGAAAACCTTAAATTAGTACTATTTGCGAATATATGTCACTTTGGGAGGCGGTGAATTTAAAAAAAAAGAAATAAATAAGAGCTACGCTTTCTTTCCATAATTTTTATTTTCTCAAAATTTAAATTTAAATATATGTTAAGATCTCTTTATTCTTGAACAATAAGAATGGTAAAACCATCATAATCACATATATACCAAAAACTAAATCGGATTCAAAATATAAATAAAATAAAATCTCCAAAAAATTCTAAAGTCACTATATTCAAACAAAATTCTGCATATATACGATGCTTTATATAATCGTCCTAAATTCCTCCTTTAATATTAAAGCTTATTCGTTGTTTTGCTTTTTTCACTCCATGTTTAGAATTGATAAATTATAAACAAATAGCTCATAAAATATACATAATTTTTTGTAATTTTTCCATTAAATTATAAATTATCCGTAAACTGTTTGACCAGCCATATTCCAAATCCTTCCCTGACATTTCATATGGCGGAAGAAGATGATAGAAAAAGTTGTCATAAATTTTTTATTGTTTGAAAGTTTTGATTAAAGAAAGAAATTAAAATTTTAGGAATAATCTTCCAGATCCTATAGTGCTCTTTACTATTAAGTATTTTGTATTTCTTTAATTTAAAAGATTTTGAAGCATTTCCTAAGCATTCAAGTAAATAAGAAAAAAATCTTAATACTATAAGAAAATCTATTTTAATAATAGATTTAGAGTTATTTTTTTGTTGATAAATGGGATTCTAAGAGTCATCTCTGTCTTGTAAATTTAGCGACAAAAATTTCAATTTATTGCTAATTCTATCACTAATTTTTCAAATTTCTAGAGTTTTCTCATTTAAAACTTCATTTGTCATTAATTCCATTAATGCATTTTATTGACGGAGTAAGCAATGAAATAAAAAGATAAGGGTTTCAAAATATTGACAGATTTAATGATGGACTTTTGGATGAAAATTTAAAAATTTATTTGGCGATAAGTGATTTTTTTAAAAAATATCAATGGCATTATTGGTATTGGTAAATTCATTGTTAAATCCATTGATAGTCAAAACATACCATTTCATTAAACATTAACTAATGATGGATATATCCATCATTATATTGCATTATATATCAAAATTTAATGTTAAGCCCCCTATTTTTTTTCCTTCCTCTTTCTCCTTTCCTACCATTGTGATGCGCTTGGCCATTGTATCACATTCATACCCATTATCTACTACCATCATTGCATTCATCTCATCCTATTAACTATTTTAATTAGTGAGTTTTCTTCATTTTATACTAGTTTGTTAGTTTTCTTAATTTTTTATTTGTTAGGACTTAATTTTATGATTTGTGATTATTTTACATATTGTATTGATATTTATTGTATTATTCAATATTTTTGTTTGATTATTGCATTGTTAAATATTTTGTAAAAAAATTACTTTTAAGAAATTTTTCAATTTTTTTAAGATTTAATTTTGTGATATAGGATTATTTTATGTGTTATAGTGATAATTATTGTATTGCTAAAATTTTTATGTTTAATTATTGTATTGTTGGTTATTTTGCAAAAAAAAAAAAAAAGATCACTTTTGGGCTTAGGTAGTTTTTCATATTTTTTATTTTCTAGGATTTAATTTTATGATTTGTGATTATTTTATATATTGTAGTGATATTTTTATATTTTGGAATATTTTTGTGTTTAATTGTTGTATTCTTGATTATTTTGAAAAAAATTCACATTTAGGGAGTTTAATTTTTCTTTAATTTTTTAGGATTTAATTTTTTAATTTGTGATTATTTTATATATTGTAGCAATATTTTTTCCATTATTGAATATTTTTTGTGTTTGATTGTTGTATTCTTGATTATTTTGTACAAAATAAATCTCATTTTTAAGGAGTTTTTAAATCTTTTTAGGATTTAATTTTTTGATTTTTGATTAATTTATTATTTTATATATTGCAATGAAATTTTTTGTATTGTTGAATATTTTTGTGTTTGATTATTGTATTGTTAATTATTTTGTTAAAAAGATCACTTTTAGGAAGTTTTTCAATTTTTTATTTTTTAGATTTTATTTTATGATTATTTTATATATTACAATGATATTTTTCATATTGTTATATATTTTTATGTTTGATTATTATATTCTTGACTATTTTTTAGAAAGATGTGATTCAAATTTTTATTTTTGACTCACTTATTTTATTTTTGACTATTAGTGCACCATAACATTTGATTGCATATTAGGTTTACTTTTTTTTTAAGTCAAATATGATATATTACATGGTAGTATGTCAACAAATAGATCTAACGATGTATTGATGTACAATTACATTAGTAGTGTACTATAGTCACTCATTTATAAATATTATTAAGTATATGCTTCCACAACAAGTTTCTATTCATAATGCAAATAGTGAAAGATTGATAGTTTAATTTTTGAATTGGATTTTTCTAAAATGTAAAATGCATTTTGGATGATTAAATGCATCATTACAACTATTAATGAAAAAAAAATTAAGAGTTCAAAATTTTAAAAACAAAAAAAAAATGCAAAAATGAATTTTAAATTTCCGCCTATCAATATTTTTAATTTTTCATTAATGATTGTAATGATATATTTTATCTTTTGAAATGTAAGATATATTTAGAGGAGTTTAAACCATCCATTTTCTTAAATGGTGGCAAGCTTTATTTGTCACCGGCATCCGTTAAGATTTAGAATTTATTCATTAGGGATGGCCGTAATTACTATGCTTTCTCTCCCCTTCTTTATTCTTGGATACTAATGGCCCGTTTGATTACAAGGAAAAGTGGAACGAAAGAAATTAATGGGAAGAAATTGAAAAAGAAATTATGAATTTCTTTTATTTCGACCGAGTAAGAAAATAGAAAAGAGAGAACTTTGGGAAGAAATTTGATAAGCAACATATTAGATCTAAGATCTCTCTTGTGAAGGCAAGAAATTGGAAGAAAAATTACTATTATAGTATATTTTTCCCATTTTACCCTCAACAAGACAACAACTATAAGCATTCTTACTTTAATTCTAATGTCTCACCGAAAGCATCGTTATTATTGTGATAAATATATAATAGATAATATATAATATAATAATATAATATATCAATTTACGGGCATAGGTGAATGATTTTTCTTTCTATATTTTTCTTTTTTATTTTATTAAAATTAATAATAACCATTTCTTATTCTTGAATCTTGATAATAACTCTAGCCTATTTTATTAATTTGGCAATTCCATCATATATGTATAACTTTTGATTTTTTTAGATTATTGTACAAATAGTAATCCACTCAACACATATATACAAAGTTGAGAATTCAAACCTATAATGTAAGAGAAATAAAATTCCAACGACAGTATCAAGTGCTACTGCACTACTACAGGTGCCACTACATCATTAAGGATACCAATTGTGTAACTTATTATTTAATCATAACTTATTTTCAAAAATGACATAGGCAACTTTTCTTATATGTAATTGAACCAATAAAAAATGGATTGGATTGCATAAATAGTATGAGAAATATAAGTTTTCAGGAGATAGGAAATTTTTTGATTGTCTGGTTAGTGATTAACTATAAAAATGAATGGAATATAACTTTTTAAAAAATTCTACCTAAACCCTAAACTATAGGAAGTTGCTTACGTACACTACTATCGATAAGAAAAACTTCTCTTTTTATAGATAGAAATACAAAATCATTCCTACTTAATTCAATTAATAATTACTTTAATATTTTATCTTTAAAAACTATAGCAAATATAATATAATTTGTTATGAAACATATAATTCATTAATTATATAAAATAAAATTATTTTATTAATTACAAAATAAATAGAATGAATATTGTATAAAAGTATAGAAAATAAATATCAAATATAATATCATAAATATTATTATAATAGATATTTAATTCTAAATATAATTATATTTAATATATAAACCTATTTTACTTTTTATATTGAATTAAGAAAAGAAATTATCAATTTAGAAAAATTATGATGTATAGAGATATTAAAAATATAATTTTTTAAGAAAAAATAATCCAGGATAATTAGAATCTATAGATGTTTATTATTTCAATATTATAATTTTAAATAATATATTGATCATTTTAGTAATACTTTCTAAAAAATCTAAGGTTGTTAGTTCTTGGAAAATGTTTATTCTTTAATATCAACCAAGCAAATTTGAGCAATTGCTGAGAAGTTCACAAAATAATTTATTTCTTTAAAAGTTCAATTTCCTACAAAAATTTATTTTCTGTATAAACTAAACAACTCTAAATTTTAATTTGGTTGAGTTTAGTAATAAATTAAGGATATTATTATTATTTTTTCCGATTAAATTTTTTCCTCAATTTCTATTTAACCAAACCAAAAAATAATTTCTTTTTTTTCTTAATTTTCTTTCCAACTAAATATAAAGGAAGAAAACATTTTCCCTTTTCTTTGCTTTCTTCCTATTTTCTTTCTTTCTTTATTTCAGGGTAAGTGTGGGCTTTTATAAGCTACAAACAAAAGCCCAATCAATTATTTAATCGGATCAAAAGTTTAATTTTCCTGGTTGAAGACGAAAATGTTAACATCGTTTTTTAGCCTTTAAACCTTCGCTGACTTGGCCCTTTATGTTCAAATGTCTCTCTCCAATTTGTAACATAGTTTGAGCATCCATATAAGACTAGGTATAAAAGAATCATCCCTTTTAAAGTTATCTATTTTTACTCTCAAAATATATTTCAAACTAATAAACGGTGAACTAATCGCTCTAAAAAAAAAAATTAGGTAATTAGGTTATTAGGTTAACAATATATATATATATATATATATATATATATATATATATATATATATATATATATATATATATCCTACCTCGTGCTTTATTGAGAATTAAATTTGTATTATAATATACAAACTAGCTTGCACCTCTCTAATTAGAGAAAATGTTGATTCCAAAATTCAATTATTTGAGATCTTAGAAAAATTAATATAAAATATCATTATAATTTATGAATCACAAAATCATTTTTTTTTAATGCTTAAAGAATTTTTTTCATTAAAACATAGGCGAGGAAAGAATTTCAACTTATTGCTAATGGTAATATTATTTTGACTTTCTTATATTCACCCTATACTCAATTTTTCTTCATAAATCGGAGGATCTAAAATTTTATATACTCCGTCATTTATTAAAACAAGTGAATATTCACTCTTGAAAAGGAAGTACAAGCAATATATTCTTATTTAAAAAAAATTGGTTGTTCTTGAACAATTTTTTGATTTTTCTAGTCTAAAATAACTTTTAGGGGAGAGGGACGGGATGGGATTGGAAGTGTGTAAGTGGAGGCAAATAAATTGCCACTCATAGCAGGCGGTGGTTACAGAGTACTCTTTTGGTCCAAGAAGTTCAAGTTTTGGCCCAAAAAATACGTGCATGAGAGGGAAGTGAAAAAAGTGCATGAAACTTCCCACTTAATTTCCATTTGACGATGACTAAATAATGAAAAGTAATTTGGAAAATTCAAATTAGCAAAGGGCTTTCGGATAAAATGAAAATCCGAGGAGTTCGTGGAATGGTCGGGAGTCCACGAAAACAGCTGCCACAGTGGATTCAATGAAACTGCCCTTTTTCGTTGACGGAAAATGTGAACCAAGGCTCGTGATTATAGCTCGCGGTAATGTGAATTGAAGAAAGAAAAGAAACAAGACTTGTAATTAAATTAACCAAAACAAAAAGGCAAATTAAGTCCGTATCAACCAATATTAACCATATGCATATTTTTGCAAAAAATAATAATAATTAATTTTTTTCGGCCCTTTCAATGGAACAATTAATCTAATGTTCCTTTAGGAACTTATTTTGTACGGTACCTTAAGTTTGAATTCAATATCTTATATATTAAATAATTTATCACTGCTGTCATTATAAAAAAAATGATATTATTTTGTTCCTTATATAATCCACTTTAGGAAAAAATTTATAATGCCATATTAACATTAAAAATTCAGTGCTATTTTCATATAACTATTATTAATTATATTATTTTTTAATTCATCAATATAATCTAATATAAAATCATTTATTTTTGATAGGAAATTAATTGTTTCTGAGAAAAATCATATTGTTAAATTAAAAACAATAATATACTTGACAGTCTTTATCTATATCTATATATTATATATTAGTCATGACATTTCTTACCTCATATTATGATAAGTATCGTTCTCATACTTTGCTACATATTAATTTCTTATTTTTTAATAAAAATTTAATTTGTGAGATAAATTATGAAATAAAAAAAATTTATCCTTACAATACTAAGTTAATTCCCAATAAAAATTTAAATTTGAATCTCTATTTATCACCAGAATTTATAATTACCTATTTATTTCGTTATCATAAAAATATTTTTATATTATATTTATGTTCCACTCTCTTTCTTTCTTCACCTTCAATCACTTCAAAATCATTATTTTATCTAAATTGAGAATTTCCATCTTCGTTTTTAATATTTATAAGTTTACAACTATTTAATTATTTCATTCTCATAAAAATTATTTTATTCTTATAAAAAACTACCTAAATTATATTTAGATTTTGTATCTTTTTTCTTTTCATTTTCAATCACTTCAAAGTTATCATCTTTTTTAAGATGAGAGGTTTTATTTTAATGTTCAATGTTTGTAAATATTATCTCTTACTACTTTTGATCTTTTGGAATTGCTTGATCCAAAGTTTGCATTATATAAATTTTTTTATGATTTTTTTTATTTCCTTTTTATACTATTGTTATTATAGTTTGATTATCATTTTTTTTTGGTTATGAGTGCTTCATTTCTTTAGATTTCTACTTTTCAGGAAAAAAATTATAACTTAATCGATTTTTATTAGTTTAATATATTCTTGATGTGTAAAATTGTAAAAATATACAATTTTTATATAGTTTATATAATTTATTTTATTAGGAAATTTTTTTTCACTATTTAACACTGTTTAACAAGAAAAATACAATTTTGAAGGAAATTATAAAAAGAAAAGAGTTATCATGTGAATATATAAACTATCAGTTATGAAATTTACAAATTTGCAATTGACAATATATATGAATTGGTCATTTTTTATTATCTCAGATTTGTATAAAAATATTGAGATTAACAAATACTTATTTTGAAATTTATAAATTATTTTATCTCTATTTTCATATGATTTTATTTAAAATTTTTCTATTTTTCTATTTTTATTTGATTTGATTAGAAATTTTTTATCCTTATCTTCATCTCATTTTTTATCTAATTTAATATTTGTAAAATTTCATCTATAATGTGCTTTCTCTTCATCTTTATTTGATAAAATCACTCTTTACTTCTATAAACAGATAAACAATTCAACTTGCCCATATTTGTTAAATGATATTTATTACTAAATACCTCAACAATTCATCTTTATTTGATAAATTCTCATTATGGTAATTATAAATTTATTTTTTCATTTCATAGTCTGATTAATTATTCCTTTTCTGATATTATGTTCTTAAATAATTATATTATTTCTCTCACCTTTTTTTCTCCCCTATTTTATTAACATATTTTTTTAAACTTCAAATAAGTGGTAGATCAGTTCTTCTTCTAAAGATTTGATATTCATTACAAACTTTTTAATTTTTTTTATTTTATATCCTTAATTATTGATGTGCATATCGTAATATACCAAAATTGGATTAAAAACTACTTTGCTAAAATAATATAATATAGTGGCACAAATTAGGTCGTACCTCTAGTGATATCTTAATTTTACCTTTTCTAAATGAATTCCTAACAATGTCTACATAATTATTGAATTATTTATGCAATGAAAATATAAAGAACTAATGCAAATAGAATGTAACATAACAAAATAGAATACTATCACAAAAATAGAATGTAATATATGCTATATGTTGTATATATAATTATGCAATAATAGAATGCAGAATTTTGGGGGGTTGGTTGCATGAAATTAAAATAGAAGTAATAAACTAAACAATATTAACATAGAAGCAAAGCAGAATTAAAACAGAAAGAAATTCATTGGAACTAAATAGTTGATTCAAGGAGTTGAAAGCTCTAAATTGGACTAATCATAGATCAATTAGGATTTAACTTTTTTTAATTAATTATTCAACCTTGAATTATCCAGAATCCATACAACAATTCGTGAATTCTACACTAGACAGTTGCTTAGAATTTGATCAATTAAGATTAGTTGAATTAAGCAATTGCTATAATCCCTAAGCTAGATCAAAATTGATTTATAAATGTAATTCAATTGATTTGAGAAATTAAATTAAAAATATTTAAATTAATCCATTAACCCTTTACCTTTATGTATAAAATCATGATTTATCAACCATAATTTCATATTAAAACAACAAAGAAATAAAAAATCATAAGGGTGAATATCAATTATATCAAATTAACATTTAACATATGCAATCTCAAGAATTCAACATAAATAAATAGAGAAAGAGAAAAATTAATTAAGAAACATCAATATTACAAATCATTATCTCATAATCTTTAAGAAAAGACTCTCAAACTCCTTGAATTAACTATGAATTTAGGCTTTCATTGATGAAGAATAAAGAGAGCAAAGAAAAAAAGAAGGCTGTTTGCTAAATTTTCTGTATATTGTCTAAATGTGTTCTTTTCTTTAGCTCTCTTATCTATTTATATAACCTAATTAGCTTAAAACTCTATTGGATTAGGATCAGATGACTCTTAGGATTAAAATAATAAGACTTTCCTAATTTCTAAAAGTTCAAAACTATTTTTTTACAAATCAATTAAATCTAATAATTGCATTAGTGAATTCTCATAGGTCTATCTTCCAACCCGATTTTGACCATGAAATTAATGTAATTTAGAAAACCCATAAACATTAAACTTATAGGCTTTTTTCTTGTGAGAATTTAAGCACTAGATTTAGGTTAATCAGACCACTACAACTCTAGATGTGGTCTAAATATAGAAATAAGTTTAGTTAGGATAAAAACATGACTTTAGCTTCTTAGCCACATGACCTTTAAAATACCTAAACTGGACTTAGACCAAAAGATAAAAATTGTAGTTTTCTCTTTTAGCTTTCTAGTAATATAAAATTTGCCCCAATCCGACATTCGGAACCCAAGACATAATTGAAAAATAGAAATAATGTCAAAATCTAGCATTTACTAAGTAAATTTACAATATTATAAAATTGACCATAATTTATAAAGTAAGGCTTAATCAATAAAATTAAATAAATGTAACACCTAAGAAACATAAAATAGGAAAAAATAAAATAGTAAATATTTTTTCTCATCAACTATCTTCTAAGAAAGGAATTTTATTATAATGCACCTTTTAGAAGATACAAATATGAGTCGATCATTGATGTTTGTCAACTAAAAGTTATTTTTTTCTTACATGTGAATTAAAAACATATAAAATATTTGATATCAAAACATTGAATTTTTGTCAATATATATATCATAATTTATGGATTTTAATGACTTTTTTATAGTATAAAATTATTACTTTTAAAAGTTTATTTTATATTGTAACATGGTAAATAAAAATATACTATATTATCATTACAAAAAAATTATACTTACCATAAATTATATTATTAAATATTATTTTTAATAATAATTATCTTAAAAAATAGTATTTATAGTAAATTATATTTTGATGCCATTTTATAGATTTCCTTTCAAAGAGGTACTAGTATTAGACTTCCTTTCAAAGAGGTAGCGATTTCATAAATTTTCACTTTTATATTCTCCAAATACTTTTTTTCAATTAGGCTTCATTCTTATCCCTTTCATACGAGACATTCTATTTTCACGTCTAGTTTTAAACCTTTCTATATCTATTTTGGATCTTAACTGTTGATTGGCATGTACCTTTGATTAATCTTTTATGCTTTTTTTTATTGTAATTGCTTGTGTTGATCACCTTTGTTTTTTGGATCACATTGTTATCAAGTATTTATGATTTTTTTTTGTCGATAGAATAGTGCTAGTTGCTTATATGTAAGTGTAGGGTTGAAACTATAGTATTGAAGATTAACACTATTATAGAATAAGAAGATTTAGTTTGGATGATGTATGTGAATTTTAAGGATCTATTATTGGTGATTTTTTCTTGTCATGTCCTCTCTCCGGCCATCCTATTTGTTTATTAAGGAATAAGTTAGAATTAAAAAATATGATTGACTTGGTTAGATTTTTGGACTTCAAATATTTGAATATAAGTGTTAATATTGATTTAAGTTCTATATCACATTCACTCTATGGTGGTGTTCCTATTTTGAAAAGACATGTTACTATTTTTTATGTTACGGAGTATGAATGTTGCTTTGGTTCCAAGTTTATGTTCTTCAAATAGTGAGAAAGTTTATTGTTTAATTCATAGTTAGGTGCAATTAACCACATTGGTCAGAGGTTCCTTGGTGGTATTATTGATTTTAGGAATGCATTGTACAAGAATTCAATTGAAAGAGGTTTTTCATTTGATTATGTTAGGAATACAAAAATAAAGGTGGTAGCTGTATGCTTAAAGAAGCATAAGGAAGGTTTTAAATGGGCTATTATGGCTTCATTGTCCAAGATGAATGATTTTTTCTATATTAAGAAGTTAGTAAATTATCACACTTATGATTTTATATTAAATAGTTCAACTTCAACGAGGATAGATTTTAAATTAGTTTTTGAATTGGTTGTTAATTTAGTTAGAGGATCTCTATCATTGATAACTAGTGAAGTTATAAATCATTTTCAAAATAATTATGGATTACTAATTCCCTATTACAAGGCTTGGTGTGCAATGGAAAAGCAAAGGGCATGGTATTTAGTGATTTTGATGACTTCTTCAAACAAATTAATTGTTATGTATCTATTATGAAGGGAGTGAATCTCGGTAGCTGGATTATGGTGGACATGGATGACAGTAACAGAGATTCAAAAGGATGTTTGTTGCATTCCATGCTTGCATTGAAGGATTCATGTTTTATAGATCTCTTTTATTTATTAATAGAACTTTTTTAAAGTTCAGGTTTAAGAGGGTTGTCTTATCAACTACTAGCAAGGATGATAATTAGGGTGAGTTATTTTTTAATCAAGAATGATTCTATTTGGGCCTTTTGATTGGTGTTACTATTTTGGAGGCTAAACAATAAAATCACATCCCTCGTTACTGTCTAGTCTTGAAACAATAACATGAAAGGCCTTGTGTTTTTCCCTTTCTTTTATTGCACTTTCATTTGGAATATGCCCTTAATGGGATGTTTTATTCTAATTTTTATCAAAGTTACTATTTGAGGACCAAATAGTAATATGGAAGTATTAGTGTTATTTTCTAGTATTTTTATTATTAATGAGAGTTGCATTAGCTATTTATTCTTATTTTTTGTTGGTTAAATTGAAAATTAGATGTATTCATTTAGCTACTAGAATGATATTACTATTAGGAGATAAAACAATAACATGGAATTAGTAACATGGAAGGTGTTATTAGCCCATTTGATTGGCATTATTGTTTGAAAGCCAAACAATAACATGGCATCCCTTGTTATTGTTTGGTCTAAAAACAGTAACATGGAAGGCCTTGTATTTTTTTCCTTTCTTTTGTTAGTATTTTCATGTAGAATGTCTTCTTATTTAGATGTTTGATTATGAGTTTTATTGATGTTACTATTTGAAAGGCAAACAGTACCATCGATAAATTAGATGTATTTGTAATTTGTATTAATTGTATTGATAATTAGATGTACTCATTTGGCTACTGGATTGATGTTACTGATAGAAGATGAAATAGTAACATGGAAGTAGTGTGGTTATTTTTTGTAAGTTTTGTTAGGATTTAAGGTTTAAATGTTTTATTATGAGTTTTATTGATGTTGCTGTTTGAAAGGCAAATAGTAACATCGATAAATTAGATGTATTTATGTTTGTATTAATTGTATTGATAATTAGATGTACTCATTTAGCTACTAGATTGATGGTATTGATAGGAGATGAAATAGTAACATAAAAGTAGTGTGATTATTTTTTATAAGTTTTGTTATTAATGAGAATTTATTTATATATTTATTATACTTTTTTGTTGATGTAACTATTTAGATGCAAGCAATGCAGATCATGTTTCTATTTTAATGGCCTATGTTTCTGTTTGGTGTCGTTATTCCATTTCAGGGTTGTTTCTTCTAACTTTTGCTGTGGCTGATTCTAAAAATCAAGAAAACTAGTTTTGGTTCCTTTCATAGTTGTCCACTATATTTGATGTAAATCGATGTGTGAATTTTATTTTTTATCATTATTTGGGATTGCTCATAACAATGTGAAAGGTTTTTTCAACGGCACCTTATTTCTTTTGTTTTCATCATTTAAAACAAAATTTAAGGGACAGATTCAATAGTGCTGCATTTTTAAATTCTTTTAGGAAGCATATAGTTCACTTATTTGGAATGTGTGCATATTCTCTAATAGTTGGTGCATTCATTGAGAACATGGAAAATTTCAAACACGAAGGAGGTTGGAGTATTAAGAATTTTCTCATAAGGCTTACAATAGAATGTTAGTTGAATGCTTTCAGCCATAGTTATCGTTATGGTGAGATAACATCAAATGCAATTGAATTTTACAATTCATGGATACGTGATGTAAGGAAGTTATCGATTAGAAATATAGTTAATAATATTTATTTGAAGTTGATGGAGTGATTTGCTAAATAAAGGTCAAAATCACTATTTGGAATAGTGTTATTTTTCCAATCTAGTTATTGAGATTAGAATTACACCCAAGAAAGTGCAGAGGTTGGGATGTTAGGAAGTCATCAAAAAACTATTTTTAAAGTGTTAGCTGATCCAACCGTGTGTGTGGATATTTCTCATTGTCATTGCACTTGTAACTAGTGGCAACAGGATGACTTTTCTTTTGTTCATGTAATTACTATTATAAGAAGATGTGAGATTTTTTAAATGAGATTATTGAGAATTATTTCCATATGAACATGTATAGGAAGATCTATGAACATGCCATACACTCTATTCCTACAATGCTGTGGCAGGAGATTGATGTAGGTGATGAAGCAATTATCTTATCTTCGATTTCAAAAAGATAAGTAGGTAGACTTAAGAAGACGAGGATTAGGTTAAGGGGTGAGTGTGTTAATAAAATTAGGTGCGAAAGATGTGGTAAACTAGAATATCACAATAAGAAAAGTTGTTACTATTTTCGATCAAAAGGAAGCTGTAAAGAAAGTTGTAAAGAAGAATATGCTTGGATATTACTATTTTTGATCAAAAGAGTAATATCCAAGTAATTGTGTAGTTTTTAGTTTTTACCTTATGTTTATAAATTTCATTTATCCTATGTTTATAAACTTTTACCTTGGTGTTACTATTTTTGGTCAAAATAGTAATATCCAAGTAATTGTATAGTTTTTAGTTTTTACTTTATGTTTATAAACTTCATTTACCCTATGTTTATAAATTAAATCTCTTATTCATATATAGTAATTTATATTAAATTAAAAATATCTAACTTCTTTTTTTCATTTATTATATTTTCATAATATCTTAAATTTTTCCCTAATTTATTAAGTTTTCTAATTTTTTGTATTTTTTCTCTTTAAAATAATCTCCCTAATTCCTTTTCATTATTTATTGCATTTTTTACAATCATTTTAACCTCTTTTCCTAATTTATTACATTTTCTAGGATTGAATATCTCATTTATATATAGTAATTTATCTTAAATTAACAAAAAAAACTCCCTAATTTCTTCTTGTCATTTATTAAATCTTCATAATTTTGTAATCTCTTTAATTTTTTTTAATTTATAGAGTTTTTTAAATTTTTGTATATTGCCTTCCTGTCTAGAATAATCTCTCTAATTTCTTTTCTTTATAGAGCACCGATTAATTTTTATAAGCACTAATTGACCATTAACAATTAATTCAATTATTCTAACAAAAATTACACCTTTATTTGTAATTAATTTTTATTTTTATTTTTATGTCTTCATTTCTATTATTGAAAAATATTCAAATATTTACGATCTATATAGGTCGTTATTGATTTTCTATTCAAATGAGCATTGATATTCTTTTTACCTCATCTTTTTTCTACTAGTCAACCTTCTTTTACTTCACATTTCTCTTCCTCATGTCTCTAAATTCCAAAACCTGAAATATATGATTAATCCTAACTCCAATCATACAAATCATTTAATTTATGAATGACATTATTTTGTTATTAACAATACTCACTCGTGGAATTATTATGGTGCCATATCAATAGGTGATGGCTACTATCTTTAGTGATTCCTTTTAGTACATTACTTCACTATGATTGTTAATTAGTGAGTATTGATCTTTTTAGAAATGGTTTCCTATTTTTTTTATTTTCTTCATTTAATATCATTTTTTTCTTTGTAGTTTGTACCCATTTTTTTATGTAAAATAAATTTCTTATATATGACTTGCTTCATTATGTAAAATAAATTAATTTTTTTCTATAACTTTAAATGTGGCATGAGGCTAATGCACATTTATCTTTCTATTGTAGGTTGATAAGATGAAAGAGTTTTACATGTTTTGAATTAAGAAAGTATATAATGTGTTTTTCTTTTTTGGGGTTAGAGATTGAAGTATATACATTTGAATATCTATTAGAGGCTAATATACATTTATTTTTCTATTGTAGGTTGACTTTCAATCTTTGGCTATATTTAACATATATACATTTGTATTACAATAAGTAACTTTTGGAGAGACTAATATATTTGATCATATAGATATTCTTCATTTGAAAAGTATTTAAAAATATTATTTAGTAAATTAGATAATATTTATTTTTTTATAATCTATCATAGTTTATATTTATATAGAATTAAGGATGGATATATATACATTTCATTTCATATAAATAAATGTTATTTCCTTTTTAATATATAATTTTATGTTATTTTTAAATTTAATTTTTTTAATATTTAAATGTATATGCATCCTTCTAATTGTGGTAATCATCACTATTAATGTAATATTACAATATTATAGTAATTTTATCTATTAGCAATGAGTTATATAGTATATTCTCTTACTTAATTTGAATATAATTATATCAATTTTATAATTATTTAATTAATATAAACATAACAATGTATTTCACATTAACCAATTGAATATTTTATAATATAAAATTTAAAATCATAATTTATGTCATAAATTATTTTCAATTAAAATTAATTAAATCTATATCTCTCATAGGTTACAAGCTAGTATTTATATAAAAGTGGTACTGAAATTTTCAGTACTAATATAACACTAAATTTTTTTCTTACTTGACAAGGTAGAGTAAATAATTATAACTATTAATAGGAAAAATCAAAGGCTTAAACTTTGATGAGTAACAAGCTATTGAAAATATAATTTTTAAATTTATAATTATTTAGTCTCTTAGAACAATTATAATAATACATTTTATTTTCTAAATTGTATGGTGGAATCATATCGTGTGAAATAAATACCTTTAACAGTCTAATTTTTCGATTAATTTTCTAATTGACTTGCAGTTTGTTACATACTAGATTCTTGAAAAAATTTACTGGTTTTGAGTGCAGCCCCAAAATAATTTCCTGAACCTCTTCCTATATGGAACTTTCCCTGTTAATTTCAGAGTGTGTCATATGTCATAATCCAATTTATTACGGAGAAAATTTTAGTTCTAAGTCACCATTAAAAATTGAATACTATTTTCATATAATTTTTATTAAATATATTATTTTCTATTTAACAATATGATTTTCTGCAAAATGCAATTGATTTTATATCAAATCAAATTGTTAAATTAAAAAATTAATATCTTTAGCAAAAATTATATAAAAATAGCAATGATTTTTTTATCTTAATGTAACACTAAATTTTTTTTTATTTAGTATGGTGAAGTCTATACCTCCACTCTAGAATATATCTTCCCTCCATGACTCTAAAGTTATGTCCAATGCAAAGGTGTTTAAGGGTCGAGTTATGAAATTTCAAATTGAATTTTTTATACATAACTTTATGAGATACAATAATTCAAATTTGAGCTTCACTTGTTTAGTTTAAAAAAAATGTGACCGGCCAATTGTATTAAAATTATACATGGTTCGAGATTTTATTAAAAATTCAATTACTTTTATTTTTGTTCTTATTTTAAGTAATAATAAATTTTTACATAAAAATATATGTTTAAATAATAATGTAATATTTAAATATATAAAATATTTAATATTATTAAATTAATTTTTTTATTGAAAATAATTAAATGTAATTTTTTATTAATATAATTATATTAATGAAAATAAATTTATAAAATCAAATTAAATTGAAATAATTCATTTTATATTATTATAATTTAAAATTGATATAAATATTAATTGAATTGTGAAAAAAATTAATAAATATATGACTTTAAAAAACCCGCATTCTACATTATTTTTGAGTTGACAATCCGTACACGTCTAGTCCAGCGAAAAAGAAACTTCATCAACAATGTACGTGTTTGGTCCAATGGCAAGGTTCTACCTACAACATCATTTAACATATGTAGCATAACATCAGGGGGGGGGGGAGCATAATGTTCAAAACATTAGAAATATTTATAGCATTTTTAGCTATAAAATCAACCATAAAATTTACCCCCTTATATATATGATTGACCTAAGATGATCTTGTTTGAATAGTAACTTTATGTAATCTTCAACCAAGCTGTAAACATCAATAATTGATGAGTTTGCATTCTTTAATGTAACATTTATTGCAAACAAAGAATCCAATTCCACTATTATCATGAGTAAGCCCTTATTATATGCTAGTAGTAGCCAATCTCTCAAATTATATAGTTCTATCATATAATTTGAGCACAGTTTCAATTCACTATTACATCCAACTATCCATTGTCTAATACTATCTCTAATAATAGCTAAACATGTTATTGGTCCTAGGTTATTTTTTGCAGCACTATTAGTATTAAGCTTAAAAAAATCTAAAGGAGGAGGTTCCCATCCAATCTCCCTAACTAGATATTAAGTTTGTATGTTGCTAGGTGCCATGATGACCCAATATTCCATAACTTTTGACAAAGTAAGTTTATTTATATCATGATTTCCTTAGTTATCATTGAAGACTTTCTAATTCCTATTTATCCATAGATGTTGAATTCCAAAGGAGAAAACAACTAGAAGATTTTGACACCATTTGGATGAAGACAAATTATCCTTTACCCATACAAGAAAATTAGAATGAAAATAAGTAAGACATGGGCCCAAAATTTAAAGATTTTCCTAAAATTTCATGGCTATAAAAAATTCACACAAAATATAAGTAGTAAAATTAATACCACCCATACAAGACAGATAAGATAAGTGAACAATCATGCCTTTACTAATTAAAAGGCCTTTTGTTGGATTTTTATTTAAAACTGTTAGCCAAATGAGGAATTGCATTTTAGGAAGAGTGGCAACTTTCCAAATCCACATGAATTATATATCATGAAAAGAGGGACTAGTTGCCTTCAAAAAGTTATAAATACTTTTGACAATATACTCACCTAATTTAGACATTCCTTACATCAGTTTATCCTCCTTACTAGTTATATTGAAAAAAGTTCCAATAATACCGACAATGACATCTTTTGATAAAACAAAAGATATATCTAAGCCTTTTGAAGTTTAGATAAATATTTCAGATTTTGCATTGGGTGATAAGAGCCATAAGTTATCACAAGTTAAGCAAAGATATACAACACATGAGAAGGAAATGCTAGTGGTTATTTATTACCTAAAGGTATGAAGACATTACTTGCTTGGTCGAAGTTTGTGGTGAAAACTGATAACTTTGCAATTGGCTACTTTTTCATTAGATGGAAGTTAATCCTAAAGTAATGTCGTTAGCAAGGTTTTCTAGTGGAATTGAATTTTAAAGTCAAACATAAGGCGGGATTGACCAACTAGGTGGCATATGCCTTTAGTCAAAAGGTCATACTTGCAACAATGATATTGATGGCTTTCATGGCAAGAAAGCATGTCATTTCAACTATTTAGGAGCACATAAAGAAAATCTCATCAAAGATCTAGTGGCCCAAACCATTATAAATCTTAGTAGAAAAGGTAAAACTCATTAATTTTAGGTAGAAAATGATCCACTGTGGGCAAAAGGGAGAAAACTCTTTATTCTCAAAGTTAGCTACTTGAGGAAGGTACTTTTAAAGGAGTGCGATGATACTTTATGGGGGATCATTTGTGTTAGCAAAGAATGTATGTTTTGCTAAAGTAAGGTATTATTGGCCATGGATGCATGATGATGTGGTTAACTACACAAAAATATATCTCATATACAAAAATATATCTCATTTATGAGTAGGACAAAGTCATTTGAGAAAAGGTCGTAAGACTTTTAGAGCTATTGTAGGTGCCCAGTAGATTTTAGGAAAGTGTGTTGCTAGAATTTATTTCCAACCTTTCAAAAGTAGGGGATCTATTCACTATATTGGTAGTAATAGATCACTTTTTGAAGTATGAGACTTTTATTCTAACTCTAAAGTATTACTTGGTAGAGGAGACAACTCGATTGTTCTTTAAATTTGCTATAAAGTATCGGAGAGTACCCTTGAATATTATAAGTAACTGAGACACCTAATTCATAAAGACCTTCTGGTTAGAACTTTTCAACATTCTCAGGTCATAACTTTATTCCTCATTTAGCTATCATCCTCAAAGTGATAGCCATACCGAGAGATTGAATGGCCTACTAAGAATTAGCCATAACTTTTAAATGTTGTATAATTTTTTTTAACACTTAGAAGAGTTTTGCTACCAACAAAAATCCGCTTAAGATTGTTATGGGTTAATAGTAACTTTTACCCCATATTGTGTTTAAGGTGTACAAAAGGATAAATCCTAAGGCATACTATTTCACTAAAGATTGGAAGATGAATATTGAAGTTATCTGAGCTTATTTGGGAGAAAGTTTCAAAAAAGATGAAGAAGTGGATGGATAATGGCTATAGAGAGTTAGAGTTCAAGGTGGGAGATCTTGCCTTCATCAAACTGCTACTGAAATAAAAGAATATAAATATCAAGTAGTTACATCACAAATATGTAGGTCAAATTCCAATCATTACAAAACTTAGGAAGGTAGCATACAAGATTGCTCTGCCTAAATAGGTGAAGATTCATCTAATCATTCATGTTAGCAACTTAAAGCCATACTATCCAAATGTTGAAGATCTAACTCATAATTAACCTACCAAGCTAGAAATTAACCTTAACAAGTAGAAGTTGAAGAGCGTGTAGAAGATTCTTGCAAAGTGTGTGGTGATTGTAAGGATGCATGCTAGAAAGGAGTTTTTAGTGAAATGGAAAGGTTTGGGAGATGAAAAGATCAGTTATGAGAAAGAAGAAGATTCATTAAAATTCAACTAGCAGATTTAAGCCTTTCAAGTAGCAAAATCTCTAAGGATGTTGACCAACTAAATAAGGGATAACGTCACAAGTTGGCCTTATACACTAGTTGTCTAGGCAAGCTTCATTTCAAGTAAAATTTGGCAAATAAATCAGCTTAGGATTGAGGTCTTATAGCCAAATTTAGGACTAATTTAGCTTGAGTACTATTTTTTCAATTTTTCTCATTTTAGAATTTTTTTTAGATTTTTATCCAAGGTAACTTGTTTAGTGCGAGTAGCGAAGCACATAGTTGTGATCCTTAGATTTTTATCTTCTCATCATTGTAATTTGATAAGAAAGTTCCACTTGAAACATGGTGAAAAACCGTAATGATAGTTCAAAAAAAGTATGTCTACTTTTATCGAAAGGATTTTTGCTCAAAATACTTTTTAAAAGAGAGTATATAGTGGCCTTGGTAGTTACTTGGCACCATTCTAGGGGTTGGAATATGTGATTTGTGCCTTCTTTATACATTTCCAATACTACAATGAAGGAATGTGAATAATAGAAGTAATCTATTTTCTAATTGTGGTGTCCTGAATTTTACCTAATTTTAGCCGCATTTGCTCATATTGCATATTTTGTACTTGAACACTTTGTGTTTATCTTTAATACACTTTGTACTATATGTTGTGCTTTTGTTACCCCTATTTATGTGTATTTTGGTTATCTTGATTATTTATCTTTCATTATGCTATTTATTATATTGCCACTTAGTATATTTGCCCTTTGGATGTTGTAGATTAACCTTAGGCTGGCTTGCTTTTAGGTGGTTGTTAGTAAGTACCACACAATCTAGTAAGTGAAGTTTCTAGTTTTATGCCTCCCTTACACATTCCAACACTATAATGAAGGATTATGTAAACAATAGAAGCCACCTCTCTTTCAATTGTGATGTCCCGTATTTTAATTGGCTTTTGCTGCATTTGTCTGCATTGTATATTTTGCACTTAAACACTTCGTGCTTGTCTTTAATACACTTTATGTTGTGTTGTGCTTTCATTGTCCCCAATTGTGCATGTTTTAGTTACCTTGATTTTTTATCTTCTATTGCATTCTTTACTATCTTGCCACTTGATATATTTGCCCTTTAGGTGTCATGAAATTCACCCTTGGTTGGCTTGCTTTCAAGTAGTCATTAGCAAGCACTACACAATCTAATAAGTGAAATTGCCAATTTGTCACATTTGGTATTAATGCAACTTCTCACTTAATTTATATGAAAGCATGTCATAAGTCATGATCCAATAATGAAAAGTAAAGTCCTTACAATGACTTGACTTTTGTAGACCCCACGGCAATGGGAAAGACTCTAAATGGGTCTAGTAACAGGGGATCCAACTCCTTTAAATCACGTGGTATCCTTTAAAATTTGAAATGAAATATTATAATCTTGTATATTGAATTAAAAATTAATAGTTATAAATTTAAAGTTATTTTTAATTAATTTTATTTATTAAATGTTTAATCTTTAGCTTTTTAATCAAATATTGTAATTAATAAATATTACTATTGTAGAATTCTACCCAACTTCATTTTATCTTTCAAGTGCTAAAGAAAGGAAAAATCATTAGCCGTGCCTAAATTTTCCACAATTTTGAGTGTATTTAAATATATTTTTTATTTTTATATTTCTATAAACTATTCTTAAAAATTATTTTTCTTTTTAAAAGTTATTTTGGGATTAAAGAAAAATAAAGAATAAAAGGCTATAGGTATTATTGAATTTTTTAATGGATATATACGTTATGCATATGTGTAAATAACAATAATAATTATATATTATTAGTTATCATAAGGTTTAGCCTAAAATAAAGTTATCAAATAAAGTTTAAGATTAAATGTATTTAAATTATCTCATTAAATATGGGCTTTCATGTGTAGGGATCTAAAAGTCTTATTTTTTTTTATTTATGATTGACGAATTATGAATAAAAAATAAAAAAATAAATAAGAGGTTATAGTTCTTAAATTGTATGTAAAAGTTTTATTATATGATATCCTATAATTAGAAAATAGAGAGAAGTTTTCAATAAAAAATTGATACATATCAATTTAGAAGATAAAAAAACCGTGAAATAAGAATCTCCTTAATTCTTATGAATTCATATATGCTTCCACATTTAATAGTATATTCTTCTTGATAATTAAACATGAAAGATTTGGATTTTAAGTATAAATTTTATCATTATTATAATTATAATTTTACCATTAATTGATATTAGACCCTTCATATTAAATTATTAAGAAAAAATTTAATTAATTTTGCATTACAATTTCATATATATTATAATTGCGATTTTTAACAAAAACAGTATACATGGATTTCGCAATGAGATTATACATGGAATTTCGCAATTGGATTTGAACAAACCATGTTACATGTTGATAACATCAATATAAAGGCGTTGTTCGAATTGCTTTCTGAGGTTGATTTAATTTGACCACATGGAACATATTACGTGTTGAACAAAACATATAACGTCGATATAAAATAAAAGTATATAATGGCACTGATTTGATGTATTATTATATAGATATGATTCTATTTGAATTGTGGGTTGCAAATATATGACGTTCTAGGATCTAGTTTAATATATGGATTTATTGAATCTCAAATTTCGAATTATGGATAAATTAACCATCACAAATTGCAATCATATATTAAACGTCACAATTGCGATTTGGCTTTCGCCATTATATATACAACTGTTTTTAAGTTTTGAGTGCTAATCCATAGATGATTTAGTATATATGCATAAGCTTATTGATTTGCCCAAATACATGCTAGTAATTTTTAATGCATTTATATAATATCTATGGATTAAGTATATCCATTCTTATGGATTAAGCATATGTGGTTTATTATTTTATGTATCTATAAAGCCTATTTGAGCAAAGGATTGTGATTTGATATTGATAATATCAAATCAGAACATATATTTTTTCTTGAATTGTTTGTATATAACATATAGAAATTTAGGTCTACATGGTAGAATGATATTAGTGATGTTCAATTTTTTGATTTGATATATAATGATGTTAGTGTTATACAACTTTACAAATTCAAATTGATAGATTATATATTTATAAATTCAAATTCAAATGTTGGCATCTTTTATTGTTTATTTTTATGTGTCCAATATTTTAAATTAATTGATTGAAGTAATATGTTACTAAAGTAATCTCTGTTGTGCATATTAATGAATTTGAAATATCAAGATAGTTGTGTATTTGGATTTCATGTGAATAATGATTGGCCCAAGGGAAGGTTATTATTTGAACTAAATTCAAACACACATATGGTAATAAGCATGTGACAATCATTAGATTTTCCATGTAAATATTAAATTGATCCAAAGAAATGCTAGTTATTTGATAGAAATTTATTATCAATATTTGATTACTACACCAAAAGTACCACTTACAAGTTGATTTTTCTACCTAAAGACTAAATGCAATTTTGTAGTAGGTATTTTGTGATGAGACTTGTCATCATGTGAATTTATTATTCATATTGAATTTAGATTTTAATTGTGAGCTTGTTGCTTTATTTATTTTGTTCTACATTCTGTAAATACTTCTATTGCTTTAGTATCAACAAATATTAGCTTTTTCTTTATGTTTAATGGCACAAACTTTAAAGATTGGAAAGAGAATGTCATGATTGTTCTTGGTTGCATGGATCTAGACTTTGCTATTTAGGTTAAGCAACTCTTTATTCTTAAGGATACAAGATGCTTTGATGCTGAGAGAGGTTTGGAGAAGTGAGAATGCCTAAATCATATGAGTTTTATGATCATGAAATGTGCAATTCCAAAAATCTTTAAGAAATGTTTTGCCCAAAATTAAAAGGAGGTGATAAGTTCCTTTCTAGGGACTTTTGTTTCCATAATGTATAAAGGTAAAAGGAACATCAGGGAGTACATTTTGAAAATGTCTCATCCTACATACTTAAAGCACTAAAGTTAGAGTTGTATGAGGATTTGGTTATACATTTAGTTCTGATCTCTTTTCCTATATAATTCAGTCAATTTAAGATCAATTATAATTGTTAAAAGGAGAAATGGACTCTTAATGATCTCATTTCACATTGTGTATAAGAAGAAGAGAGATTGAAGCAAGAAAAATACTAAAAGTGTTCATTTAGCTTCAACCTCTAAAGATAATAACAAGAAAAGGAAAAAGGATAAGGAAGTTATGCTTGCTTTATCATAGAAGAGGCAATATAAGGAACAAAAAGGGCAAACTAAGGAATTTGTTTGCTACTTGTATGGAATTACTTCTCATAAGAAGAAACAATGCATCAAATATCATGCTTAGCATGTAAGGAAAGGTACAGTTCTTAATTTACTTTATTTTAAGTTTAATTTAACTTCAACTCTTAAACATACTTGGTGAATAAATTCTGGTGCTACTACTTATAAGAAGAAACATGCATCAAATATCACGCTTGGCATGTAAATAAAGGTACGCTTCTTAATTTAGTTTATTAGAAGGTTAATTTAACTTCAATTCTTGGACATACTTGATGGCTAGAATCTAGTGCTACTAATGGTGAAAGATACATCTATATAGGTAATGGGAAGTCAGTTGAAATTGAGGCAGTCGAGACTTTTAAGTTATTGTTAAAGAATGAATTTTATTTGGATTTAAATTATATTTAAATTGTGTTGTCATTTAAATAAAATATGATGTTTATTTGGTTACTTTTATTTTTTTTAAATAATCAATTTATTCTTTTTTTTGATGATTCGAAACTTGTTAGTTTTGATTCTTTATCTAGATATGATAACCTTTACATACTTGATATAGTTACCTCATTTAATAAAACCTTACATGTTAATTCATGTGGCACTATAAGGAAATCAATCGATAAGAATTTTACATCACTCTAGCATAAATGTTTAAGGCACATCTCTAAACAAAGAATTAAAAGACTTATGTCAAATGAAATTCTTGATCCTCTTAATTTGTCAAAGTTTGAAGTTTGTATTAAGTGCATTAAAAGGAAAAAATAAATATAAAGAGATTAGGTGCTAAAAGATTTTAAGACATTTTAGAACTAATACATACAGACATAAATGGGCCATTCCTTATGCCTTCTTGGAATGGTTAATAATATTTTATTATGTTCATAGACAATTTTTTATGTTATGAATATCTTTATCTTATTCATGGGAAGTCTTAAGCTTTAGACATTTTCAAAAATTTTAAAATTGAAGTTGGATATTAACTCAATAAAAGGATTAAAGGCATCAAGTTTAACTATGGTGGTGAATACTATAATAGATATGACGGATCAGGTGAATGAAATCCAGGACCATTTACTAAATTCCTAGAGAAGTGTGGTATTAGACCATAGTCCACTATGCCATGGAGCCCTAACATGAATGGTTTTGCTAAAGGATGAAACAAAATCTTAAAGGATATTGTTAAGAGTATGATTTGTTATACCACCTTACTAGAGTTACTCTAGGGAGAGGCATTAAAGACTACAACTTACATGTTTAACAAAGTTCCAACTAAGGCCATAACCAAAACTTTTTATAAATTATGGAAAACAAGAAGCTCAACTTAAAATGTTTACATGTTTGGGTTTCCTAACTAAAGTAAGACTTTAAAATTTAAATGAAAAGAAACTAGGCTTAAGAATAGTTAACAACTATTTTGTTGAGTACTTTAAATAATCCTTTTTTAAGATAGGGAATGCTTGATTCTTTAAGGATATTTAGTTTGGGAGGGGGAGAGATAAGGTTACAAAGTTTATCTTTGAAAAGAAATTCATTTCTCTTCCTATTATTATCTTTGACCATGATCAAGTTTCTATTCTTGACATTGCTTAAGAAATAACTCCAAAACCATAAGACAATGTTAAATATCTCCCTAATTAAGTTCAGTAGGTTATTCTTGAAGAACAAATTCAACAACCTCAAGAATAAATGCCATTAAAAAATCCATTAAATAAAGGTGTTTTCCAAGAACTTAAGGTAGACATTAGAATAGTGAAAAATAATCCAATCAACTTTTGTCAAGCTATTGAAAGTTCTAACTCATAAAAAAATCCATTTATAGACTTAAGCAAGCTTCTTGTCAATAGTATTACAAGTTTCATCAAGTTGTCATTTCCTTTGGTTTTGAGATAAAAGTAGTTAGTGATTGTATATACCATAAATTCAATGAGAGTCTAATGTATCTTAGGCTTATACATGTCTGAATATTCTGTACATTGTTAAAACGTTAGGCAAATACTTGAGCAATCAAGAAATAGATCATTAGAAAACAACCAGAAAAGCTATATGATATCTTTTGAGAACAAAAGACTATATGCTCACATATAGGAGATTAGATCAGTTAGTGATCATTAGGTATTTTGGTTTCGATTTTACAAGATACTAAGATAGTCATAAATCCATTTTGAGCTATATCTCTTTGCTTGTTAGAGGAGCTATTTTCTGAAAAGTGCTAAGCAAACACTCATACCTTCTTCCACCATGACAACTAAATTTATAGCATGTTATAAGGCATCCAATCTTGGGATATGATTACAAAATTTTGCTATTGAGTTGCAAATTATGGACTATAAAAGTTATTTTGTAGTAATCAGTCAATAGTACTATATTCTAACAATGACAAGATTTCGTTAAAGTTAAAGCACATAAATTTTAAATTCCTAGTTGTTGAAGAAAGAGTTTAGAATGGTTAGATATCTATAGAGAAAATTAGGACAAATTCTATAGTTGTAGATCTCCTTACTAATGGTTTTGCATCTAAGGTCTTTCATGAGACATTACTCATATGAGTGTGATATTACTTGATGATATGCTAGTTTAGTGAGAGTTTATATTTATGGTGTTTTTGTTTATAGATATGTTTATGGATATTTTATAGTTATTTATTGCAGTATAAAAAATTTGTATAGTTACACTTTGATCTTATTTGGTTTAGAGTTTAGGGTAGATGAACCCTAAACCCTAAAGAATAAGGTGGATAGATTGAAAATATGCATATTAAGATTGCATTGCATGTAATTTTCATGCTACACCATACTTGATCCATGTCATTATCTATATCGATATATGTGACTATTGATGGATCTATTTACAATAATTGTACTAAAGGTCACTTTGATCTAGTATTGATATGATTGATGGACTAGTTTGATTAGATATGATTTTGAAAATGATAGCAATTTTTGAGCTTATAAGGTTATATTATCATATACAATTAGAAAATGTTATGTGTGTGTGTGTGTGTGTATATATATATATATATATATATATAGTTCAAATGAAAGATTGTTATATTTTTTTAATGGATATTTTCATTGTATATAAGTGTAAATAACAATAATAATTATATATTATTTATTATCATAAAGTTTAGTCTAAATTAAATTGATCAAGTAAAGTTTAAGGTTAAATAAGTTTAAATCATTTCATTAAGTGTGGGTTTTTATGTGTAAAGACAAATCTTATTTCTTTTTATGATAGGCAACTTCAAAATAAGAAAAATAAAGAAAATAAATAAGAGATTATAATCCTTAAATTCTGTGTAAGAGTTTTGTTTTTTGATATTTTATCATTAGGAAATAAATAGAGGTTTTCTCTAAAAAATAGATATACATCAATTTAGAAGATCACAAATTATGAACCTATAATCCCATTAATTCATGTGAATTCATGTACATTTTTGCAAGTAATATATATATATATATTGTAATTAAACATGAACAATTCAAATTTTAATAGTGAATTTTTGTCATTATCATAATTAAAGTTTTACTATCATATGTAAATGAAAAAATATTTTATTTAATTATACAATTGATATCAGAATTAAAAAATAAGTTCAAAAAATATTTAGCAGTTATTTTTATTTTTTTATTTTTAAGTTATATATTTATGGTTATAATTTTTAAAAATAATTTTTGAAAATAATTTCTAAACAAGTTATTCTATTTTAAAAAATAAAAATAAAAAATATTTTTAGAAATAGAAAACAATAAGACCTTTTATTTATCCATAAACTTGAGTCCTTAAGATTTCCATTTTTTTGATATTAGCAATATTTAAATCATTGGACTCCCATACACAAATAATAAAAAATATTAATTTTAAAACGTACAAGAAGACAAAATTTTCAAGAGATAATGAATCTTATTTGAATTAATAATATCTAAGTTAAAATCATCATTTTTAATTAAATTAACTAAATTTTGTATGTAATGAATATAACGTTTTGTCTCGTATAATCATTGTAAATTCTTCCTTTAGTTTTATTTGGTGTTTGGTTTTTTAACCTGCTCAGTATATAAGCAGCCCGGAAAAAAAATTAATAAATGACCATAGCTTGTCCGTTCGTTGCTTATTAGATGTATCCCAAATCTTACTTGACTTTTCATTTTCATTTGGCCCTCGTCTTTGTTTGAGCTCCTAATTTCTCAGCGTACGAAAAACGTGTCAATCAGGGTGTCTCTCCGGAAATGAGTGGATATCACCATAGAGCAGTAACGAGTAACGTTAAATGATCCGTATAATTTGCATCAGTTGCACCGAAAAATTACACTATGCTATAAGTAAATTCAATTTTTTTGTGTGAATCTCACATCATCGATATTAAATAATAATATTATATATATATAAAATGAGATTTAACACTAAATTTTAGATAAAAATTAAAGATTATTATTAAATACAAAATGATAAAATAAATTCATAAAATTTAATTCAATAAATATAAAAAATTTAAAATTTAATTTTGAAATATATTTTTAATAACCATAATATTTTCTAATATTAAATTACTCACTGCCTTGTTGCCACATTGTTTCTGCATTGCTTCGGTGCATTGTTTGGTGCAAATTATTCTATAACACTCTGTAAGATTAACTCAAAAACAAGGAGGATATTTTTCTTATAAGAACAAAGAGCTGACTAAAATTACTAGATTGCATTGATTTTCAATCTTTTTTAAAAATGAAATTTTTATAATTTTACAATAATAAAAATGTTACACTTTTATAATTTTATATTAATTAAATTTATATATTTAAATTATTTATTATTTAAAATTTTATTATATCATTTATATTTTATTATTTTAAATAATATATTATTTGTGTATATATATAATTTTTATTTTTAAAGTTAAAATCAATTTAATTAATAAATTAATAATTAAATCAATAAATTGATGACTCCGTCTAATTCATTGATGGATCTAATTTTAAAAACTATGCTATTAACCACCGGTATGCGGAGGCCAGGTCTTATTGCAAATATATTAATTAATAGCATATAGAAAACAGTAAATGAAACGTCTTATCTAATATGTTACGATTTTCAAATTTGTAAGCTGACATTATCTCAATGTTTCTGGTGATTTAGGAAACTTGTCCAAGCTGCGTATGATTGCCGAAGGTATGGATTTTGTCACATCTTCTGTTCTATTATTATACAGTGCTTACTGTTGTAAATTGCAGTCTAAAAAAATTAACAGGAAATTACATGTATGATATATTAACATATAATAAAATAGGGATATTATTATATAAGTAAATTAGTCGTTTCTTCTTTTGGGCTTTTGCATTTAACCAGTTTATTGAAGGGGGGAGCGTCAAAGAAGTGAAACCATTAAAAAAAATTATACAAAACTCCCCTAATTTTTTTAATGCGTGATTTTATCTCATATATATTATTAAAATATGATTATCACCGGCTTATGTTTAATTAATGATGAAAAAATCAATCTTTATTAACTTTCTAATTCATATCTAATAGAATATTTCACATGTGATTTTTATGTGTAAAAATTTTGCGTTAGAACTCTTTTCTCCCTCATTATTCAAAATTACATTACGAAGATAATTCTTATTTTTCTTATCTAATTCTTATAAATTATGATCCTAATTTTAGAATGTATTAAAATGTCAAAGGAGTTATGATTCGGAAAACCTTCCAAAGTGACATGAAACTAAATTATCAATTTTGACTAAAAAACTCATTAAAATTAATTTTTTATCAATTTAATTTCTATAATATCAAAAAATTTTAAATTTTAATCTTCCCATACAAACTTTTAGTTAGGAAAAAAATTAAACGGAGAGATTAAAATTTAAAATTTTTTAATTTTATATGAATCAAATTGATATAAACTTTTAATCTTCAATTTTACAAGACCAAAATAGATTTTTAATCATCATTTTTTTACAGTTATGAAACAGTACTTTTTCTTCTTAATTTGCCATTTTGATTGAAGAGATTAAGGATATAAAAGTTTTCAATTATCTACTTGATTTCTTTATTAGTTTTTTTTAATCAAAATTGGAAGAGCTTACTAGTTAAGAAAAGCTTGAACAAATTACAAAAATTCTCCCTGTTTCCACAGAAAAATCTGTCAAAAACAAAGAAATTTCGCTCAAAAATTCTAATTTTTGATAGAAATACTTTATAAAAAAAGTGCGCTTTGAAATTTTCCTTTTTATCGATTTTTTATTAGAAAATATTTTCCACATAATTTTAGGGCAATGAAATTTTATTTCTACAAAAATATTCTGTTAGAAATCTCGGGGAAATATTTTAATTAATCCATTGAAACCAGTGAATAGCATAAAGATATAAAATATATGAATTTAAAATTTAGAAATAATGAAATATTGGTATTTAAAATTTAATAATAGAGAAGAACACAAATATAAAATATATAAACCACAGAATTTAATATTCAGATACATGATTCACAAAATAACAAATATAAATACATAATCCAAATAAGAAATTCAATCAATGCCCAACTAAAAAAATTGTCCAAGGTGATGTCCTCACTATTGTCGTGCCAGGCTAGGGGAGTTCGAGGGTAGGAATAAGAGTGGTAGGGGGGGGGGGTGAAGCGGAGGTAGATTTACCATAAACTATTTCACCCGACACTACCCCGATCTACAAGACAAGATAAGTTGGGGCACTGTTCTTATAATCTACAGGACATCAGTGTCATATAGGGAAATCCATAAAATTTTGAGAAAATAAAAAAAACTTGACAAAAATTTTAAATGTTATATATTTGAAATTCAAACATAAGCAACATATAATATTTAATATAATCACATCATATAGGTTTAAAAATACTCATATTTTAGTTAACAAATTGCAACAATTAAGGAAATAATAACCTTTTTTATTTTCCTTATTAATCTTTTTTTTAATTTTCATGTAATAGTTAAACTAAAAAATTAACAATAAAATTATTTAAAGATATTTCAAATAGTTAAATTAAAAAAAAACTATACACACACACACGTGTATCACACATAGGATTAAAATTGTAATATCAAATATGCAAAGCTTAATGAAGCAAATTACACTAAATTACCTTATGGTCTGAATTTGCTTCAGATTAAAAATTTACCCTACACACACACACACACACACGTGTATCACACATAGGATTAAAATTGTAATATCAAATATGCAAAGCTTAATGAAGCAAATTACACTAAATTACCTTATGGTCTGAATTTGCTTCAGATTAAAAATTTACCCTACACCTTGCTCCATGTGGTAAATTGTTTTATCATATCTACACTTCATTGAAACAAAATTTATAGGGCAAGCATCTATTTCAAAATTTTGCCATTCCTAGGTGGGAAGAGGCTTTTTAACCATTGACCAAGTGCTTGCTGTGTGAATGTAAGTGGTAGCCATATTAGTAGAGGTGGCGGTATGTAATCATAATAACCATAGGAAGTGGATAGAGGTTATTGTGTCTGTCGTTGTTGTGCGGCCTTATTCTTTGCCATTTCATGCCTCGCCGCATGCATTTCTTCCGATATATAGTTCATGGGAAAGCAATCAAAATGCATCACAGTGGCGAGAGTTGTGGTCCCTACAATGAAAATTAATTAAATATTTCTAATTAACTTACTGAATTACTATAGAAATATCATTTAATGTCAGTTATTTAATACATTCCACTTTGGTTACCACCAGATGTATATATAAGTGTTGTTGTTTATTCGGTACATTTAACATCAATTTAAGAACAGATGTTGAATACTTATAACAACACTAACTTTTTTACAATAAAACTGACATATTTTGTTCCTAAATATTGTTCAATAATTGAAATATAATATCAATTTTAATTTAGTAATCAATGTTATTATTTATATTAGATGTTGGTTTGTGAACCACTATTGATAATCATTTTTTCCATATTTTAAATTTCAAATAAGAAATTAGTTTTTTTTCTCAACAATCGACATTTAATTTGTTACACAACTATGATTTATAAAATAATCGATATTATTTTAATTTTTTTTCCTTTGGAACTCCCTTAAACCTCATTATCTTTAGAATAGTATCTGAACCTAATTATAAAATTCAGTAACAAATATTACTATACAATCAATAATAACAATATTCAAGCTCTATCTTAATGTCTTTATAGTTAAAAATAATATACCAAATACAATAAATAGATAATGATAATAATTTCATGCATTTATTTGAATTTAAATAATAAAAGACATATAATATGTAAATGTTACAAAAATTGAAAATATTACCTCTAAATGCTGAGAAGGAACTTACATTATCTTTCAATGATATAGTCATTGACAAAAACACTTGCAAATCCTACTGTGGTAAAAGAAGGGGATAAAGATGTTAGAATTGATTTTGTAGGCAAAACATTAATATAATACATTTCTGTTGAAGAGAAATTTACTACCTTATTTATGCCATTACATTTTGGTGATATTATGTATTGTTTAAATTGCTCATGTCATTCTAATCCTTTTTATAGAAAAAGCCCACTAATGTGTTCAAATGAATCTTAATGTTAAGGAGAAAATGTTAGCGAGAGCAAATAAATGGTTAAATTCAAACTAAAGTTATCTTTTGTGTAAATAAATTATAATAGACTTTCTGCTTATAGAGGAAAATTAATCAATTGATTTCTTTGTAGAACACTATGAATTTTATGAGGAAGACGCTTTTGGTTTGTAGTATTTTTGGAATTTGATATTGGGACAGGCTTTCATTATATTTCAACTCTTGCTTTTATTTTTACAAGTTTTAAGGAGCGAGAAAAATGATTTCATTTAAGCATTCCATGTCAGTTATAGAATAAAACTAATGTCATAAGGCAAATAATAACTTTACATTTCTTTGTTAGTTGCATAATAAAATTGACGTGGAATTCCTTTCATCAATTTTTTTCTTTAACGTCCCAAACAAAACTTTAATATTACATAATTACAGTTGATCTTTTGTGTAGTTTCATATGTCATTTTTGAACATTTGTAAATATGTATAATACATGATACAATTAAGCATAGATAGCCATAGCTCAATTCTTTAATTTCATTGCCCATTGTAACAATTGAAAAAGTAAAGAGTTAACTTGTATATCCCATGCTTAATTATACTCTGAAACCTACAAATAGGTAACTTTCATCACCTTCTGATCTCGAATGCATTTATGATATTAGTTTACCAATTATTGACATGGGTATTGAAATGCAATTAGTGGTATTTTGGTTACTTTATGTGAATGACCCTTTATTTTTACCAACTTTGGATAGTTGGCTTCTAAGAAACATAGGTTGAATCTCATGAAAATATGGGTCAACTCATTTACATATATGGGTAATAATCTCACTCAGGAAACTCCCTAAAAGTCTTTAAATAGGTTAGAGTTTTACCACAAATGAGAACAAAAAATATTAAAGACATAAGTTTTTGCAAGCAAAGAATAAAAAGACTCTCAAGTATTTTCCTTCCGAATAGTCTTTTAGCCTTTAAACCCTTATAAGAGGAATAATAATTCTATAAGCAAGAGAACAATTTCTCAAATGCTTCTAGTAGAAGTCTTCCAGCTCTTTAATAGGAAGAAAAAGGTAAAAGACATAAATCTTCTATAACTAACGAGATATAGTGGAATAGAAAATCTAATAAAAGATAAAACAAAAGCCCAATGAAAGAGCCCAGTCCAAGATATAGTCCAGCTTAGCATTAAAAGAGCATTCTAGAATTCTCTAGTTCAGGAGGGATACAGATAATTTTAGAAATATTTCAAATTTTAATAGGGAGATATTATCTGATTAAAAGGGGGAGATTTTTAGGATTTTTTAGACAAATTTGCCCTTATTAACAGATATAAATACCCTCTCCAAGTTGTAGTTTTCATCATCAATTGAATAAGAAATCAATTATCCATTTGAGAGGTTCCTCTCTTCTTCTCCTCCAATTTGCTCCTAAGCCATTTGGATATCAGAGCTGGTTTTCCCAATTCCTTACGCAAGTGTTTAAGTTGAAAGTGGTCGGAATTTTCATCTGTTTTATGGCTCTCCAACTGCTAGCCCCAAAAATCCATTTTTCGATTAATTTTTTGATAAAACAACACCGCAGATAGGTTTGGAGTGCTCCAAAACATCGGACTGGAAATTTTCACTACGATTGGAGTTTGCACGTGCCCTCATGTGCCATTGTCATTGTTCCATATGCCAGCCACACTCCTTCACACACCACACGCGCCTGCCTGAGGTTAAAGAAGACCATGTTAGCGTCACGTCATCCATTCAATAGCGCCACATGTCAGAATCTGCCATGTCATCACACCCCAGTCACCCTTTCTAACGTCAGCGCTCTAGTGCACAATTAGTGCCACGTCATCCTCTCCAACTGCACCATGTGTCAAGTTTGCCACATCAGTGCCCCATCAACGCATTTTCCAAAAATTTTATAATTTCCCCTAAAATTTTTCATATTTTTACTTTGACCCTCACTTTTCCCCTAAATCACATAAAGTTCCCAAATTTTCTTTCGACCCCATATTTTTTTCAAAATTTCCACTTAAGCCCATATTTTTCCATAATTTACCAAAGTACCCCAAAACTTTTCCTTATTATTCCTAATAACCCCAAAACTTTTGTGAGACTTTACTTTGACCCTATATTCTACCCTAAACTACCATAATGCCATCCAGAAGACAAAATGAAAGAAACACCCAAGAAGTTGAGATGGGAGAAATGCGAAAGCAGATTCAACAACTGCAAGACATTGTCAATGCCTAACAAGCCTTGTTGAATCATAGAAGAGATTTTGAAAATGACTTCGATGGCAGTTCCTTTTCCTCATCAAGAAGCCATTGACCTCGAAGGCAACTAACTCGAGGGAATGAAATTAAAGTGGACATTCTAGATTTTACGGGAAGGCTCCAACCAGATGAGTTCATAGATTGGCTTCAAACACTTGAAAGGATATTTGAATTGAAAGATATAGTAGATGAACAAAAGGTTAAAATTGTTGCTGTCAAGTTGAAGAGATATGCCTCCATCTGGTAGGAAAATTTGAAACGGAAACGAGAATGCGAAGGATGAAGCAAGATCAGCACATGGGAAAAGATGTGATGAGAACTTACACATAAATTTTCACTTGATCATTATTATCAAGATAACTTTATTCAATTGCAAAACCTTCACCAGAAATCCCTATCTATGGAGGAATACACCAGAGAATTCGAGAAGTTGATGATGAAGTGTGACATCCAAGAGAAGGAAGAGCAGACAATTGCCTATTACCTTGGAGGTCTGAACTTCGAGATTGCCCAACTAGTCCAACTTCAACAATATTTGACCTTAGATGATGTCATCCGACTCACTATCCGAATTAAGAAACAGCTACCTAAAAGATCTACATTACAACTTTTCTTTTCATGAAACCCTACCAACACTAATGAAACTTAAGCCCCATAACTTGGTACCTTAATTAAAACCCTACCTAAATCCACCAAAGAAGTTAACCTTAAATCACTCACTCAACCCAGACCACCTAAATGTTTCAAATGCCAAGGATATGGCCACATTGCCTCAGATTGCCCAAACTGAAAGGTATTCACTATCATTGAGGGAAAAGTTCAAGAAGTATCAAAAGATGAATAGGTTGAGCAGACATAAAATGAATTCAATGAATCACCCATGTTTGATGAAGAACTTATCCTTACTGATCATGGAGAATCATTGGTGATTAGGTAAAGCTTACACACTGCAACCAAGAAGGAAGAACTTTGGTTGAGGCACAATATTTTCCATACTCGATGCACTACTCAAGGCAAAGTTTATGATGTTATAATAGATAGCGGTAGCTGCGAAAATGTTGTATCAAAGTATATGGTGGAAAAACTTAAATTGCCTACCCAAAAGCATCCGTACTCTTACAAGTTGCAATAGCTTAACAAAGACAATGAGGTCAAGGTTACTGAACGTTGCCTTGTTGCCTTTTCTATGGACACAAAGTATCAAGATGAAGTATGGTGTGACGTCATCCCCATGGAAGCCCATCACCTCCTCCTAGGAAGGTCTTGGCAATATGATCGTCGTGCTATATATGACAGTTACACAAATATTTATTCTTTCATAAAAGATGAAATAAAGATCAAGTTGACCCCACTAACACTTGAAGAATTCAATCAGGCTAAAAGTGAAACTAAATTGTTGGTATCTTTAGTGTTTAAAGCATAGCTTAAGGAAAGCTTAGCAGAAGCTCAAATGATGTGCCTTGTATTGTTGCTTGAACAAAATAATGAAGCCACCCTTCCGCCCAAAGTTGAGCATCTACTCGCTGAATTTTTAGATGTTGCACCAAAGGAGATTCCCCCTGGCTTGCCACCAATGTGAGACATTCAACATGTCATTGACTTCATCCCTAAAGCAGTCATTCCAAAATAACTAGCCTATAAAATGAGTCCTCAAGAACATGTTGAGATCCAATTCCAAGTTAAGAAGTTACTGAAGAAAGGATTGATTTGGGAAAACATCAGTCCATGTGTTGTACCAGCATTTTTAGTGCCAAAAAAAGATCGAAGCTAGAGGATGTGCATTGATAGTTGAGCTGTGAATAAGATCACCATTAAGTATCGATTTCTAATACCCTAACTCGATGATATGCTTGACTAATTGCATAATGCCGTTATTTTTTCTAAGATTGACCTTCGCAGTGGGTATCACTAGATCAGAGTGTGACCTAGAGATGAATGGAAAACCACATTCAAAACCAGAGATGGCTTGTATGAATGGATGGTAATGCCTTTTGGATTATCAAATGCTCTTAGTACTTTTATGCGCTTGATAAATTAAATACTTTGACCCTTTATTGGAAAATTTGTAGTCGTATGCTTTGATGGTATTTTGATCTATAGTAAAAGCAAAGAAGGGCATCTAGAGCACATTCAACAAGTAGTAGAAATTCTTAGGGAGCAAAGACTATATGTTAATCTCAAGAAATGTTCTTTCTTAACAAATGAGATTATTTTTCTTTATTATATCATCACTGCAGAAGGCATTCGAGTTAACCCAAGCAAGATAGAAGCCATCAATAACTGACCCACTCCTAAGTCTATCCACGATGTTAGAAGCTTCCATGGACTAGCTTCTTCTTACTGAATATTCATCAAGAATTTCAGCTCCATTGCTGCCCTATTCATAGACTGTACCAAAGGAGACAAATTCCAATGGTTAGAACAAGCCTAGAAAAGCTTCGAAGAACTAAAGAAATGATTGACCGAAGCCTCGGTATTAGCCCTTTCTAATTTTAACCAAGTTTTTGAAGTCTATTGTGATGCTTCCAACATTGGAATCGGCACCATTCTAAGCCAAGAAGGACGTCTAGTCGCCTTTTTCAGTGAAAAACTCAACAATGCTAAACTTAAATACTCCACTCATGATAAGGAGTTCTATGCCATCATTCGTGTTCTCCAACATTGGAACCACTAGTTGTTGCCCAAAGAGTTTGTCCTCTACTCTAATCATGAAGCCCTTAAACATCTAAACTCTCAGTAAAAGATCAACCGTAGGTGCATTTAGAGTGAATTCTTACAAAGTTACTAGATTTTACTAAAGCATAAAGTTGAAAGTCAAAATGCTATGGCAGATGCCCTTAGTAGAAAACATGCCTTGCTTTCTACTTTCTAAACAAAGATTGTTGGATTCGAGACCATTAAAGAGTTGTACTAAGATGATTCAGATTTCGAAAAGGTTTGGAGTGCCATTGAAACACAACCATTCCAACAATACTATAGGCATCAACGGTTCCTATTTAAAAATAAAACCTTGTGTATTCCCTAGTGTTCGTTACAAGAAGCCATTATCTAGGAAGCTTATGATGGAGGAATAGCTAGTCACTTCGAATACGACAAAACCATAGCTCTAGTCAAAGAAAATTTCTACTTGCCTAAGCTTGAGAGAGACATCAACCAGCACATCCAAAGATGCAAAATTTGTCATATGACTAAGAATAAGAGTCAAAATACAGGGTTATACCTGCCCTTACCAGTTCTAGAAGCACCATGGGAAGATGTTAGCATGGATTTTGTCCTTGGATTATCTTGAACTTAGAGATAGAAAGATTCCATAATGGTAGTCGTAGATAGATTTTAAAAAATGGCATATTTCATCCCGTGTCAAAAAATAAGTGATGCCATATAGATTGTAGACTTATACTTTAAAGAAATTATTCGACTTCATAGCATTCCAAAAACCATCACTTATGACTGAGATGTTAAGTTCCTGAGTCATTCTTGGAGGACTTTGTGTAAGAAAATGGGTACCAAGATTCAATTCAGCAATGCCAGTCACCCTCAAACAAATGGACAAATAGAAGCAATCAATAGACTTCTGGGTGACTTACTTCGTAACTTTTTTGGAAAGAATCTAAAGCAATGGGACCATATACTTGCTCAGATCGAATTTGCCTACAATAACTTCACTAACCAAGCCACTAGAAGATGCCCATTCGAAGTGGTGTATGGCACTCGGCCTTTTAACCCACTTGACTTAGCCCCATCTTCTACTAGTCGTCAGTATAGCATGAATGCAGAGCAAAGGAAAGCAAGAAGCTCCATGAACTAGGATTCAAAAATAGAATTCAAAATATAAGGCCTAGTGACACAAACATCGACGATAACATATTTTCAAAGAAGGAGATTCGGTATAGATACACTTGTGAAAGGAGAAGTCACTACAACAAAAAGCAGCAACAACGACGACATTTTTAGCGGCGACAAAATTTCGATCGTCGCTAAAGGTATTTTCGGCGACTGTTGTCATTGGTAAAAATGGAAAATCTTTTCAGAGGGATCAGGATGGGGGGGGCAGGAAGAAATAGGCTTTTAGCGACAACAAAATTCATCGCTAAAAGCCTAAAAAAATTTGGGCGGGATAATTTGGCTCTCAGGCGGGAAATTTTGTCCTTCAGCGACAACAATGTTGTCGCTGAAAATGCAGGGCTTTCAGTGATGACACTGTCGTCGCTGAAAGGTGCACAATCAGCGATGACAACATCATCGCAGAAGGCTTAAAAATTTTTCAGAAAAAAAATTGTCCTTCAGCGACGACTGTGTCGTCGTTGAAAGCCTTAATTTTCAACGACGACACTGTCGTCGCTGATGGCTGACCCTTCAGCGACGACTCTTTCATCGCTGAAGACCAACATTTTCAGCGACGACAGAGTCATCGCTGAAGGGTGGACCATCAGCGATGACATTGTCATCGCTAAAAGCCTTGTGCAAATTCCGAGACAAGGCTTTAGCGACGACATTGTCGTCGGTGAAGGCCAAACTTTCAGCGACGACATTGTCGTCGCTGAAAAAAAATTCGATCGTCGCTGAAAGCTTCAGCAACGATCGAATTTTTTGTGTCGTCGCTGAAAGCAGCCGGAGGCTATTTATTCCCCACGCCTCCTCCCTCCTCATTTGCGCGTTTGAAATTTCTGGACCTGAGGTAAGTTCCTGAATTCTCTCTCTCTTTTAATTTTTTTAATTTTAGTATATTTATTTTTTATATATGTTGATATGTATTAATTTTGTATGTTATATTTTTTAATTTGTTAGTTATTATTAGCACTTTGCTTAGTTCGTGGAGAGTATTCAGAGTTGATCAGTAGATTTTTACCATTGAGGTACATAAATAAAAAAGTATAATTTTTTTTGTGTACTAATATATTTAATTTACTCAAATAGTTTACAATGAATTAATGGAATTGATAGTATGTTTAATTTAATATGAAATTTTGTATTATTTAATTTTGCATATTGTAAATTTTAAATTTATGTATGTAAATTTAACTTAGCATTAATTTTATAAATATAAATGTGATTATTATTATGCATCCCTCAATTTACAATTTTGAAGTATACAATATATGTGTAGATTATTCATTTAGAATAATGTAAGATAAAATAGTTATGATATTTTATTCACAAAATTTAAAATTTGTGATGCAATTTAAGAAACTTCAAACTTACTAGATTTGATGAAATAATGTAAGATAGAAAATTAGAATAAATATATTAATCTATCTTAGAAAATAAGAGATTACGATAATATAATCTCTTTTTTAATTGAGATTGAAACTTAATAATTCAAATTGTATTATTTACACCACATACTAAGAAAAATTCAATTAAACTAGAGACTGCATAAAAATAAAATCCTAACAATCTAAATTATAATATTTACATTACATAAAAATTAAAAATTTCAAAACACTAGGAAGTTCGCATGAAAATCACCCCCTCTTAGATAAAACAACATTTACTTAAATAAAGAAACTGAATTGTGCATCTTATAAATAATGTACACCTTATAAAACTAAACTTACTTAAATTTATAACTAGGAAGTCCGTACACAAAATCTAAAATTTATTATGCATTTTTGGAAACTTCAAACTTATTAGATTCGATGAAATAATGTAAGATAGAAAATTAGAATAAATATATAAATCTATCTTAGAAAATAAGAGATTACAATAATATAATCTCTTTTTTAATTGAGATTGAAACTTAACAATTCAAATTGTATTATTTACACCACATACTAAGAAAAATTCAATTAAACTAGAGAATACATAAAAATAAAACCCTAACAATCCAAATTATGATATTTACATTACATAAAAATAAAAAATTTCAAAACACTAGGAAGTTCGCATGAAAATCACCTCCCTCTTGGATAAAACAACATTTACTTAAACAAAGAAGCTGAATTGTGCATCTTATAAATAATATACACTTTATAAAACTAAACTTACTTAAATTTACAACTAGGAAGTTCGTATTCATAGTATACACCTCTCTATAAAGAAGCTGAATTGTGCACCTTATCAATATAGTAAAGTAGATTATACTTTTGAATTCCCACAAACTTATTGTGAAACATAACAGTTGTTATGAATATTTAGAAAAATCAATAATCTACATAATAAGTTACGTAAATAATAGTACTGACACTTAAACAACGATACTCATAAAATGTTGTATCGTTAATTTTAATTATTGTAAATATATTTTTACAATAATTTAAAATAGAACTGCATTTGCATTTAAATTATAAGCTTAGACCCATTCAAGGGTTGGATGTTTTTTGAACATCAATCAACCCTTGAATTGTCCTGAAAAGCTGGATAGTTTGGGATATTATCATGTAGTTATTATTAACAATTTATGGAGCTCTTGTTTGATATTGTGAAAATATCTTAGCATCCTAACTGTTCTCTGGGTATAAACTATACACGTGTATAGTTTAGGCACTTGGAGAACCATAGGGAGATGCTGCCGAAATTTCTGCACGAGTCAATCGATGAGTGTGGATAAATTGAAAAAAATAATAATTATAGAAATATCTCGAATGGGATAGGATCCTACCCTTCAAAATTGGAGTGATACGGTGCATTTAGGGTGACTGTCAAATATTAATCAACATACTTTATTTCACCTACAGCAATTTCCTTCCTGTTCAGTGATACAATGTCTGTCGATAAAAGTTGGATACATTTACCAAATCGATTGTCAGATGACTATTGGAATGGTGCAGTAAGATTTGTTCAAAGAGCCAAAAACTTTGCCAATGAAAGGGGTATGGTAAGATGTCCATGCAAAAAGTGTGTGAATTTAATATTCTAGACATTACTAACATTGGAGGCGCATATTATAGATAATGGATTTCATCCATTATACATAAATTGGGTACACCATGGTGAAGCAGATGTTTCAAATTCTAGAGGAACTAGTGAGATATCTCCTAACAATAGAGATGAGCTGGCAAATATTATACATGATTTCATTGGTCCTGAGGCAACTGAAGTTGATTTTCACAATGACGAGTACAGGGGTGAGAATGCGGCTAACGAAGACATTGGAACAAAATATAGTAACTGTGATAACCTATTCGAGCAAGTAGAAATAGAGTTGTATCCAGGTTGCACAGCATTTTCAGCATTGAACTTCTTGGTCAAACTTATGCATTTGAAGGTTCTGCATAAGTGGACAAACAAGTCATTTGATGCTCTTCTTCGATTAATAAAAGAGGCATTTCCAAATGATAATAAATTGCCTGAATCGTACTATGGTGCAAGGAAATAGCTCAACAGGTTGGGGTTGGGGTATGAATCAATCCATGTATGCAAACATGATTGCGCACTTTTTTTGGAAAGATCATGCTTCTAAAGATAATTGTCCAATTTGTGGGGAGAGTCGATGGGTAAATAAAACTACAAAAGGAAAGAAGGTGCCCCAAAAAATGGTTCGATATTTTCCTTTAACTCCTCGGCTACAACATCTATATCGGTCGAGACATACTGCAAAAAATATGATATGGCATCAAACTGGAAAATCAAAAGAAGAGGGGGTAATGCAACATCTCGTGGATGGAAAAGCTTAGCAGGAGTTCGATAAGAGGTATCCTAATTTCTCCGCTGACCCACGAAACATCAGGTTGGGTTTAAGTGCAGATGGATTTAATCCTTTTAGTGATAGGAACCTAGCTTATAGCATGTGGCCAGTGGTTATGACTACTTATAACTTGCCACCATGGATATGCATGAACTAATCTTTTTTCATGTTGACCCTATTAATCCCAAGGCCGCAATCGCCAGGTAAAGATATCGACGTGTTCTTACAGCCGATCGTAGAAGAGTTGAGGGATCTCTGGGAGAGAGGAGTTGAAACTCGAGATGCAAATACAAATACGGTGTTCAATATGCCGGCAGCATTGCTCTTGACTATTAATGATTTTCCTGCTCGAAGTAGTCTATCTGGGTGGAGCGGGCAAGGATACAAAGCATGTCCTACATGTAATTCGAATACTCCGTCGATTCGAGTTAGAGGGAAAATAGCTTACGTTAGTCATCATCGTTGGCTTCCAAGAAGTCACACATGGAGAAATAGGAAGGAATTCAATGGAAGGTCGAAGAGGAGACCTCCTCCTCGGCCTCTTACCAATAATGTTATCATGGAACAGTTGGCCAAAGTGCCACAGATACTTCCAGGAAAACATGCTGAATTTGGTGGTGTAAAGCGAAAGAGAGGTGCCGACGAACTTAATTGGAGCAAGAGAAGTATATTTTTTAATCTTCCTTATTGGCCAACAATGAACTTAAGGCATAACATTGATGTCATGCATGTTGAGAAAAATGTATGTGATAGCATCTTGGGTACATTATTGGAGATTGAACACAAAACAAAGGATACAGACAATGCAAGATGAGATTTAGCAAATATGAAGATAAGGCCTAACTTGCATCTGTATGAGCAGAGGGATTAACTTTTCAAGCCACATGCTGGATATATGCTTAACTAAGAAGAGTGGAAACGATTTTTCCAGTATATAAAGAATGTGAAATTTTCAGATGGCTTTGCAGGGAGTCTTAGTAAGAATGTCACGGATCGTGACCTGAAGTTAAAGGGGTTGAAATCACATGATTGTCATGTTATTATGCAAAGACTGTTAGGACCAGGTGTTCGGGCTTTTTGCCAAAGGAATTATCATATCCACTTGTCGAGTTATGCAATTTCTTTAGTCAAATATGTGCTAGAACTCTCAACAGGGAGGATATTCTGCAAGCCAAACAAGACATTATCATAATTTTGTGCAAGCTTGAGAGGATATACCCCCCAGCATTTTTTGACATAATGGTTCACTTGGTGATGCATCTGCCAGACGAAGCATTGGAAAGAGGACCCGTTCATTTTCGGTGGATATACCCATATGAGAGGTATATAAAAAAGTTAAAGGATTATGTGCGAAATCGTGCTCGACCGGAGGGTTCAATTGCAGAAGGATATATTGTTGATGAAGAATTAACATTTTTCTCCATGTATTTGGAAGGAGTGGAAACTAGATTCAACCGCTCTGATAGAAATCAAGATGTAACACCTAGTCAAACAAGAAGAACATTGTCGGTGTTTCGGTCCCAAAGTCGACCGATAGGGAAGAAGATTATTTCTCATTTCGATAGGAAGGATCGGGATATTGCAGTATGGTACATCTTGAATAATTATACTGAGATTGAAAAATATCTCCAGTGAGTATCTTAAACTTCAGTTGTGTTCTTCTCCCTTTTGTGATTATAATAGTCTAATATTGTCATGTTCTACAGTGAGCATCGATTAGAACTCGAACGAAGTGGTGCTGAAGATATTGATAACTTACAGAGGTCCGTATTCCCCTCGTGGTTTTACTTGAAGGTAAGGAATTTTTTCTTCCCAAATCCATTGAATGGATATCTTAAATATTGTTCATTTCTCTTGTTGATATTTTAATTTAATTCTTGGAATAATTGTTACTTTTGTAGATGTACTATTTACATCGGAACGGTTCCCCAGAGGCCACCAAAGAGTTACTATCATTAGCATCCGATCCCAGTTTCACTAACATGGTATACTCTGCGTGTATTGTGAATAGAGTACGCTTTGTAGCCAAAGCTCGGGATGAGAAGCATAAAACGTAAAATAGTGGCATTTCTGTTCCGGGGATTGATGGTAACATGTTTTATGGTGTACTGGAAGAAATAATTGAGTTGACTTATTTAAATAAGTACAATGTGACTTTATTTAAATGCAAGTGGTATGACACTGATCCTACAAAGAAGAAACTTTATACTGACAAGAATATCACAAGTATCTCCATCAATGGACAATGGTACAAGGATGATCCTTACATACTTGCTACTCAAGCAAAACAAGTGTTTTACACTAAGGATCTCCTCAATGGACCAAATTGGAGGGTCGTCCATAGTATGGTGCATCGCGATATATGGAATCTACCTAGTGATGGAGATAATGCATAAGACCTGTTATTTCTGCAGGATAGTAACTCGTCCAGCTTCAACCTCACAGTTGATTTGGGAGATTTCGATCTAGTACATCTAGGTAATGAAAGAAATAGTCCTTCAATCATTCCAACGTACAGGAATGTTGGACTTGGTGCTCATGGAGAAGACACCTTCATCGATGATGACGAAAGCCTTGAAGACGAAACAATTGATGATTATATGGATGAGGAGCCCACACAATCTGATAATGAAGGAGAATCCGATGATCATCAGTCTGTTAAGTTCACCAACACTGATTCTGACTAGGGAAAAAATAACATATTCGAATTACAAAAGATAATTGTGTAAGCATGATTGTTAAAATAATAAATGTGATTGTAAAAAGTTGAACCATTTCATCATTCAACTGGATATTGATTTCTTTTTAATTATTTATATGATGTGTATTATTTTAGTTATGGCGGATGTCGAGGCACGATACCACGGAGGTGACGCTGGAAGCGACCCACCGGAGCGACCCACCCGGATTCCAGCTCAGTGTGAGGGCTCAAGTATTTGTTATTAATTGTGCATACCTAAGCTTGATTAAATATTATGTTTATTTTGTTAATATTTTTCTTTATTAAATGAAGTAGCACCTGCTAAAAAAAGGGGACCGAATAGGTCCTTGAGACTGCACGAGAAGATAGGCAGGGGTGGAGGCAGACCGGTGCCTGTACAGTTTGATACGACTGGTACATGGCATGCGGTTGGTGAGAATGCCAATCATCTCCCTCGTGATATTGGTAGCATGATCCGCACCCACGTGCCGCCCTATTATAAGTCATGGTGGGCTGTACCTCAGGAGATCCGAGATAGAGTTGTGCAGGAGGTTTGCGTAAGTATCCATTTCCTTTTAAATTAATGTCTTTGAGATTGAAATTTCTAAATATATGACTCATAAATTTATTAAATGTCTGTTAATGCAGTCCCATTTCGAGTTCCAGGGCATCTCCGAGGGTGATCGGGATAGAGCGCTCTCTGGTTTGATACGGACTGCTGCCGACCTGTACAGAGATTGGAAGTACAGGTTGAATAAGCATTTCTTAGAGCATGAAGGTGATCGATACCAGGAGTATGACTTGGATCGTGCTCGATGTTGTGTGCCTCGATCTGTCTCACCGCAGACATGGAAGAGGTGTGTGGACTTCTTTGATAGTGACGAGTACAGGGTAAGTATGATATTTTATGGTATTATGTCAGTATTTCATAATTAGTAAATTGTGAACATAAAAATTTAACTTTTTTCTTTTAATTTGCAGGAGTTGTCTGCAAGAAATACAAATAATAGAGCACAGAAGGTCGTGAATGACCGGCATGGGTCAAAGTCTATTGCTACACATCGCTTTGATAAGGTAATTTATTTTTTTTGTATCTTTTTTAAATATATCCACTTGTTAAATAGCATTGCTACCCTTCATCCTTTTTTTTGTTACAAAATTTGAACAGAGAAACAGAGATACTAGTGAGCTGCAGTCGGTGCCTGATAACTTTAGGGATCGACACACATACAGGTCGGGGGAGTGGGTGCATCCGATCCCTCAGGGGCAACATGTAAGTTATTTGAATTTCATATTTTAAATAAAATTTTATAAATATATCTTCTAAGATAGATTTCTTATAACTTTTTTTTAATAATTTAAGGCGAGGATGACTGAGCTCATGACTCAGCATGTACAGTCTAGTGTATCATCCACTAGCTTGCCTACGACTCCTGTACAGTTAGATGAGGCTGCCATCGCCGATGAGGTGCTTGGCACTCGTCGAGGGTACAGGAAGGCTGTTGGGCATGTACTTGCTGGTCAGACTTATCGTTCGATGGGGACCACCAGCACGGGGACGAGCTCACAGACCGTGTCTCAGGTCGGTGAGTTGCAGGAGCAGTTACACCAGAGTCGGGAGCAGGTTGAGCAGAGCCAGCGATTGATTCAGGAGCAGCAACAGCGGCTTGATCACCAGCAGCAGCAGATTACTCAGCAGCAGGAGATGATGCAGCAGTAGCAGCAGTAGATACAGCGGTAGCTTGGGACTTATCTTACTGAGATGAGCTCGGTCCTTAGACAGCAGGGTATCATCCTACCGCCGCTTCCATTTGCTGCTGCTACACCGCCCGGGCCGAGTAGATTTGCGCCGGCACCTACCGCTCAGCCGCCACCATCATTTTATCATCCTCGTAGTCAGGATGATGATGATGATGATGATGATGACGACGACGACGATCATGGTGCACTATGATATTTACACCTCCCTACTTCCCCGTAGTATATTTTGTTTATGTATCTTTATATTTTTTATATGTGTACATTTATATAGATGATGTATATATATTAGTTTATTCATATAAAAATTATTTTTACCATTGCTTTATGAGTATTAATTTTTTATGTTAGATCAAATTGTTAAACATTATTAATAATACTACTGATATATTATAATTGTATAATTTATATTAAATTAAATTTAAAAAATTATTAAACAATTCAAGTTAATTAAAATAAAGAATATATCATTTGAAATATACGACAATTTGATTTTTAAAATTTTAAAAAAAATTTAAGAAACTTTTAGTGGCGACAATTGTCGTCGCTATAGGTTAGAAGTCGTCGCTGAAGGTCGGACTTTCAGCGACGACTGTTGTCGTCACTGAAAGCGCGACCTTCAGCGACGACTACTATCGTCGCTGAAAGCCCAACCTTCAGCAACGACAACAGTCGTCGCTGAAAGTCAGAAGTCGTCGCTAAAAGTCCGACCTTCAGCGACGACTTCTAACCTATAGCGACAACAATTGTCGCCGCTAAAAGTCAAATTTCAAAATTTTTTGAATTTTGAAATTGTTTTTTGCGACGACAAAGTCATCGCAAAAGGCCTAACTTTTAGCGACGACAAGTTGTCGTCGTTATTGACCTTTTCAGGCACGGACCTACGCCGACGACATTTTTAACGACTACTTTTTCTTTTGCGACGGCCGAGAAGTTTTTAGCGATGACAAATGTCGCCGCTAAAAGTCTTTTTTGCTGTAGTGAGTTCCCGAATCAAGCTAATGCCAAGTTATCTCCAAGGGCAGATGGACCATTTCGAGTTGTGCAAAAGATCAACGATAACGCCTATAAGATAAAACTACCAGGCTCCTATGGTGTTTCTGCTACTTTCAATATTGCTAATCTTTCCCCATACTATGAAGATGATAACTAGACTCGGGGGAGAATGGAACAGAAAATCCAATAAAAGATAAAACAAAAGCCTAATGAAAGAGCCCAATCCAAGATATAGTCCAACTTAGCATTAAAAGAACATTCTAGAACTCTTTAGTTCAGGAGGGATGTAGATAATTTTAGAAATATTTCAAATTTTAATAAGGAGATATTATCTCATTAATAGGAAGGAATTTTTGAAATTTTTTTAGAAAGATTTGCCCTAATTAATAGATATAAATACCCTCTCCAAGTTGTAGTTTTCATCATCAATTGAATAAGAAATCAGTTATCCATTTGAGAGTTCCCTCTCTTCTTCTCCTCCAATTTAGCTCCTGAGCCATATAGTCTTGAGTGCTTCCATCAAAAGTGTCTTTGGATCTTCATGAAGTCTAGTAGAGCCTTTGAGAGGACATATCTAAGTCACCTATTAGATTAAAGCAAGAGATTAAGCACAAATGCCTTTTTTTTTATCAAATTAAGAGGAAAATTGCAAATTCAAATTGAAGAAGAAGATCAAGCCCTAAGACCTCTACCTTTAATGCAAAGCTAATGAGTTAATCAAAGGATTACAAGAAAAAGAATTCCTACAAATCAATGAATTTTAAATTGTAATTTGTCTATCATATTTTGTGTAATTTTAATACATGAAATTTGTGTGCATGGTACCTATGCTAATAATGATTCCACTTCTTCAAAATCATCATTTTTGACATTTCCTTTTCATAATCATTGAAGTAAATTTTAAATGCATTACCTTTATCCTCCAATTCAATATCCTTTTCATCAATAACCTTATTATCTTTAGGCGGTAAGAAGGTAAGTTTGCTTTTAATAAAATTTAGAAGATAATATTGAAACTTTAGTGAAGTTAAAAGATCAAAAGTACCTCTTTGCTATAAAAAATATAAACATATAACTTATATGGGCAATGTAGGATGTCAAATTGGATGTTATGTAATCATCCTCAATAAAAAGTCTAATGATGTTAGGCTGTTAAGTAAAATTATACATTTCTTAAAAATAAGAGGATATATTTATTTTAAATAAAATTTATGGGATAAGATTAAAAATTTAATAAAAATTAAAAGGCTAAAAGCATTTTTTTACTTGATCAATAAGCTTATATAAACTTATATGCTAGGCCAGACCATTTTTTATGCAAACTTATTGCTTTATTTAAATCAAAACTTAATTGGACCTAATTTATTTCTGTATGGGCAAACTTGCATATGCTTGGGTGTGAGGCCTTGTTGATACCCAATTTTCTACCTTTTTTCATTTATTTGTTGATTTGGTAATATAAAATTAATTTTCAAAGTAAATTATATATTCAGTGTACCCACTTAATTTAAATTTGGACCTAAAATTATCCCTATTAAATCAGGTGTAATTTAGTGCAAAAATAAAACAACAAATTATGATGTTACACTTTTCTTATATGGTTAAAATTGTATTATTATTTAAGATTACAAAGCATTAAGAATCATATAATTTTATATTTTAATTTAAATCATTGATACAAGAACATCAATCTCACTCTTACCGTAATTCACTAAATTAATCATATCACTTAAATTATATATGTGTTTCATTTATATATATATATATATATATATATATATATAAGATTCATATTTGTTTTATATATTTTTTAATGAAGCTCACTTTCTAGATCTACTCCTTAAGATACTTTTGGCAACTTTGGATCTATTAATTTTGTTAATAGAAACAAACATATTATAATTTTGTGCACACAGCGTTTTTAAATGTGTTTTTTTATTGATGTTTTATATGTATATATCGATAGGGTATTCTATTGTGATAATTTTTTTTAACATTTAATTATAAATAGATATTGATCCTTATCGACGTTCAGATTTAGGGTCCGCAACTGCTCAAGTTGAATACGATCCCAGTTAAAGTATAAAGTTAATTAAAATAAAAGTAACCATTAGAGAACATGTGCATGTGATGATGAATTAAGAATAATGAAAAGTAAGGTCTAGAGTCCGGACTCCGCACCTCGGTTTGGAAATTTCTAATTTGTATCACATGAGCTGACAAATGCCCTGCAGTCATTTGGTTGTTGAGATTTTGTGTGCGAGCAATGATTTTTTTCCTTCCACAGTAATGGATGACAATGACTTTCAGATATCACGAAATTTCAGATATGGCATAAGGATATATATTTTTTTTAATTTTCAACATATAGAAAATTATAATTATATCCTTTCGATTAGTTGAAAGTAAAAACCGTCTTGTAAGAGGATAATATAACAACAATACTGCACCTATAAAAATTAAAATTTGATTATAAAATTTAATTTAATAAATATAAAATATTTAAAATTTTATTTTCTATACTTATAATATTTTTAATAATATAATAATCAATAGTTATCACGACCTTTCAAAAAAGAAGAAAATATGGGGAACTCGTCTAACAATCATGCAATTCTCATGAAAGCCAATCCACAGAAATCTGTCGCCGCACGGTAGGCACCATGAAGGTTCGGCAATCGAATCATATGGGGGCTTTATTTTGACGATAATAAAACGTACAACTCATAGTTAGAGCAGCCACATTTCAAATCCTTACCTGACTTTGCAATTCATTTGGGCCCACTATATGTTTGAGCTCTTATATCTCAGTGGATGCATGGATGACAAATTACCAAAAACTTATAAATTAAAATGTGCATCATCATGTGCAATAATAACTTAAAAGCAAGATGATGTTTTTCAACTAAGAAAAAAAACAGGAAAATCTTGACTTTATTTCGAAGACGCGTACAAATTAAAGTTACACTTTATTTCTTTCAATAATTTTGAATGTTAGTTCCTCACGAAAGTAAAATCTATACAATAAAATACCGGTTAATGATCTCCACATTTTAATAACGAATCTTGTAATATTATATTCGAATTTATTTTCAAGGAAAAATACCATTCAACACTTAATAATATTTTCTTTTCAAGGATAGTAAAAAATGTCATAAAATAGAAACGAATTTTGCACATATTGGCCAGCATATATTCCACATTGCCTATGGTTTGTGCTGCTCCTATGAAAACTACTATTAACACAATCATTAAAGATGTTAGAATTAGTATTTGTTACTCTCAGACTATTAAGAATATTTTACCATCAATGATCGCATAATTTATTAATACATCTTCTAAAACAAGTTGTTCTTCATTACTTATAGTATTGAAATCAGGGAAGAAACTGAGGGGATGTGTATTTGATGTATGTCCTTTCTACTCTATGTAATATCTTTGAAACTGGAGGGGAAGGGGACAAAACAAAACAAACCATATCAATCTATTTCGTGAATCACCTCCAACTTCCAAATTTTGTTGTTTTGTCAAAATATTTGCACTCAAATTAGTAGAGGTAGAAGAATCAAACGAGCTAGGAAGCATTTTTAATTTGATTGCATCTTCTTCTAACATTTGTATCACAATTTTTCATGGATGAATCCTCTGTTAAACATCATTAAGTGTACCAAAAATCTCACAAGTGCAAGTTTTCTGTCTTTTTTTTTTCTTTTTTTTACACAATTTTCATATCTCCTTCGTCATCAATATGAATATATATGTCTTCATCGACCTGTATTTATAAATAATTATAGATATACATATATATATTTTAAGAAGCGTATAAAAATTATAACATATTTTCGTTATCTTAATTTTAACCCATATTAATTATAATATAATATCATAATTTTTTAAATGATTGATTTATTATTATAAATCATTGTGATACTTAAATTTATTTTGAGATCAAATAAAATTCAGATAGAGGTCGAATTCAATTTTGAATTTGCTAAAATTTGACAAGCGTAGCCTGGAATGAAAGACATAAGGAGAGCTGAACTTTTATCTCATTTTAGTAATTTCTGACTTTTTGTTCCTAGCAAAACTAAATTCTAGACTAAAAAATATGTTATATATTTTAGCAACGTAAATTGTAATATTAATTTTGACTTTTTTAATAAGAATGTCATCTTACTTAATGTATACATGTTATGAGTTTGAACCTAAATCATAAAAAGAAAAATAAAATTTAAAGACAACATCAGCTCTTGTTGCATTATTGAGAATATCAACATATTAATTCTGAATTTGTTTTTTAAGGAAAAAAAATACCGATGTGAGAGTTTTATACCATTTTCATTTTGAAGATGGACAGAAATCCATAGATATGTTATAAAAGAGCACATGGACCCTCAACATACATTCCACACGTCAAATAACAGTTGTTAATAACGCTAAAAGAAGTCGTTCCTCCTTGTTGAAGGTAAAGAAAATCAAAGGAGACTAATAGATCATAAATGTATTCAATGTATTATAACGGCCTTCCCAATCTAGATAATATCTCCGAGACATGGTAAAGTTCAGATACTATCAAGATACCACCAAGAAAATTTAATTAGTAAACTATGATGAAACTCAAGTGACATTTCAAATATAATACACGGTCTCGAAGGTACCTAAACTCAGCTGATACAATGCAATAGCACATAAACTTGTACTTAATTTATCTCTTTTCTTAAAATTAAGCACAAACTAATACAAGCATGATTAAGTTCAGATGCTTAAAATATTACAGAAATGAACTTAAAAAGCCAGAATAATTTATTTAGTTGAAGTAAAAGAAATGAACTTAAAAAGCCAGAACTTAAAAAGCCAGAATAATACTTCCAGTTCCAAATTCAGACGTTTAGTTGAAGTAATTGCATTTGCATTTGTGGATGTAGAGGTGTCAAAAGGGTTAGGGGGCATCTTTAACTTGTCCGCCTCTCCTTCCAACATTTGTATCACAACTTTCATGGAGGGACGTTCTACTGGGTGCCACTGGATGGACCAAAGCCCCACAATTGCAAGTTTTCTTGCAATTTTAATATCCCCCTCATCATCAATATAGATATGTATGTCTCCTCCTTCAAACAAATTATGGATCCAATTACGATATAGAGCTTGCAAATTTTCCTCCGATGACATATCTATGTTCTTCCTTCCTCCCATCATTTCTAGTAACAACATTCCATAACTGTAAATGTCAGACTTACATGATACATTCCCAAAGTTCATAGATAAAACTTCAGGTGCAATGTAACCTAAAGTTCCTCTTGCAGCTGTCATTAGCACACTACTTTGATTTTTAGAACATAACTTGGCTAAGCCAAAATCAATAATTTTGGGAGTTAAACAATCATCAAGTAGCACGTTGCGAGGATTGATATCAAAATGAATAATACGATGATCACAGCCTTGATGAAGATACTCAATTCCTTTTGCTGTCCCGAAGAGCAATTTTTTGCAAGTTGTCCCATCCAAGGAAGATATCCCTGTTGTCCGGCGGACTTACAAACTTTTGAAGCGAACCATTTGGAAAGAAATCATAAACGAGAGCGCGATTAATTCCATCAGCACAGAAGCCAAGCAAGCGAACCATATTGAGATGGTGGATTTTGCCCATAGTTCCCACTTCGTTTATGAAATCTTTCCCGTCGTATTATTGAGTATTTTTTACATCGACAAGAATTTCGTTGGATAGTTTCCCTTTGAAGACTGCTCCATGACTTCCCTCACCTAATTTATCCTTGAAACCATTTGTGATTCTCTTAATGTCAGCATAAGAGAATCTGGTAGAGTTGTGTGCCTTGTAATCCTCCAAAAATTTCTCAATCAATTCTTGCCTGATCTTCTCCTCTCCTCTTAAAATGTCGATAAATTTGTGAGAATGCAATGGCCGCCGATACCAACAGAATAAAACCGATTGGTACACCTGCACATTAAACATCCCATTGTTGAAGAAGAGAAAGAAAAAGCCCCAAATGTACTTAAAAGTAATTAAAAGAGGAACCAGCGAAGGTGTCACCCGTGGCTATTAATTTAGTCGATGTGGACATCTTCGTTGGTAGATCATCATAGCATTCAACATCATCTTCAGTGCCTTTGTTATTCAGCTTGCACTTCCTATGCTCTGCTTCGCATGTGCTACAATTTGGTTTCAGCCACCTCAAACTGGAATAATAATCTTGTGATTGGTCTGTCATGTTGCAGAATACTAAGTTGTCTTCAACAATATCCGGGTCGTTGCGGCTTGTAGAAGCATAAATCCAGCTGCAGGGGGATGTGTGTTGGTGTGTATCTCTCAGCTGAAGAACAATCCAGAAGAGTGATGCCAAGTAATCCTGAATGTGGTTCAAATCTGAAAGGGGAAACGAATGACTGGTTGAGTTTTAGAAACTCTCTTGAAATGCAGCCTTGAGGGGCATCTACTTCCAATCTCTGAGACTCGTAATATATTTCATGGATGATGAGTTTGACTAGAATGGAAGCAGGAGGCAGCTCAAGTACCGTCACCCCCTCATAGTCGGATTCTGAGCAAGTTAGATCAAAGCCAGGATAGCCACAGTGATCCGGTTGTTGGCCTTTGAGCCGGAAGGGAAATCGAATTGGCGGACCATCAGGTAAGCACCTCGATTCCTTACACCTATTGCGGCACTCCCCAGCGTTGATAAGCAGGATCAGTATCAGGATAAAGAAAGAACAACGGGCGTTGCACGTCAGTGTAAGGAATAATCGATCTCGTATTCAAGCTTTGCAATGCAATTGTAGCAACCTGGCTTGACACTTCATGTAATGGATTGGGGCGAGGCCCAAGGAATTTATAAAAAGATACAGGAAGTCTTTCTTGTAAAGAACCTAAGCATGTGAGAAAAGCATACGGTGTGTTGGTAAGTAGAAAGAAGAGGTAAATTGCAGGCCTAAACAAAATTAAGTAAAAAGATTAACTCCTTTGTTAAATGAAGTAATTAGAAATTAAATTGGATTTATGATTTGATCAATAATTGTATAAGTTAATCACTTATATATATTTTAATAACATTGATAAAATAAATTATAATATTATATATATTATGTGATGTATTTAATTAAATGAATTTGAATAGGATCTTTATATGATTTTACATTAAATGAGCCCAATAAATTAACCTAATTAATCAATAATACAAGTCAGCTTGTTTATTTTAATTCAAATTGAACTAAAACTATTCATAGATTTAATTTGAGATGAATTCAAACAAAAAGTAATTGTTTAATATGTAGTGAGTTAAATTTCGACTTGGACTTGATTCATTCGAATAGACCCAAATTGATTTATAAGTCAAATAAAGGCCAATTCGTATTCAAAAATAAGAATGAATGTTTTCGTAATTTTAAGACATTTCAAGAGTGTTTAAGACAATTTTTATTTAAAAATAAGTGTTTTCAAAATTATAGTCTTAAAGGCAGTGGATTTAACTAGCATCACAGCTTCAAATGGGGCTCTACAATTATAGTTCAATGTTGGTTATAAATTTCTTCTCTTTTAATTGATTTATTTATTTCCACTAATATCTACATTTTTCTGTTTTTATTTAAAAGATTCATACAGGTTTTTAGAAGCAAATTAGATAATGTAATTCTAGAAAAAAGAAAAAATTTCTACATAAAAAGGTCGTTTTTGTAATTATATTTAATTTAAATATTTTAATAGTCTCTTCTATAATATGTTTTATTGTATAATAATCATTTCTTTTGATCTCATTTTTTCCTCTTTTTGCGAAATTATGATATACATGCTTATTGATATATATATATATACACACACTTTTTTTTCACATATAAATTCATTATTTTTATATTCAAATTTAAAATATTTTTTATTCATCATTAATTTTTAAATAACATACGAAAATCAAAGTAGTGTAGAAGCTCAACGTTATTTTCGTTTCCAAAAGCCAGCATGAATCTTGAGCTGTCATTTTCTGTTGTTATCTCATACTTTTCCTAGTTAAATATGGAATATGTGGAGATGCACCATTAGAATAAAAATCCTAAAAATAAACGAGCGCCCTTCATCTGACCTCCGTGCAAATTTTGTTTTCACTGCTTCTCCTCCCTTTTTTTCCCTTTAGTTCTCGGGACCAAACCAAAAAATTATAGCTTAATTTCGATTAACAAAGCAACCAATACAGGACGGTATCTTCATCGATCTTTCTTGTCCTTTCAAGTGAAAATGGATTCAGTCGTATCCTGCTCTGTGGGATTTTGAGTAGTCCTGCAGTCTATATTTTCAATCCAAGAAACCAGTGATTCAAATTGTTTTCTTCTTGCGGCATAATCGCCAGCATAAGTCATCCATTCCGACTGAAAGATGACCCAAAACACTGCGGCCGGCGGAAAAATGAGCTGGATTGCATCGACAACGTTACAGTAGCACGCCTGTTTGCAGGAGAATACCACGTGAAGGCAATCAATTACAACAACTTCACAATCCGAGTCCTCGATCCCAATATTCAAGAGGGCAACTGCTCCTCCCTCCCTCGCTACTTCTTATACATACACAATTTCACAGACGACCATTCGCGTGATGAGCCAGATGATGCCCCATATCATGCCTTTCAACGGTCTCCTATAGATTTTATCCCCATGTTTGGGCAGCAGGTAATATACTTGACTCTCAAAGATCCAATGAACACAGATGATCTTTACGTAAACACCACTTCTTGTTTGGATCAATATACATACGCAATTAACGGGCACTTACCGGTCAATAGATTGAGATTTGGCTGCCATGTGAAGCTAGTTGCTGTATCTCCCTATAAGGTGAACATGGTTCATATACGTGTATTCACAAGGAGCCGGCCCATGGATTTGAGCTTTCCTGGTTGCATTCAGTGTTTGCGGTGATCACGGCTGTGGATCCTCACCTTGCCACTTCAATAGCATTTCTGGGGAGGTTCAGCGTGAAACAAAATGTCAGGATGCCTACGAGACCACAGACCAATGCGGTAAGAAAGACCGACCAAAACAATTCCATAAAAATTCATTATAGTTTTCGGAGAAACTTTTAGATACACGTAAAAGTCAGCTTTTTTTTAGGTGGAAAATATTTTTCATAAGAAAATAGTTATAAAATATTAATACAATATTAAATATAAGGAGTTTAATCGAAAATAATTTCTTCTTCATCTTTTCAAAAGAAAAGATGAAGGTGTTTTTTTTTTATTATCATATTTGTTTTATTACAAACTGGCACATAGCACTTTTTTATTTATTATATTATATTTTTTTATTTATATATAAGGAAATGAATTTTTTATATAAAAAATATCTTGTAAAAAATAAATAGAGCCTTAGTTTTTTTAATTTAATTCAGGGAGACAGAAACGGAGGGAGTACTACAAATTTGAGAAACAAGATTTACTGTACGTTTAGCCCTTTACTAAAATAAATTTCGCACAGTTCATGCTGAGTTGTTTTGATTTTGTAAGTTTGAAAGCTGAATTCATTATCACTATTCTTTCCTGCTTCAGGACGTTGGCCAAAGTTTCTGGCGTATATTCTCGGTAAGAATCTTCTTGCTATCTTAATAGATAGTTCAGGCTGTATGTATTAGTATTTAATTACTGATATTTTTTTCGGTAGAACCTTGTTTATATATATATATATATATATATATATATATATATATATATATATATATATATATATATATATATATATATATATACAGCAACACCTAATTCAGGTCGCCGTGCTTTAAGTTAAAATGTAAAAAATTTTCAGTTAAATTTATTTTCAGAGTAAATCTCAGCTAGATTATAAATGTGGTTTCTTAAGAAATAATTTAGTGATAATGGGGTTGAGTTTATAATGTATTCACAGTACAGCTGAGTTCAAGCATTTTTACAAAAATATTACTAAGGTTACATTTGATCGCATTTAGGGAGGTAATATATATATTAATTTATTTTCCATTACTACCTTGAACATGCAGAAAAATACAGTTAGAAGGAGTCGCAAGTAGCTGATTGGCATTATTTGGGGACCATTTTAGAGGAATTTTATCATTTTCACTTCTTTTAAAAATTTTGATAGATTATTTGTAGGATTTGAAGTTTACGATAGTTAGGTTATCAGGAGCTTACTTTGGCGTAATTAATTGTATATTTTGCACTTAAATTTATCACTGTTAATCTCAATTGGAAATTTCTGCATAATATTGTCTAAAATTGTGAAGGCAAGAATTATATAAAGAACACTAAAACTTGTTTGTTTCAATGAAAAATATTTTTCATAAAATATAAATAAAAAATAATAAGATGAAAGAAAGTATTTTTTTAATATTAAATATAAAGAATCTGAAAAAAATTCTTTTATTTGAAAAAAGAATTTGTTTTCCTCAACTATCATGCTCATATGTATTTTTTTTAAACTTTAATACAAGTAGCGTGTTATTTCTTTATTTATATATATATAAATGATATTTTTATACAAAAACTATTTTCTAACAAAATAAAAAGAGCTTAGTTGTTTTTTATGATATAATATTGCTTTAATTACTGTTTATTGTTTGATTAATTTTTTTATTTATTTTGACCTGTAGTCACATTTTCTTGCAGGTTATGTCAAAGGAATTTTTATTGGTAAGGTCCTTACACTGTGTCTTTTCCCTTGTTATCAACATCACAAAGTCACATATTATCATAAACTTACATATGTCATCAGATTGGACTTTCAATTAGTGTTGATTGCTGCATGGCTAAGAAGATCTCATTTTAAATTGCAGTTTACAATCACAATATTGTCAATATGTCAAGTTCTACGATCCAATTTTTCTCAGTTTTACATTATGATAATTGTAGTTTTTAAATTTTTTTCATAATTTCACTAATTACAATCTAACTCTAATTAAGACATGAATAATAGCAATACATGTGGCTGAGCTACTCTGATTCTTTTCTCGGTCATTGATACCCACACACAGGTAAAGTGATGAGGTTGCTTGAAGGAAAATTGGAATCACTGCAAATGCCAGAAAAGAGTCTAGGACCTTTTAGGAATTTGCCATGGTTGCTGCCCGGTGGTTCTCAGATTCACTTACTTCTGTCGTAAATGGACATGGAGCTATTTATTTAACTTGAACTCTATGTCATCACCTTAAACAAATAATCCTTTTGGTTTAATTTATGTTAAACGATGTCACCTGTTTCAATAAACAATTCTATGAACTCACTGTCTCTTAAAAGAAATGTACGATGCGCTTTCAAATGGATTGTATTAGACTTTTTTTTCCCCTTTTTCTTTCAAATTCGGTGCCTATAAAAGAAGTTCAATGCACACAAGAAGAATTGTAGGAAAGTTACACCCCCTTTAATTATGTGAGCAAAAATCACGCGTAACTTCCACTAATAAGTTGAAATCCATAATGATGTAGCATTTTTTCCTCCATCGACGGTATGTCTAGTCGTTGGATTCCTAATATGTGTATTCATGAAGGAAATATGCGTTCGTTGTCAGGCGATGAAGTTGGCTTGATGACATAAAACACTAAGTTGTCTTCAGCGAGATTCTTGGCATCGCCCTTATTTAATTCAGTGGTGGAGAGCTCGAGTCCTTTCCAAAGCATTTGATTGTAGCACACTGGCTCCTTTAACAAAAAGCTGAAGGTTGTGAATTAAAATAATAAAAATAAAAAATGACGCAAAAAAAAAAATGGATTGGCTGTAAATTTGAAAAACATTTCTAATCGTGCAGTAGCTTTAAAATATTAAAATCCAAGTGTTATTGTGGACTTGTAACATCTCACCTGTTTTAATATTATAGTTATAGTTGATTAAATGTTATAATATAAGAAATGATTAATTAATTTATTAAAATATTAGAAATAATAACACTATGCTTTTAAGTATTGTAATATGATTAAAAATATTTCTTAAATTTGGAGTAGAATTCTAAATTCAAATTGCAAAGACTGTGGAGTTGCTAGCAACCTTTTTCATTTAGGCTTCATTTGTTTTCAGAGGATAACTTATGTAGAAAATTTTCATTTTTTTGTTTAAAAATAAAGCAACATCATATATTTTTATATACTATGATAAAAAAAATGATCGAGTCATGATAAAGAAGAAAAATAATTTACTTTTTTTAAAAATGAAATTTTCTTCAACCAAACTTATATTAAAAATATTAATTTTTATTATGTTAATAATTTATAATTAAATTCTTGTCATATCATATTCATCCAAAAGTTAAGCATATTGGAGTAACCAACCACTATCCACTTGCGGAAGTATCGGATGCCTCTTAGTTAGGATTTAAAAAATGGTTCATAATCGCAATATTGCCCGCAATATTATGTTTTTGGGCATACTACATCCGCAATTTTCTAAATTTTAAACCGTTATGATCGCATTTTTCTGCATTCATCTGCATCATAATGTGACCGCGATCGTGACCGCAATCGTAATTTAAATCCCTGCCTCTTAGAAATGCAATTCCTTTGAAGTTCCCTCAAATGGTTAAATTGGAATCATTTAGCATATTGGTAACTAATCACATCCTTTCTTTTGAAAAACCCCTTTAACACACAAAGAAATACTTCGATTTATTGAATCATTGATCTCAAAGTTTCACTTGAAAACACCAATTTATTTTGAACTAGTTGATATTCTTCAAATTATCTTCTAATGTAGCAAAAGGTTTAATTAGTTATTTTTCAGAATTAACATTTGTTTTCAAATTTTATGAAAAATTGTAATTTTCATGTTTATATATAAAACGTGCAGATTTTTTACAGCTTCTTTTGATGGGAAAAGAATTGTGAGTCTATACCAAAATATTATGAACCATGCATCCGAGGTTTTACAACTTTGTTAATAAATTATGCGTACAACATAAAATTTTCATACTTTAGAAGAAAAATTAAAAAAAAAACTCATAAAACTTGCTAAGGGTTATAGTTTAAAAATAACAAAATAAATTTACAACTATATATATATATGTGTGTGTGTGTGCATGTGTGTATGTAAAGAAAGCAAATTTTTGTTTTTGAGTTAAAAATTGAAATTTTGTGCACCCTGAAAACATGGGTTTTCAATAATGATAAATGTGGGGACACCTATAATGGGTGATCCACATTTATCATATAATAAATTTTTATTTATTTAGATAAAGATTTATTTTATTTAAATTTGAATTCAAAAATTAAAATTGTGTAATTACTTTCTTTTGGATAACTAATCACAAAGTGGAAAAATGGGAGAGAGAAAGAAAACTACCCACTTCCCATTAGAAAGAAAGAAAGAGAAAAAAGAAAGAAAGAGAGAGAACACATCATTTAGTATACAGAGCCAAAAAATTTTCTTCATCTTCTTCTCTTTAAAACATTGTGAGTGTAGTTTTAGTGGAATTGTTATGGACAAAAGCAAGAGTTCCTAACCAGAGGTGATTCTTGGCAACTGTGTGATAGAATACAACATCAAGATCCAAAAAGGTAAATCAAGTATGTACAATTTCACATTTAATTTGATCGATTAAATTTTTCTAACATTGGTATTAGAGCCAGGTTGCAATTGATGTTTGTAATTCCCTATATGTATTTAATGTAATTAAATGCAAGACACATGATATATGAGATGTGTTATATGAGATGCACTATGTTAAATGTACTTGTTGTTTATTGTGTATTTACATTGTAATTTTGTTTTGGCCAAAAAGTATGTTTTCTATTTTTATTTTTGTGATATGAAAATTGGCCAATGAATGCAAAAATTTTTTTGTTTAATTCTGGTGTTCTTGAAAGAATATTGTTAGGGATGGTTTTAGTATTAAAGGGAATACATAAAACATTCATAAGACACTCCTAAACATCAGAAAACAACAAAGACACCTAAAAACTTCATAAAACTCATAACTTTGAAATACTAGGTCCCCTGAAAAATTAATTTTTTAATCCATAAAATTAGTCTAAATTTGTAGAGCATGAAATTTGGAGAAAAATAGCTTTTGAATCACCTAAAACAAACCTCTAGATCAAAAGTTATGGCCAAAATATAATTTTAGGTCGTACAGACCCAATTGGGTCACAAATTGGGTTGGGTCGACCCAATCAGAGGAAAGGGACGACCAAAATGACATATTGTTTTGAGCCCCCAGTAAATGATATGTTGTTTTGATGTGAAGGCCGCCTAAACGAACCACAAAATGACATGTTATTTTGACTTGGTAAAAAACAACACATCGTTTCACATAACTAGAAATTTAAAATAGAAAACTCCCTCTCTCCTCACTCTTAGGGGTGGTATGTGGGGCCCACCCCAATGCCTTAATGCCATGTGTCATATATTGTTAGAAAGAGAAAATTTTTTCTCTCCTTCTAGCTAGCTCCAGTGGCCGAAAAATACATGCAAGGCAGTGTGTGGGCCTCATGCGTAGTTGCCAAGTGTGGAAAATGTTGTTTTCTTTATTTTTCTAAATTTTTTTCAAATAAAAGCAATGCAAAGGTGTGTGTGGGCATGTGCATTGCTCTTTGGAGGCAAATTTTGGTTCTAAATTTTTCTAAAATTGAGATCTATACATTGGTGTATTATTTGTGTATTTTTAAAGCTTCTGTAACACTATTTTGACTTAAAAAGTGACAATAATATCGTATTTTGACTGTATTTTATGTCTAATTTTTGTGAACATACATGGAATAATGGTTTAAAGAGGAATATGATCCATATGGGCTTGTAGAGTGTGTAAGAGAAGAACCCAAAGAGTTAGACTAGACAAACACTCCAAAAGACCTAAAAGAAATGATACATTCACTATATAAAAGAAACGCACGCACATAATACCCGATGAAAGCTTTCCTGCTTGAAGTTAAAGATTTAGAAAGGGATCTCAGCCGAAGAAGAAAGGTATTTCCTAATCACTTTTAGGTTCATACCCTAATAGATGTAATTCCAGATGACAACTTCTGGAAACTAATTAAAAAGACTCTATGGCAATGCAAAGACCATACATTAGGAATCGTTAAGTACCTTAACTTTGAAAGATGCATGGAAGAGCTGAGATTACAAGAAGTTTTCTATTTCAAAAATAATTGTAGAAAAACAATCCTAATGTCATAATTCCCAAACATGAAGAGTGCAAGACATTTTGGGCATAACACTCTAAAGAAGGGATTACACCTAAAAGGCCCAATCAAAACTTTGAACATACACAACTTTGGACCAGTTCATTCCAAAAATCCACCAAAGTTATTCAACACTTTTAAAAAGATGAAAGCCCCTAAATTCAGAATAGGAAACTAGAATAGAAACACTAGCTATATTTGTTTTAGTGAATTCATTTCTTTTAGTTTGTTCAGACTATTTTGTGAACATTGATGAATGTTTATTGAATCTATTTATTATTTAATGAACATTTAGACATCTTTATTTGATGTACATTTATCTTTATGGAATCCTACATTTGAGTGGGAGCTCTTATACTCTATTTTTACTTAAGAGCGACACAACATATGATGTTTGCATGAGAACAATCTCGATAGGAAATAATAATAGTATTTAGACAAATATGTGATAGGGGTATGACAAACATAAACTCCCAACCATGAACTAAGTAGTGTCATTATTGTTTTATGCAAGAACTATACAAATGAACGACATTGTATACTCATAGAAAATGTTCATATATTTAGCAGAAAGACTAGCAAGAACATAATTGTTGAATTAAACAAGGGTGACAAATTGAATGGGGACAACTGGGACATTTATCATAAAAATATATCATATATTGTAGAGGAGTAAGATGCTCTAGAGGTCTTGAACAATGTTATGTTAGAACTTGAAAATGGGAACATAGCTCAGCATAGAAAAGATGCTGAAGTGTGTGCTATTTGGAAGAAAAAGAACAATATTGTTCGCATTACACTTTTAAGTGCAATGACGGATGACCTCATGTGCGAATATGAAAATTACCCAACTGCTTAGGGAATGTAGATTGCCTTGAAAGATAAATTTAGTGGTACTTCTACCACTAAATTAAGAAGACTCATAATCAAATTTGACACATACAAACTTCAGCCTAATACACCAATGAAAAAATATTTACGTGAAATGTCAAACATGATTCGTGAGTTAAAAGGTGCAGGACATGCATTGTTTGATAAGTAGTAAGTGCAAGTAATGATTAAGTCACTTCCTGCTAGTTGGAAAAATATGAAGGTCAACTTGACTTACAATAAATGTATAGTAACTTTTGATGATGTGGTGAGACATCTAGAACTTGAGGATGAATGTCTAGGGGCTTATAGGTCTTCTGAGCAAGCATATATGGTAGAGGGAGTGGGTCCCTCTAGTTCTAAGCCTATATCCAAGAAAAGGCAAAAGTTCTAGAATAGAAAAATAGGGCCTAATTCTTAGGATATGAAAACCTTCAAGAAAAAGAAGGGAAAGAATAACATGAGGAACTTTGATCTCAAGAAGATCAAATGTTATGTTTACCAAAGAATGGACCATTTTGCTTAAGATTGCACTCAGTGAAATGAATAAAACAAGGTATTACTGGACACTGATTTCAAACATTTTTCATATGTTTCCAATACCGTTATTCTAATAGAATCTCATCCTTTGTGGATTTTGGATTCAGGTGCCATAGACCATATGATTAAGGATTGAGGATCCTACATAGAATATCATCATTTCTCAAGTCAAAGCAGATGGCTTTATGTTAGAAACAATACGAGGATTGAGGTCAAAGGCATTGGTACATACAAATTAGATTTGCATGGAGGAAGAACCTTAATCTTGCATAATGTACTTTATGCACTGATATTCGATGAAATTTAGTTTTTGTTTGTTCCTTACTTAGTTTTAGATTTTTAATTAATTTTCATGATAATATTGTTGACATTTTTAAAGATAATGTATTTTATAGTTCTGGGTTCATTTATGATGGATTTATCATTTTGGATGCTGTCAACAATGCTGTTTTCAATTGCTTTACTGCTTCCACTTTCAATTTAAATGTTGAAATGAATATTTAGCACATTAAATTGGGACATATAAATTAAAATAGGATGATTAAACTAGCAAAAGAAGAATTTCTAGGCCTAATATCAAAATTGGAAATGTCCTTGTGTGAACATTGTCTGGCTGGTAAAGCAACTAGAAAATCATTTGGAAAAGGAAATATAGCAGAAACTCCATTACAACTAATTCACTCTGATATATGTGGTCCGTTGAGTGTGAAGGCAAGACACAGAGCTTAGTTCTTTATCACTTTCATTGATGATTACTTATGATACGGTCATATCTATTTAATTTCTCATAAGTCAGAAGCATTAGAATGTTTCGGATATTGTTTAAATGAAGTCAAAAATCAAATAAACAAGAAAGTTAAAGCGCTTAGGACTGATCATGGACATGAATATTTATCTATATAATTTAAAGAGGTCTATGAAGAGAAAGGGATAATAAGACAATTGACAATTCCTAACACTCCACAACAAAATGGAGTAGCAAAAATAAGAAACATGACTTTTCTAGACATGGTTAGGTTAATGATGACACAGGAAAATCTACCATTTTCATATTAAGGAGATGCCATTTTGACAGTCACTTTTATACTTAACTGTATGCCTTTAAAGTCTATTACATCCACACCCTATGAACTATGAACAAAGCGTAAACTTGATTTGAGTATTCCCAAACCACGAGGGTGTTGGGAATTCGGATTATCACATGCAGCGGAATTTTAAATTTTGATCCGAATTCTACCTAGGATCCATGCAAAAAGCATGAGTCAATGATTAGGGTTTTACCTATTGGGCACTCGTGTTTCTACTGATCAAAACTTGAGAGCGGATGAATCAAACGCCGGCCGGAAGGTACAGCGTCTCTACGGTATCCACACGGAGTGAACAACGACCTCTCACCCTCCACGCGTCTGCTAGGATGCGTTTTTCTCTCTAAGAATTAGGATTGGATGTTTTCTGAGTGATTTAGGGTTTATATGGAAGCTTAAAACATGATTCTTAAGTGCTGCCCTCAAGTCCCTTTTTATAGAACTTAGGCAAGCCATAATCCTAGTCCTACTAGGATAATGCTTCCAAAATCCTAATCACACTTAACAACTATCTTATCCTTATCCTAGAGATAATGGGAAGAGATAAGACTTATCTATTAATTATCTAATATTAGATAATGATATTATCTCATAATATAAATATCTTAATATTAGATAATTGCATATAGTTATCAAATATCAAAATAATATTATCTCATAATATATTTATCTAATATCTGATAAGATAATTACTTGATATTACTTTAATATCAAATAATATCACATAATATATATATATATATATATATATATATATATATATATAAAACGTGAATTTATTATTCTTAATAATATATATGCACGAAAATAAGTCCAATTAATTGGATATTAATATAATTAAAGTCCAATTAATTATTGTCTTATTCCTACTCCTTTTGTGTGACCCTGTAGGTTCTTACTACGTTGACAATGACTTATTATTGAGCCATAGACAGCGAGCGGTATCTAGTAATACATCACTGCCACTCAAGTAGTAAGAATGTCTGTGATTCGACATCCACCTAATACATGATCAACGTTTTACATCATAACCCTTTTGTAATAATATCCAAATTGAACTGGAGGCATGGAATGTGTCATCCTCGTCAATGTTCAATTTATATTTCTTGATACTGAGTAGGCTTAAAATAAATAATTAATATCACATATTAATTCAACTGAGCATGGCCATGCATTTCTAAGTCTCACTCAATCAAGGGGTCCAAGGATATTTCTCTTTTATACAAGAGTAACAAAATCCCATTTCACTCACTTCCCTTTGCATGATTTATGACACACCCAATCAATGCCCTACTTGTCACCTGATTAAAGGTGACATAGGATAATATTAAAGTGAGTAATTCCTCATGTAGGGAACCGTAGTGACTTCAGGTCAAAGGTTTATGCGTAGTTGTGATCATATGAGAATAACTTATGACACGTTTATCCATGCAATATTCTCATAGTGGGTCAGTCCAGTACATTGTTCACTAGCAATGTACTCATGTATTGATTTGATATCACATATCCATGATTTGTAATCATCAGTCACTATACATGCTAGTATCGATGTATTATTACTATCCTTTTTCATAATAATACTTGACTGGGGGCATTTTAGGAATAGCAAAGCTATTCCAAGGATAATTATTATATTAAGTTATAAATTGCGCATAATAATAATAAAAATAAAATATAATAATTAAATTGCCTAAAATAAAATATAATACATTGTGTATAACTCTAATCATCTTATATGATTAGTTCTAGGACACACACCAATAGAGGGTCTACTACGTATGTCCATGATACTTCCCATAGATATGGAAAATTAGGTCTAAGAGGAAAAAAGACCTTTATAAGATATTTAGAATTGTCTAAGGGATACGTTTTCATTAGTGAAAATGAGGATGCAATAGTAACGGAACTTGAATCGGAAGATGCCACATTTTAGAAAGCGAGTTTCCTAGCAAATAAGAAATTGATCACATTGTATCTTTTTATGAGTTATAGGATTAAATGGATAATAATATTAAATTTTATCCATCTTATCCAAGTGGGAGCAAGTGGGAGCTTTGAGAGAATAAGTGAGAACCCTGTATTTAGAGATGATATAGTACAACAAATCCCACTGTGAAAAAGTAAAAGAGGAAGTATACCCAAAAGACACTTTTCAATTGAAGGATTAGCTCTTATGGTTACTTTTCAAGATGAAGAAAAGCCAAGAATAGTTTAAGAGGATCTAAGTTCCCCTACTAAGGAACATTAGAAGAAAGCAATGGAGGAAGAAATATACTCAATAAAAACTAATCAAGTTTAGGAGCTAGTCGACCTACCATCTGACAGAAAGGCAATTAGGAACAAGTGGGTTCTTAAAATTAAAAGAAAAGTAGATGGATCAATTAAAAGGTATAAGGCTCGATTAGTTGTAAAAGGGTATACACAACAGAAAGAAATATATTATGAAGACACATTCTCACTTGTTGTACATTTCAATTCAATAAGATTACTCCTAGCCATAATAGCAAATCTAGATTTAGAATTACATTAAATGGATGTAAAAATCACTTTTCTCAATGGAGAATTGGATGAAGAAATCTACATAGAATAACCAATAGGTTTCATATGAAAAGGAGAAGAAAGGAAAGTTTGTAGACTCCAAAAGTCTATTTATGGACTCAAACAATTATCCAAACAATGGTACTTGAGGTTTAACTGAGTTATAACCTCATATGACTTCTAAATGATTGACGAAGACCACTGTATTTATATCAAGCAGCATGAAGGTAATCTTGTGATATTATCCCTTTATATGGATGATATACTATTGGTCGAAAGGGAATAACATGAATTTGATTATATTACGGAATAATTATCCTTCAATTTCGAGATAAAAGACATGGGTGAAACAAATTACCTCCTTGGAGTCAAAATCTTCAAAGATCGCTCCAAGAAACTTGTTTCTTTTTCTCAAGAAAGTTATATATGGAGAATTCTTGATAAATTCAATATGAAAGATTGCAAACCTATGGATAACCCTATAAATATAAGCAAACTATTGAGTCAAGAAATGTGCCCTCAAAATGAATTTGAGAAGAAATTAATGGAAAAAATTCCTTATTTTAGTGCGATTGGAAGTCTAATGTATGTAATGATGTACACTAGATCGGATATTTGTCATGCGGTTGGACTCGTAACAAATACCAGTCAAATCTCGGACAAAAACATTGGAAAATTGTTAAAAGGATATTGAGATATTTGAAATGCACCGTTGACTACGCGCTATGCTATCAAGCAGACAATTTATGCTTAGTTAGATATTCTGATACACATTGTGTAGAAGACCTAGATGAGTGAAAATCCACATTAGGTTACTCTTTTTTACTAAATAATGGTGCAATATCATGATATAGCAAGAAACATATATGCATTGCATTGTCAACAATAAAAGTAAAGTTTGTGGTATGTTCTATAGCAATACAAAAGGTAATATGGCTAAAAAGATTTATAGAATATCTGGGAATTTGTAATGAGAATTTAAACCCTATCCTGATATACTATGATGGTCAAGTAGCAATCGTCTACACAAAGGATCCAAAGTACCATAGCAAAACTAAGCATATAGATACAAAGTATCATTTTTGTGAGAGATGCAATAGTACAAAAAAGGTCATCATCTAACACATTCCTACATAAAAGATGATAGCAGATCCTTTCACTAAGGCTATACATAGAGATATATATATTGACCATGTAAAATCTCTTAGTATGTATAGAATGAAATCGAACATTTCCAAAATTGAAATCAATAAAGTATGTTTTCATTCAATTACAAGTGTTATAATTTATGTATGAGTATACGAATGTCCAATATGTCATACAGGTTGATAAGGTTGATTCTCTCACACAAATAACCACCTTTGACGTTTATAAGGAGTGGGTGGAGATGAGATATGTGTTCACCAACATAACTATGAGAAATGTTGTGTTTAGGTAGAAAAGTAACATAAAATAGGATATGTTGCCTCAACAAAGTAAAGTTAAGATGTGTTCCGAAATACAAATATGGATCGAATTGTGGATTCTCCCACTTTTCACAATACTTGTGACTAGATAATGAATTCTTTACATACTGACGTCAAAAGGAATCGAATGATGTGAAAGAATTTAAGTTAGGTATTATGTATACTTGAACTAAAGTCTGTACTATGTTACTAATAAAATCGACATATGTCCTTATGCTATAAGGAGAACATCGTAGCATATGATTTCATACCACATGTACAAAAAGAATCGCAAATGGGAAGCAAGTGAAAGATCCCTAATTTATTGTTATGTGAGCCCTAGAAAAGAAATTTTCTTTTTAAAATACCCTTTGACTCTAACGATATCATAGAGAAATGATATAGTGTTCGCTACCTTAGTATGCATCCTATGATCATGATATATATGGTCTAAAGGATAAAATACTAGGAAAGTAACTATTTCAAATCAAAGTGATATGCGGGTGAAAGAAAGATTTCCTGATATATACACAATTATGCTAGTTTCTAAGACATGTTCATTATGAAGTTAATTTTGGTATCATCATAAGCATGGACGCTATATATATATGATGACAATATGAGTTTGTAATAAAGCTCGTGAGGGATTAGATTTGCAAATGAAAAGTGTATATGGGAAAATCTAGGACATCTGAGGTATAATATAAATAACTAGAAGTAAGGATTTTCTTGTGCTGATTCTATATAAGAATTTATAGTACAAGAATACCTAAGATGATGTCATGCTCATGCAGTCACAACAATGTACCAAGTATGAAAACTAAAAGAGTGAAGAAGATTATATGATGTGGCACATCTTATTATGTATGAGTGGGAGATAATGAATACGGGGATACCTATAATGAGCGATCCATATTTATTATATAATAAATATTTATTTTATTTCAATTTAAATTCAAAAATTAAAATTATGTAATCAGTTTCTTTTGGATAACTAATCACAAAGTGAAAAAATGGGAGAGAGAAAGAAAACTATCCACTTCCCATCAAAAAGAAAGAAATAGAAAAAAAAAAGGGAAAGAGAGAGCACACATCATTCAGTATATAGAGCTAGAAATTTTTCTTTATCTTCTTCTCTCTAAAACATTGTGAGTGTGGTTTTGGTGGAATTGTTGTGAACAAAAGTAAGAGTTCTTGACCAAAGGTGATTCTTGGCAACCATGTGGTGGAATACAATATCAAGATCCAAAAGGGCAAATCAAGTATGTATAATTTTGCATTTAATTTGATCAATTAAAATTTCCCAACAAATAATGATGATACTTTTATTGGATCTTTTTTACCGATGATTTTATATGCAGCCCTTATCAATCATTAACCCTCCGTTTGATAGAGACGACGATACGGAAGAAATTCTCCATTTGAATGGAGAGAAAGGAAAAAGAATACAAGTGAATAATTAATTTGTATTTAATATTATTTTATCTATTAATATTCTGAATTTTTTATATTTTAATAAAAAAAATTTATTTTTACATTCCTCCCTGCTAAAATATGACAAATAAAAGTTGTGAAGGTACATCATGAGCAATAAGTACCTTTATTTTTCAGATACCTGATTGCAGTTTTAATAATGATAAAATGATATTTCCATTAACAGGTGTTTAGTCAGCCCAGATGAAAGCCATGAAGGAAAACAACTGGGATGAGTATCATTTACGATTTTCACATGGAATTAGTGCCTTCACGTCACACTAATTCTACCCATAGTTATTATATTTGGATCGATTTGATCAATTTAATAATAAATGGGGAGTTAATAATTGATTTGATCGGCCTTATCATTAAATTGATTTGATATATGAATCGATAAAAAAATCAGTTTAATTATTAATTTTTTAATTAAATCAATTGAATTATTATATTATATTAAAAATCAATTGAATTATTTTTTAAAAATTTTAATTTATTTGATTATGAAATTTTATATAATTGTAAATTATTTTTTTATTGTCATATTTTAATGAATCATAACATGAATTTATTATTTTACTTATTGAATATGTATTTTTTTACTTTTTATATAAATTTATATTTTTATATTATAAACGATTAATTCAATAACTCATTGTTGAAACAGTGACTCGATAAACTAGGCCTTTATGTGATTTATTGTTTGATTCGATTTTAATAATTATGATTCTACCATTAATCATTTGTTCACTCAAAATTTCATAATAACAGTATCATATTTAATTATTCAATTTTAATTAATAATATTATGAACACCATAGGAATTCATGGAGGGGTTTTCAGTATTCAAAAAGCAATATAACAAGCTTTTTTTTATCTACAATGGATGTGATTTTCATACTTATATGTGAAATGCAAACATAACCACATCATGCTCTAGACTCCTTATAGAAGTTTTAGTGTGTGGGAAATTATACACATATAAGAATTAAAATTAAAATTATTGTAAAATAATAAGATATTAAATAAAAATAAAATATAATTTTTATTTTTATTTATATATTTTAATGTGTGTAATAAATTAATTTGTATATCTTTTCATTTCTATTTAAAATGAAATCTTTATCGTTTAATCATTGAGAGCCGCTACCAAAGAGAAGAGCGAAGAGGAAGATCTAATTAAAGAAAAATTTAATAATTTTCGCTAAATTCAATTATGACTGCAAATCCATCAGGTAAATAAATTTTAATTTTATATTATGGTATTCTAATTATCATAAATGAGATTCTAAAATTGAAAATTCTTACAATTTGATCCTCTCGTCGTTGGAGACGATAGCAACAGACTTCTATGTATCAATCTAAATTCTATCTTTGGGCGCTTTCTTGGAAGCGAAAATTTTTTTATACATTTTCTCATTTTCTAATTTTCTGTCTTGGAAGGGATACTTTTTCTTATTTTCCTGCGGTTTCTCGTCAGCTAACAAATGCTTTTGGATTTATTTTTTAAAGTTGACGCGTGAAAATTCGCTCTGCTTCCTCTTATAAGCTATTTTTCTCATTCGCTTTTGAGTATAATTGAAAATCTGAACTGCTACTGGGGAAAGTTTTTTTATCTTGGTTGGCACGTTGTTGTAATTTGTACATACGTTTCACTGGTTGACCTGACAAATTATTACAATTAATAGATTTGTTCACTTAGAGAAGAAACGAGTACCATTAGAGTTTTTTTTTTTCTTTTCAAGACTAAAATTACAGTTTGTTTATCCCATAAAATCAGAGCCTCTGCTTAACTTGGAGAGTTATAATTTTTTTTTTCATTAGCGTTATTATACTTTTGGGCACCAGAATGCACGGTTGACGTTTCAATTAACTTTCTTTGTTACTGTTTTTGGAAGCTTATTAGTGAGCTTGGGGGTTAATCTAATTTCCTTCTGGTTTCATCGGAATGCATGTAATTTCTGATTTAGATTCTCTACTGCTAGATTTGATTTGTGTCCTCGATCATTTAGCATATATTTTTCAGTTTACTTTTTCAAATAAGCAAGAGCCAAGATAAATCAAAAAGAGAAACTATGGGTAACCTTTCGCATACTGGATTTGGCTCTAACGGTGAGCCTTTTGCTTAAAATTTATATTATATGTGAAGTTTTTGTGGTTCCCTGTGTTCCCTTTTGACTGTGTTGATTATTTTTAAATTTTATGGTTTTGTTTTCTATGTAATTTAGTTTTGGGGTACGCATATCTGAATGTCGTTGTTGAGTTTATTTCGGGTGCTTTTACTTTGTTATCCAGAGACTGGATCGAAAGAAGAAAAGGATAATATATGGAGGGCAGCGCAGAAAGAGGTTTGGAATGCCAGAAGACTATGGATGGGAAGACGAGTAATGGGAATGGTCTAGTGAAGAAAATCCCAAAATCCCTTCCTGCTGCTTGAAGGCTAAGGCTTCAGCCCCTGAGCTTGAGGCAAAATGCCATTCCACTGTCGTTTCTGGGTCTTTCTTGGAAGCTTACTCTTGGTCCGGTCCTAGGATCTAAAAAATGGTTTGCGACCGCAATATTGCATTTTTTGGAGAGACTGCATCAATGATTTTCCGTAATTTTAGACTGTTATGGCCACATTTTTCTGCATTCATCCGCATCGCAATGCAACTGCGATCCTTGGTCATTACCTACAATGTTATTTTGAAATTCTTATATTAAGCCCCCTTTCTCCTCCCCTCTATTCCTCTACCCTACAAAAGAAAAGTCTCTGTCTTATCATTGCATATCAGTATCACCTTGTAGAACTGAAATCTGGTCATGTTGCTTTCAATTACTAATTGTTTTCTATATTCTTTACAGAGAAATCTGCAAAATAAATAAATAAGGGTTTATTTTAACAACGCAATGTGGCCAGGTAGTTTTTCCCGTATATCTGCATACTACAGCTTGTTTGTTTGCCAGTAATGTATGCTTGCAAGTATCCTTACGAGCATATGAGAGAGCTTTCCTTCTTTTGGATGTCTGGTAGTTGACCTCAGAAACATTTTCTGAATTGCTTTTATTCTTCTTCTTTTGATGGGGCTCTCATGGTCATTGTAAGATTTAAAAACCATCGGGCCTTTGCAAAGGCTGAATGGAAAAAGAAATCAAGGTCAGGGATTCAAATTTACTTCTTGCTAAGGATGCCAGCCCAAGAGTATGATACTAAGGCCTGCTTTTCATGTTATCATCTGAAAATTTTGAAGAAGTAGGCCTTTTTTACCCAGTGATATTTAAAATGCAGAACCTTGGTATTTTCTTCTTTCTGAATCGCTAGTCATGTTATTCAAATATATATATGTATAAATATTCTTGGAAAGTTGCTACTTTTATTGCCGTGTGCGTGCATTGGCTTTTTATTGCTATTTCTAATGGCGTCGGCGCCAATGTTAGGAGAAGCCTATTCAATTAAAGTAGAGAAAATCTTGTACAAGGAAAAGTCTGCGTACCAAGAAAAGCACATTAAGATACAAGCAATTTAAAGTGGAAAAACCGAAAATTTTAAAGAAAAAATCACAAATGAAATGGAATTTATTATATTATCAAGATATAAGATAAGATAATGTGTGTGAAGATCTACAATTATGTCATGTTTCTCTATTCCTACAACTTTCTAACCATTTTTCTTACATATCTCCTATAATTCTACAAGGGTATCATGTAAGCTCCATAAACACATATATCAAATCTCTCTCATGCATTATTAAACTTTTTTTACACAAACATTTATAGCTCAAAGTATTTTTTTAATAAACACTCCTTCTAGGTGAACATAAAAACTTAAATTAAATAGGAAGGTAGTTATAATAAAAAAAAATTAATATTAATTGATAATAATTAAAATTTGGATGAAATACAATCATCTCCATTTTAGGATAAATTTTACCAGTTTTATCAATCTCCGTACACTAACTGTTATCAAATGAGATTAATCATGAGGATTCATGATAGTGAACCATCATTGCAATTTTTCAAATCATAATAATAGTCTTCCTACCAAGTATTTCTATTTTAATCAAATATCATAAGCTTCACCCTCACTTATAAGAATCTCATATCTACAAGAATATTAAATCTTGTGAAAATTTTCATAAACCATCCCAATCTCTTTAAATCTTCATTTCAATCATTAACTACAATTCTCTCATTCTTGCCTAAGTTGAAACATCTATCTTCATTTGTCCACTACAACACCATTCATCATCCTAATAAAACTTTCTCACAGAATCAACTAACTACTTCCACTACATCATCATTCATCTTCTTCAAATCCCACATGATCATTCATCCTTAATACTATGCATTATCATAGTATGCATTATCAAGTTAAGTCTAAACAATTGTTACTATGCATTATCATTCATCCTTAATACAATCAGGTTAACTCTAAACAACACCATTTATCATATTCAATTTTTTTTTTGTTGTAACAAACCATGCTCTTATTATCTCAAATTATCATTCTTATGCAAGACTGAATTATGATACCAATTACTGAAAAAAATTCCCATTCCAAATAAATAAGCATGAAATAATTAAAATAGTTAGAGTAGCACATAGGAATGATAATGGAGCAAAGTGGGGGCAAATTTACCTCAAACTACCTCACCTTACACCTCTTGCTATCTGCCCTAAATCTACTCCATCCCATAGGACAAAGCAAGTTAAGTTACCATCCCGATGATTCATAGGGCACAAGTGCCATGGGTAAATTTGTATTATATTACTTTGTTGGACCTATTAAGACTGATTATTAAATTAAGTGAAAATTCATTGAATCTATTTATAAGTTTGATGAGATTTTGTTGGATAAATAAGTTCAACATTATTTCAACTTTTTAGATAATAATTGAACATATAATCCTTCACATCATTTAAGCATTAAGTGCATAAAATTTTTAAAATCATAATTAAGGATAATTTTTAAATTGTATAAGATTTTACTATTTTATAATAAATGTTTAAATTATTAACTAATTTTAATATTTAAAATAAGCAGCTATTCAAATACTATAAATATAATATTTAAAATTTAATACCAAATACTTTAATATTATTAAACACTTCCTAATTTCAATGTTTTCTTCCATTTGAGGAAAAAAAAAGAAAAATCAGTTAAAAATGGAAAAGGGATGTAACATTAAAATAAATTTCACTGGATTTTTTATTATTTATTGAAAATAATTATTAAATATATTTAATGTTATATAAGATTGTGTAATATTTAGGTTGAGCTTAAATTTTACAATGCAGTAAATTTAAATTTGAACTCATTTATTTTTGTTGAGCTTGAATTGAACAAATAAATATTTGACTTGTTTGAGCTCATTTATAATCCGCATGTTAAAAAAAAATTAACAATAATTTTGGGCTGACTTACCCTCCATCCAACATGTGAGGTTGTCAAAAAAAAAAAAAAAAGAAATAAGTTGTGTTTGAATATGTTTATTATTTTTATACTTAGAATTTATTTTTAAAAATTATTTTTAAATCGAAAGAAAATAAAGAATAAATGGCAATTGATATTATAAATAAGAAATATTTCATTTAATTATAAATTAACACCAAGAATAAGAGAATAAGTTAATAAAATATTTAAAATTTTATTTTATTTTTAAATTACACATTTAAAGTTATAATTCTTAAAAATAAATTTTAAAAACAGATTTTTTTATTTTTAAAAATAGAAAAGATACTAACACTACTTGTTTTCATGCGGAAAGGGACAACAACGTTTAAACTGTCGTCGTGTTACTTAAAAAATGTCCCACCCTCCATCCTGAGAAGAGAGAAAAAGAAATCAAACTTGTCAGCACGCAACTTCCTACTTAAATTGCGAGAGAATGTAATGATCGATGATCAAATAATGAAAAGGTCCAAATTCTAAAGCTCACAGCTGGGTTTGGAAAATTCAAATTTGTATCATAATATAAGCTGATATATACCGCGCGTTAATTTGGCTTTTAAGATTTTGTCCGCAGCTAATATTTTTCTCCTTTTATGAATTACCATTGATTAACAAAGACTTTTCAGATAAGGCAAAAATCTGAGGAACTGTAATAACCAATCCTATAAATAATATAAGCGCCAGCCCTATAATGCCGTAGTACGGATTTGGGGCAAATCACCCGGTTTTGGTGGAACTATACTTATCGTTAGATAAATGGTGCTTCAATCAAAAGTGGAAATCAACGGTCAGTAATACTCACCACCTGAAACGGGAGCTAGTACTCACATTATACTTTCCCTTGACAGGAGAACAAAACGGCAAAATTATAAATTAATCCATTAATTTTAATACTTTCTTATTTTAATAAATTTCTTTTTTTACTTGATTGTAACATAGGTAATTTAAATTAAATAAACAAAAATAATAAATGTAATTTAAAATAAAATTTCAATTAAAGTAAGTATAATATTTAGTTTCTTACTTATAAAAGTAATGACTATTGCATGTTTAAATTTCATGACTAGAACCATTAGTCCTTTTTCATTTTTTTTTATAATTATTCATCCCTTTATTCACTTATAATGTTAAAATAAATAAAAAAATATTGAAGTTAATCATTAAATTTTACCTCAATAATATCAAATATATATTTGCTTTTTAGTTATATTATTTCTTTTCACTATTTATTTTATTATTATGTGCAAATAGAGAATGATTAATTATAACAAAAATAAAAATAAGGAAATAATAGTGATAGTTATAAAATCATATTATTAATATGATTAAATGTAGTGTATAAGTATGAAAGTGTTTTGTCAAATCATATATGTATGATTTTTAATGGATGTGATTAAATAATTTTAATCTACTGATTTATGAAATTGTTATATCATCCAGAATTTTGAAATTTTTTAACCACAATAAAATTCACCTAATATAGTTTTTAGTCATATAAAAAGACAATTCTAATCACAAATAAACATCCCATTTAAAGCAAAGCCACTTAAAATAATATTTTATTATTAAATTATTAGTTTGTTGGAGACTTGTTACTTTAAACAAGTCATGCAAAAGTTCCTTTGATTTAGTCAAATTTACATAGACATCTCCTTTAATTTCAAAATATATAAATCTCTCATCAATTTTATAAAAATGCTAATATTAGTCCCATTTTAAAAAATTTTGTTAAGAGACCATTGACTTTAATTGTTAAGTTATAGTCAATGGTTAAAATAATTATTTTATGATCAAATCATCTTTTGTTTATTTTTTGGAATTGTATTTTGAAATATTTTTTCCACTACCAAAGGAAACATTGATGTGATAAGAAAGAAATTGAGTTAATTTTTACTCTTTATTGTTGGAAATGTTTAATTTATGAAAATAAGTCTAACAGATATTATTTTTTTAAAAAAATTAATCTATTTATAATTCCATAAATTGAATGATTTTATAGTTAATTTACAACACCAATAACTCATAAATCTAATAATGATTTTATTATTTTAATAAAAATTGATTATTGATTTTAATAATAATTTACTTATTCAATTAATTCATTAAATAAATATAAGTAAAGAATAATATAATAAAAAATTTGCATTGTATGTAATTTAATTAAAAATTTATAATATATGGAATTTAAAAATAGAATAAAATTAATGTAAATGAAAAGAATTAAAAATGGAAAAAAGTTGAAGTAAAGTTTAATGCTCTTTATTGCTACAAAAAAATCAATTGCTGTTGTAAATAATTATTGAGTTTATTAAATGTAAATGTCATTATATCAAACGTTATACTCCTAATTATGATCAATTATTAGAGTAGATGCTACATTCTTATTATGGTTAATTAATAATTATTATGAAATTATAACATTTGATTAATTTGTCCTATGAATATAGGTTATATAAATCATCCTTGATATAATTGAATCAAATATTCTCCTTATTCTTGTAATTCTCCTTCATCTTTTCCATATCTTTCTTTTATTGTTTCTTAAGTGTTTACTATTTTTATAAACATTATCAGTACAAGGCTTTGATTTACTGAGATAATTTCTTCCAGGCGTAAATTATTTTACCTAATCTTGTTACTTTATGCTAATATAGTAATTCTTTTCTCTTATCTCATTTTTATTCCTTATTTCCTTCATACTTTGATTTTGAATCCTATAATGGTTTTAATGTTTTATTGGTTTTATTCAAAGAAACAACAGTTACAAAATATTGAATATGATGTGCAAAAATACTAGTAGAAATAAATAATGAATTAAACTAAGAAAGAGAAAACAATATAAATTCACATATATGACATATCATATATTTGAGAATTTATTCCTGGATGCTAAATGATTGAACTTTTTAAATCTATTTTTGAAGTGCACATTGATTTTTATAAAAATGTGTGAGATTACATATATATATGGTACGCAATTATGGATATGTGGTAAACACTTAATTATGTTATTATCTTATGATTGAAAATTTGTTATATGAAATAACAATATATATTATGTTAATATAGAAAGAAAATTTACTTGCATGATAAGGTTTAACTTTACGCAAAAATGAATATGAACACTCAAGAAACTAAGTTTGAAAAAGGAAAAGAATTATCAGGAAACAAGTGATATATAAATATATATGCATCTAATAATTACAAAAATATATATAATTTACTTTTCTTTTCATCTCATTCACTTTCAATATAATCTAAAATATGCCTTTTATAAATATGATAACTGCAATATTTGATCACCATATAGGTTGACAATGAAATAGAAAATTGGCAGTGGATTAATAATTGTATGAACAATATGTTAATTAATAATTCTCTTCAATATTTAACCTTGGTTATATTGGAAATTTTCTAATTCATTTTTATATGTTTATGATAGTATTACGTCAAATCTTACGAATTTTGAATTTGTGGCTTTTGACATTACAGGAAAATTTGAAGGATTAAAAATAGAGAATCTTACAATAAAACATCTACTTATTCTCTAAAATAGTTTAAAAGAAAGATATAATCACCAATAAATTATCATTCTTCCAAAAGTCCCCTATGAATGGATGCCTTTAAGGTTATAAGATTTTTAAAACTATAAGTGAGAATAACTTTACAATGTTTAGAATTAGTTCTCAATTAAAATTATGTAGAAAAAAGTCACTAATGAAGATATGTCATAAAGAAAAAAAATTCTCCATTTTTCATCCATCTAATTTGCTCCTGCAGTAATAATATCAAGAGAAAAGGTTTCAAGACATATTCTAAATTGATTTCTTATCTCCTTGTGGCTAAATAAAGTAATAAACTTTTGATGAAAAATTATAAGTCACGTCTAACTGGCTCTACTCTATTCCCTAAAGTAAATATAGCAACACACGACCATTTTACTTATGAATAAATTCATGATTGTAAATGTGGTTGTAGCCGTGGCCGAGGTTATGGTCATGAATCTTATATCAAGAACTCAGTTTCCCACCAAAAGTGAAAAAATGAAGAAAAGAATGATGAAGAAAAAGGTACGCAAAATAACAAATATATTAAGAACATATGCTATCATTATGGTGGCAAAGGTCATTGGTCTCATACTTGTCTTGTACTAAAGTATCTTATTAACCTTTACCAAGAAATGCTTAATATATATATATTTATATATAGAGAAAGAGAGAGAAAGAAATTTTTCATGTGAAAAAGGTGACTTTGATCATGGCTATATTAATGTCACTCACTTGAATGGAAATGTTTAAAAAAATAAATTTATTATATTTTACTTTTAATGTATTTTCTAAAGAAATAAAGAATTTACTTTTAAGATTATTATCTTTTCAAATATATTCTTATATTTTTAAGTACTATTTCCTAATATTGATCATTGATATTTTTTATTTTGAAGTATGAATGCTCCTTTGGTTAGCAACAATATCAATAAAGCTATATGTCTCATTGATAGTGCAACGATACACGCTATTCTCAAAAATAAAAAAATATTTTTCTTATCTAGTAATGCAAGAAGCTAATGTTAGTACTATATTTGATACTACAAATTTAATTGAAAGCTCTGGAAGAGCTAATGTTTTGTTACTTAGAGGAACAAAATTACACATTGATAATACATTATATTCTAGTAAGTTTCACAGAAACTTATTAAGTTTTAAGGATATCCGTCAAAATGAATATCATAACGAGACAACAAATGAAGGAAATATTGAATATCCTTATATCACCAGTATAATGTCAAGTAACAAATGCATACTTGAAAAATTACTAACACTTTCCTCTAGTTTGTACTACATATATAGTAGTACAATTGAAACACATGCTATCATAAATTAGAAGTTTATAGATTATGATAAGTTTATTATTTGGCATAATTGGTTAAGCCATTTCAGATCAATTATGATGCAAAAAATAATTGAAAATTCATGTGGACATCCATTGAAGAGCCAACATATTTTTTAATCTAAAAACTTTTTAGGAAAGTTGATTATTCAACCATCATAAAAAAAATTGATAGTGAATCTCTTACATTTTGGAATGTATACAAGGTGATATTTGTAGACCAATTCACCCACCATACGGACCATTTAGATATTTTATGGTTTTAATTGATGCATCAACTGGATGGTCACATGTGTCTTTATTATTATCTCACAATCTATCATTTGCAAGATTACTTGCTCAATTGATTTAACTACATGTACATTTTCCTGATTATCCAATTAAGAAAATACGACTTAACAATGTTAGTGAATTTACTTCTCAATCTTTCAATGATTATTGCATGTTTATTGGAATTGATATTGAACATCTTATAACACATGTTTATATACAAAATGACATTGCAAAATCATTTATTAAGCATCTCAAATTAATTGCAAGACCATTACCTATGAAATTAAAACTTCTAGTTTTTACTTAGGATATGCAATTTTGCATACTACACCATTAATTCGCATCAGACCAACAAGTTGTCATAAGTCCTCCTTTTTACAATTGTTTTTTTGGTTTTTCTATCTAAGGATTTTTGAATATGTAGTGTCTATTCCAATTACTCTACCACAACATATTAAGATAGGATCTTAACAAAGGTTAGGAATGTACATTGGATATGAATCTCCATATATAATAAAATATCTTGAATCACCAATAGGGGATTTATTCATAGCTAGATATACTGATTATCATTTTAATGAATTAGTTTTCTCAATATTAAAAGGAGAAAATATGCAATTGGAGAAAGAAATTAGTTGGAATGAATTATCATTGTCTCATTTTGATGCTTGTACAAAATAATGTGAACTGAATGTTCAAAAGATAATTCATTTGCAAGATTTAGCCAATAAATTGACAAACGTATTCATTAACCAAAAGAGAGTAATCATATATACTAGCTGTTAATAGTCTAATTAAAGTTAATGTCCCTTTCAAATAATCTATTATTACAAATGAGTCTAATGCATGTATAAAGTGTTATAAATCCATTGATTCAAAAGATAAAAATTCTCAAAAAAGAAAAGAAGCTAAGAACCTAGATGACCAAATCAAGGATATAAATGTAGTAACTCTAGAAGAGTCTCTAAACAAAATTACTATTGCAGTTCTAAAAGAAACTCAAGTATCTGAAATTAGTAAAAATAAAGAGATCTCAATAAATTATATCATGAATGGAATACGATAGAATTGAAATGAAGTTAATGTTGACAATATTTTTGCACATAATATAGTATGCGATATAATAAATGATAATAAGGATCGTGAACCAAAGTCTGTTAAGGAATGCAGATAAAGAGATGACTAGTTAGAATGGAAAGATGCAATTGAGTCAAAATTAAACTACCTTGTAAAGAGAAAAGTTTTTACACCATAAACCCTAAACCTATAGTCCATATACCAGAAAGTGTAAAGCTAATTGGATACAAATAGGTTTTTGTGCGAAAATAAAATGAGAATGGTAAAATTATAAGATATAAGGCATAACTTGTTGCTCAAGAGTTTTCACAAAAATCAAAAATTGATTATGAAGAGACATACTCACCTATGGTGGATGCAATTACTTTTTAGTATTTAATTAGTCTGGTAGTATATGAAGGACTCGATTTACATCTAATGGATGTTCTTACAACCTATTTATATGGCTTACTTAATAATGATATTTATATGAAACTCCTTGAAGGTTTTAATTTGCTTGTAGTATACAATTTAGATACTTGAGAAGATTACTTAATTTAATTGAACAAATCTCTTTATAAATTAAAATAATCTGGATGCATGTGTTATAATTATCTCAATAAATATCTATGAAAGGAAGTATACAAAAATAACCATATTTGTCCATGTATTTTTATAAAAAGATTTAGGAATAAGTTTGCCATAATTATATTTATGTTGATGACTTAATTGTTATTGGAACTCTTGAAGAGCTTTCAAAAGTTATAAATTATTTAAAAAAAGAATTTGAACTAAAGGATCTAAGGAGAGCAAAACTTTGCCTTAAATTACAAATTGAATATTTAAAGAATAGAATTTTTGTATAGGGCTAGAAATTAAATGGGTAGGAGCGGTTATGGACTCCTAAATCAGCTTCTTGCCTAAAACTACACGTCATAAAATTGGATTCGCAAAAACTATGGTACCCTCTTGGACCCGCACTTCATAGGTACTAACAAGTACCATTAGGTGTGGGTGAGTCTAAGACACTTTAAATAGAAATATCCTACACACTAGTCATTTTGCAAACTAGTACTTTCTTGTATGTAATATTATCATAAAGTAATTTAGATCTATGTGAAATATTATTATTTCCACCTGCAAAATTGACATAAAAGAACTAGAAAGCATTCTCTAATTAGATAGAATTAGCTACATATAAATCACTATTATATTTTGTTAAAAAAAATTAGTGGAGTTAAAATTGAAATTGAAATAAGATATGAATAAAAATGCCATCTATTTTAGAAACTAATATTATAGTTTTTATTTTAGTTTGTATAGATGAAATGAATAAATGAACTTAATGTGTTCCCTAAATGTATAAAATCCTTAGGTAAATGAATTGGCTATATATAGATCACTAAGATTAGTTTGCTTTCTATTGATGGAGTGCAAGATAAAAGGTTAGGTTGTATTTTCAATATTTGTTATCTTTGTCTAATGAGCAATGATGAGAAATAAGCTTATAATTTTTTTTTTGGCAACTAATGCCTAAAATGATGTCATCCTTCAAACATTAATGGGCAGGTTACGATTAGTATTAGATAGTAAATTTTAACTCACATCTACTCATGTAACTAAAATCTTTTTTTAAAATTTGCCTGCTTATACCCATTAGAATATCTAATCTAGCCTAAACCATATAATTTTAGATTTGGACAGGTGATTTGTAGTGGTTGAGCCCAAAACTTCTAGCCTTATTTTTGTACATAAAAAAGCTTATAAGAGAAAGGTGTTGAAATGATTTTATATGGACAAATCACATCCATTGTGTGACAATGGTTGTAAGATCACTATATGTAAACAAAGATTCCTCTAGACCTCGAGAAAAAGATGAAGTACTATTTGGTCCTGAAGTATCATATCTTAGTGCAATGGGAGCACTAATATATGTCATTAGTCATACACAACCTGATATATCATTTGCCATTAATTTATTAGCAAGATATAATTCTTCACCTACATAAGAGCTTTGAAATGGAGTTAAGCATGTGCTTTGCTATCTTAGAGGTACATTGGATATAGGTTTATTTTATAAGAATATACTCAAGTTAGACCTAATTGATTATACAAATGTAGGACATTTGTCTGACCCTTATAATGGTCGATCACAAACATGCTATTTGTTAAAATATGGAGGAACAACCATTTCATGGCAGTCTATGAAACAAACTATAATAGACACATTGTCTAATCATGCAAAATTTTTAGCAATACATGAGGTGAGTAGGGAATATGTTTGGTTGAATCTATGATTCAACACATACCATAGACTTGTAGTTTATTTTTTGGAAAAACAATCCCTACTATCTTATATTGAGATAATATTGCATGTATCACTCAATTGAAAGAAGGGTACATTAAATGAGATAGAACAAAATATATTTTACTAAAATTCTTTTTCATTTATGATCTTCAAAAGAATAATGATATAAATATTCAACAAGTTTGTTCAAGTGATAATCTAGCAGATTTGTTTACTAAGGAACATCCTACTATTGTATTTAAAAGGCTAGTCCAGAATATTGGAGTTTTTTAATTTAAACATCTTAATTGATGTCATCATGAGAGGGAGTTAATACGCATTGTATTCTTTTTTCCTTTGTTATGGTTTTTTGTCCCATTGAATTTTTCTCCGCAAGGTTTTTAACAAGGCAATATCCTATTCCATATTATATGGACATTTAAGGAAGAGTGTTATGAATAATTATTAAGTTTATTAAATATGGATGTCCATAGGTCAAACATTATATTCTCAATTATAATCAATTATTAGATTAGACGTTACATTTCTTATTATGGTCAATTGTTAAGTTTTAATTCTATTTGTGAATCATCATCATGAAATTGTAACATTTGATCAATTTGCCTTATAAATATAAGTTATATAAATCATTCTTGATATGGTTGAATTAAATATTCTCCTTCTCCTTATAATTCTCCTTCATCTCTTTCATATCTTTCTTTTATTGTTTTTTAAGTGTTTACAATTTTTATAACAATTACAAAGTTTTAAAATGACTCCATCATTCTAAAGTGTTGTAATTGATAATAATTTTTCTCTTAATTTAATTAACATTAAATAATTAATTAATTATATATTGAATGATTATTAGTGTAAAATTTTTTACACTATTAATGAACAAGAAAGTGATATGTCATAATAATTTTTAACAATTTTTATTGATATAACAATACATTAATAAATAGTAATATAAAATTAATTTATATTGATAATGAATAAAATTTAAATTCTAATTAATTTATAAATTAGCTAGTAAAATAAATAAAAATAGTTAAATGAATAAATAATTGACTTGGTTACAAATTTGAAATATTTTGTAATTTCCTTTCTTAGCATAAATTTTATTTTTTTCATATAATTTGGAAAATCGCATAAAAAAATTGTGTGCATCTGACGAGGCGCAAAGTCTAAACCTACTGATCTCCTTTCACTCTTTGGCTTGTTCCCCAACTCTTCCAATTCAACCAACCAGATGGCAACGAACGGATTCCAAATTAACCTTTATTTAAATTAAATATTATTTATATAAACTAATTTTATATAAATTTCATATCATAAATAAAAATATTATACAAATGTACAAATTTAACTCATGATATTTATATTATAATAATAGATTTAGATATATAAATTACATTATGTTATTAAAGATAAGTTCTTTTAAAATTTAAATCTTTAACTAAATTAAAGTATTTAATATATAAAAATTATAACAAAGAGTAAACAGAAATTAATCAAATAAAAATTATCAACTCGTTTTTCTCCTTCTTTATTATTTGTGAATTATTTTGAAAGAATAATTAATTTAAAGAAGCTTCTTTTAATAAATACAGAAAGGCATCATATAATAATTATATATATATATATATATATCTTTATTAATTAATATTTTATGAAAAATATGTATATGATGAAAAATATCATAATTATAATTTATAGAATTAATATTTGCTCATAGAAAAAATTATTAATATTATTATAAGGATCTAATTTAGAAATTAAATTGAATAAAATTTTTAATTTTTTTAATACTCTTGATCAATATAATGAAATATGACTTATTTATGTTCAAATATCGGAGTATTGCAAGTACATTATGTTGCATAATAAACACCTTAAGAAGAAAACTGCAATCATAACTATAGGCATATTAGTTACACATATTTATTTTTAAAATTAAAAATTTTAAAGGTAATAATATTAACAAAAGAAGAAAAAAGTACATTAGTTGTTTAACACAAAGTTACAAAGAACATAATAATAATAATAATAATAATAATAATAATAATAATAATAATAATAATAATAATAAAAATAAAAATAAAAGAGAAAAGGAGGACATTAGCTGTTCAACATAAAGTTATAAAAAATATTGATAAAAATTAAATATATAAATTTGATTAAGTTAGATTTTAATTTGTTTAAAATATTATTATGATAAAAGAAAAATATATTGTATTATATCTTTATTAATTAATAATATTGTGTCTAAGTTGTAAATAATATAAAAAATAGAAAAAACATGCATTCAAATAGATAAAAAGAAGACAAATATTTTAAATGAGTCACAAATTAAATTATTGATTCTTATATAAAATTTACGTGAAATTACACTATTTTAAACTGTCAAATTATCTAAATTGTGCTTCTCCATTCTGCCAATTCGTTATTTAATTTATCATATAATTTTAAATTACAATTATTTCATCCAATATCTTTGATCATTACTTGGTAAATTTACACTAGTGTGGAATCTAAAAAATAATTATTGCAATATGAAGCATAGAACTTCTGCTAATGTGAATTGTACAAACTTTATTCAAACTCTTCCTAGAAGATGCTGATATGAGACGAGACTTTTCTGATGGGTTTGAAATTCGAACGATTGATCTTCCTTGTTTGAACATTTGGGCAGCAAATTAAAATAATAAGAGTTGGGGGACTACTTGACATAATCGGTCATAGCATAAAAGCAACTGGTAATAAGACAAATGTCAGAATTTCATTTATTAATAAATTTAGGGTAAGTTACCCTAAAAACAGTTCTAGAGTATTGTAATCATTCCCTATAATATGGTGGGAATATCGAAGCCTCTCCACAAAAACGCACGAAACCTCATCAACAATGCAACTTCCAACTTTAAAAGATAATAAAAATAATGAAAACTAAAGTAAGGACTCTTAACATGGGACCATTGATTAGGTAATAAGAAAGTCTCATGAAAGTCGATTCACAAAAATTGTTATAACGGTAGGCTTAATGAAAATTTCACCGACCAATCAAAACCTTGAATCAATAAAACTTATGCTTCCTTCCCACAATTTTTAAATGTTCAAAAAATATTAAACGTGACTTGAATTAAATGTTTTTTATTGGTATGAAATTATTTGAACTACAAGATCAAATTAAACTATCTTAGTAGTTAAACCATTAAATATATACACACAATGATAATTAAGAATTAAATTCTAAATATAATAAAAAGTACAAAATTTTTAAATAATATTGAATACTACTTGAACCAAATATTCCTAATAAGCCTCTACATTTTTAATCAAACTAAATTTCGCACGTACAACATAATTTCACGTAATCATCCTAAATTCTTCATTTATACAAGTTTATTTGGTGTTTTCACCCTCTCAGTATTTAGAATTGATAAACTGTGAACAGGTAGCTGAGAAAAAAAATCCATATTTTCTGTAGTTTCCACTTGACAATAACTTGTCCGTTAATTGCTTGACAGCCGTATTCCAAATCCTTAATATACTTTCGATTTGGCCTCCGTGTGTGTTTAAGCTCTCAGGCTCTCTATGTTGTACCGGAAAATATGATAAAAAATTTTTATATGTTCAATTTAAAATATAAAAAGTTTAGTAAAACAATAAATTTTTAAATTATTTTTCTCCATTCTCATAATATAAGTATCAATTTTTATAATTAAATTTGAAGACAATTTGCTATTTCTTCGTTTGTTTAGAAGCAGATTATATTTTTTCTATAAAAAATATCTTTGATGAAATAAAAAAAGCATCAATATGGCAATAGATGGATGACAACTTATGAAATATTTATAAATTATTAGAACTGTTTAAAAGGTGATTTGGTTTCGTTTGAAGGTTGATCCATGCAAATCAACTATAAACAAATTAAATTATGTCTAATTTGTAAAAATTGTGAACTTCCTACATAGATGTTTGAGGCCTAAATTATTATAATTAAGTACATCTGCAACAAGTACATGAATAATAAGCTTAGATTCATAACAATGCAAAATTAGTGATTTTAAAAATTGGTAAAAATAAACCGTATCAATCTTTCTTGAATCACATCCAAGTTTAAATGTTTTTATCAAAGTAATTGCACCTGTATTTGCGAAGATAGAAAAGTCAAAAGAGTTAGGAATTATTTTTCGCTTCTGCATAGCCTCTAACATTTGTATCATAGTTTTCATGAATAAACGCTCTGTTTGATCCTGCACCAAGATCTCCTAAGTACGAGGCCTTTTTTGTTTTTTTGTTTTTTCACAATCTTAATATCTCCCTCATGGACAATATGAATATGTATGTCTTTACCTTTTAACATATCAGGCCAATTCGTGTATATACATATATATATATATATATATATATATATATATATATATATATATATATATATATATATATATATATATATATATATATATATATATATAGTAAGTAGGAGAAAAAATTTATATACATCATAAGAAGTGTATTAAAAAATTCAAACATATCTTTGTTCTCTTAATTCTAATCTATATTATAATATAATATGATAATTGATCAATATATAATTATTATTGTTATATTTGTATTTATTTTGATATTAAATAAAATTCAAATCAAGCTCAAACTAAGTTTTAAACTTATTAATATTTATATGTTTATTACATTTTTTTCAAATTATATTTAATTGGTCTTTGAACTTTAGAATTTCTTATCAAGGTGGGATTAAATCAAAATGTTAACATTATCTATAACAACTTTCTATATTAATTAAACTCAATTTTTGACTTGCTTTGATTTGATTCCATTCCTAACAGTTTTTTTTTTGAAAATTTAATAACAATTAATAAGCAACAATGCAATAGTAATCCCTTAATATTTACTAAAATTTCAATATTATCTCTTAAAATTTTAATTGAAGCAAAAGTTACACTTGAAGTTTCCAAAAAATTGCATTCTAACACTATTAAGTTTTTTTCTGAATGGAAATACTTACATGGTATCTAATTTAGTATCTTACATAGTACATTTAAGTCATATTTTCAAATTTTATGGCAAAAAAATATTTTTGATCTCTTTATTTTCAGTGAAATTTTAATGTTGTCTACTAATTTTTATTTAAAGTAAATTTACCCTCCATGACTACATAATCATCCAAATCCTCACTCTTACAGTCAACTTTTAACTCTATTCTACCATCATCTTTCTCCATTATCACTAGACTTCTTTGTTTGGATTAACTTTCTGAAGTATTTCTTCTCATGGGCAACTTCTTTCTTACATCAATTTTGCTTAAAAAGCTTATTTGATATTGTGGATATAAAAATAAAGAAGATATTGTGGATATAAAAATAAAGAAGATAAAAAATTGAATTAAGTCCATATTTATTTGGACTTATTTTGAAGTGACTCAAGTTTAAGTTTTTTTTTTCCCATTTTTGCTTACATGCACCATGGAAATGGTCCAAGTTTGGATAGTTGGTTTCTAAGAAAGATAATTGAATCCTATGAAATGTGGGTTAACTTATTTACATATATAGGTAATAATCTATCACAACTTGCCTAACCATGATTGATGTGGATCCTACTATGATATTCACCAGCCTATTTAACACCTATTATGGTATCATTATATGGTGACAATTATAATAACACATTTCATTAATCTACTTCATCGTTAAAAGAATATTTATAGTAATTGTTAATTGTAAGTTCAAGTTTATATATGTACATAATTTCCTTAACAACCTATAGAGCCCAATTATATTCTCCTAACTACTAGTAATGGCTACTCAAGATATTTCTATTCTTAAATTGTAAGTGGCAGCTATGGAGACATAGCCTGATATCTATAAAATAGGTAAAAATATAATGAGACGCTATGCCCTAAAATAATATTAGTTGAATGTTATATTTTGTAATTTACAATTTTCTTATCAACTATGTGGATCACAAATATGTTCACACATGGATTGAATCTATTTGTAATCAAAGAGCTTTAATCTTAATAGTTGTTATTATTTATTTGACCAATATGTCGTCGAAATAATTGGTTCATTATTACATGTATATACACATATTCATAAGGTTGTTTCATATGATATTGCTATTCCTATTTTAAGACCTTAAGACAAAGGTAAGGTACCATTGTTACTTAGTATTACTTGGTAATGTTTATACTCAATAGAAGAATAGATTATGAATGTATATATGTATTAAGTGAATGTTAATTGACCATGCTTAATGGGATGATGGTATTATTATCTATTATTTGTTAATTGTGGATGACTTGTGATATTAAATTATATATTCTATTTTGTGATTAGATTAAACTTGTAATGTGTAGAGCTTGATTTTTAATGTTTAAATTATATCATAAATTATACCACGAATGGTATTGAGATAAGAAATGTGATGGGAGATGATGTTGTGAAAACTAGATGGAAAATTTTTGACAAAAAGGTAGGTAGAGTATAAAGTTAGCATGGTAAGAAGGAGAATGGAAAGGAGGATAGGATATAAGACTAATCTAGGAGTTAAAATGTGGATACATATATTTTATTTTAAACTATTATATATTATAATATAGAATTGATATCTACTTATTTTTGAATAATCCTATTTGATACGATTACATTGATTTGGTTGTAATTGAGCTTTTAAAGGCTATTTAAAATTTGATGACTACTTAAAATAGGATATATGTGGTATGGTAATGATATTGTACAAATTGAATGATTAAGACTATTATGAATTGTAGAGTGAAATAGGAAATTTGAGTTATATGTAGGTAAATACATCAACTCAAGAATTGGTATTGCATGTTGTAAAATGCAGGAATTATGTTTACAGTTATTACTATTTTTAATACTCAATTAACATATGATCCTTTTATGCAATTGATTTTAAGCATAGTTGTGGTAGATATATACTCACTAAGTTCTCATAACTTATTCCTTTTTATTTCCAATGTTTTTTATATTCAAGTGACTGTATTCGAATTTCATTGCATCTATAGAGAATCAAAAGTTATTTTGTTAAGGAATTGACAATTGGATTAGGAGATTGGGTTGTTTATCTAAATAAATATGATAGATTGTATATTTCATAAGTACTTTATGTTACTATTGGTTTATAAATTCACAGGTTATATGATTTAGGGTATATGTCCCTCGAGAAGTACTCATAAATAGGAGAGATCCTATCCATTTTTCTATAAAATCTATCATGAATTTTGAGTCACCATAGAAATAAAAAGATTTTGGTTAGGTAGAATTAATGTAAACAGTATTGAGGTTGATGAAAAATTGGGTAGCAGATTTCATGTTAGTCATGATCGGATTTGAATCATAATATGAGACTTTAAATCTCAATAAACAAATAATTTACTTACACAATTATACTAAGTTCTTAATTTAGAATTTATCATTCATAAGCATTACACATCATATAAACATACTAAGTAATAATTCAATCAATAAGTAAGTCACAATCAAAAAATAAATAATAAACCTTATATCTCCCAATATATTATTTGTGACAAACCTAACTTTATTCTTCTAAATAAACATAGTATTCATGACAAACTCAACCTTGTTTCTCTTGGCTTTTTTATTATTCATGATAAACCTAACCTTATCCCTTCTATCCTCCACTTATTCATAGTCATATGTTTTAGATTCTTAGGAATTCATCATTAAATATCAAACCAAGCCATGCATAAAGAAAATACCTAATTTTATCACAAACATTTATATATATACAGATTCAATCATAAATTATGAAAAAAAGAAGAAAAATAGAAATAACATGAATAAATATCATTATTAGAATTAATTCCTTATTAAAGAACTAATGTATAGTGTTTTAATTAGTAAAAAAAACAAGGCCTTATAAGCTGATTGCATAACTAATTCACAATGGCCTAGTTTGATTTTTAGGGCTCAAGAATTAATTATACAATCAATTCATATGCTTGAAAATTAGCCTTCAACATAATGAATTAATTGCATAATTAATTCACTCAAAAACATATTTTGGGTTCATTGAGAATTGATTGTGCAATTGATTTGTTAAGCCTAAAATTGCTTTTGAATACTTAGAGTTGATTGCATGATCAATTTTAGAATTGTAATTTTCACTTTCATAAAAATTTTCCTCCATTTAGCAATTTAAAACTAACTAAACTTTTTCAACACATAAGTGTTAAAACTGAGTTGTTAATACACTTATACAACATCCACTTATACTAACTCTTATTTACTATTATTTACAAATAGCATCAAATCATTAGAATAAAATCTTAAGAATTTCTTATATATATATATATATATATATATTAAACACAATTAAAAAGTAAGTAGATTATGTACTTATCTTAAAGTGGAGGAAGATTTGAGGAGATTTAGTAGCAGATTATAAGATTGGGATTCAACAATTATAGCTTGAGAAATAAATCCCTAATTCCCTCTATTATCAATTTTTCACAAAAACAGTGGAAAACCATACTATAAAAATGTTGTTACCTTAGTTTAATGGACCCTAGAGTATGAAATCCCTAGCACTTGATCAAAAGTGCTTGTTTTAGGATGGATAATGAAATGGAACCATTAAAAAGGAAGAAAAAGATTGAGCAACAATAGTAGGAGGAAAGAATAGGGAAAAATAGAGCTTTTAGGGTTTTTATTAAGATTAAGAGCATTTTAGGTATTCTAAAAATAGTACAATTTGGGAAAAAGATCCTTTGAATCTTTTTCTGGTATCCTATTTCAATTTTACTTTCACATAATATTAGGTTTAAATTAATTACACCTATTTTCATATTAAAACTCTATTTGCTATAATTAAATACATACCTTAATCCTTTGTACAACATTACTTAATTACTAATAAACATATGAAAGTATAGGTAAAATAAATAAACTAAATTCTATAATTTTAGGGGGTGTAACATAATCCAACTCAAGAAACTTTTCTACAGCCTATAAATAAGTTAGAAGTTTACCACCAATAAGAATAAAAAATGTTAAAGAAATAAGTTTTTGCAAGCAAAGAATGAAAAGACTCTTAAGTTTTTTCCTTCAAAATAATCTTTAAACCTTCAAACTCCTATAAAAGAGAAGAGCAAGTTTCTATAAGCAATGAAAGTAGACTCTCAAGCGCTTCTAGTAGAAGTCTTCTAGCTTTTTAAAAGGAACAAAAAGATAAAAAGATGTAAATCTTTTAAAGCCAATAAATCTTTTACAATAAATAAGATACCATCATGAGTGCTTCCATCAAAAGTGTATTTGAATCTCAAGAAGCCCAATAGAATTTTTAACAGATAATTTCTAAGTTTCATATTAGATTGAAGCAAGAGATCAAGAACAAATGTCCTCTTTTTTTTTTATCAAATCAAGAGGAAAATTGCAAATCCAAGTTGAAGAAGGAGATCAAGCCTAAGACCCTTGCTTTCACCTTCAATGTAAAGCAAATAAGTTAATTAAAGGATCATAGGAAAGAGAATCCTTATAAATTAATGAATTTCAAATTATAATTTGCCTATCATATTTTATATAATTTTGGTACACAAAATTATTTATATGTACTTTTCCTAATGATGGTTCTTCAAAATCATCATTTTTGATATTTCCTTTTAATAATCATTCTACTAAAATTTAAATGTATTGTATTTCTCCTCGAATTCAAGATCTCTTTGATTAATAACTTTATTATTTTTTGGAAGTAAGAAGGCAAATTTGCTTTTAATAAAACTTACGGGATATAATTTAAAATTTAATGAAGTTAAAAGATCAAAAGTACCTTTTTGTCATAAAAATATAATTTATGTGGGTTATGAAAGATGTCAAATTGGATATCATATAATTACCTTCAATAAAAACCCTAACAATATTGGGTTGCTAAGTAAAATTACACATTTTTAAAAATTAGGAGGTAAATTTATTTCAAATAAAATTAGCAGAATAAGATTGAAACTTTAATAGAAATTTGAAGCTTAAAAGTGTCTTTTTACTTAATCAATAAGCCTATATAGACTAATATCGTAGATCAAACCATTTTTTACCGAAATTTATTGACTTAGTTAGAGTAAAACTTAATTTAACTTGATTTTGCATGGGCAAACTTGCATGTGCTTAAGTGCAAGGCCTTATTGATACTCAATTTTCTATAAAGTTAGAAAACAGATTAGTCTAGTTTGTTTATAGACTGCTCACATGAGTTAATTTTAAATAGGTTAGATTGGATTAACCTACATTTTAGGCAAGCTTAGAAAACTAAGGTCCAAGTCCTAGTATGTGTAGTTTATAGGTTAATGAGCCAGCCCGTAAACTACACAATGTTAAACTCAAATAGGTTATGTCTACTAATCCAACCATAGTTAATTTGGATAATTTTGGTAGTTTTGCATTCATTTTTGAATATCTATCATGGTGAACTTATTTAAACCTTAAAAATAGTTTAGAATATGTTTTTAAATATCATATTCGATTCACAAATTCAAATTATATTATATCTAATATTCAAACATAAAATAAAAAATTAAAAATACATTATCTATGTATAATATTACAAAATATGTCAATGATAAATTCCAAAAAATTGAAGAACAATAGGACCACATAATATTCAATCCATGCAACCGTTGCCAACATTGACTATGCGTTGTCACTTGTTGCATTGCCAAATTGGATCATAGTGACGAAACGAATAGATTGGAATGTAATGCGAGTTTTTCTCCACTAGCCACTATCACTATTTTGCTCTACTTGCTCTATTTGCTGCTTGCTAAAATGCTAGGGCACAAAATTGGAACTCTATCTAGAACCTACAAATTTGGTGGATTTAGAACTTTGGGGATTTTTATTTCTTTTTGTTTCTTATTTTTTGGCTTCATAAGAGGCGAAAGTGCTATTAAGACTTAGGAATTTGGTAGCTTGGTTTGTCAATTGTCATATGTATTGGGTTACAATCTTACAATATCAATTAGGCTATTTAGCTTTAGGCTAAAATGGGTTGGGAAGTCTCTTTTTTTTTTTTAAGATTAGGAGCTTGCTTTTGGGTTAGATGAAAAAAAAAATTCAAACTCAATCCGATTCATTTGCAAACAAACCCAACTGGATGCTAGGCTTAATGGATCGAATCCAAAATGGCCCTTCATTATATAGGCTCTTATTTGACTAGCTTGGATCCTTTGAAACCTACATACTAATGGACTAGCTCTTGGATTGAGGCCCATTTCACCAACTTTAATTTTTTACCTTTTTTCATTTATTTGTTGATTGGGTAATATAAAATTAACTCTTCAAAGTAAATTATATAGTTCAACGCACCCACTTAATTTAGATTTGAACCTAAAATTATCCATATTAAATTATGTTTAATTTAGTGTAAAAAAACAAATTACAATGTTATATTTTTCTTAAATAGTTAAAATTGCATTATTATTTAAGATCACATGCCATTACAAATTATATAATTTTATATTTTAATTTAAATCATTCATACAAGAACGTTAATCTCACTCTTAGTGTAATTCACTATATATATATATATATTCAGTGAAGCTTACTTTCTAGATTTACTCTTTAAGATGGTTATGGCGACATTGAATCCATCAATTTTGTTAATATAAACAGACATATTACGCTTTTTTCTCATAATAAATGTACATAACTTTTTTAATTGTATTTTTTATTGAAGTGTTATATGTATATATACCAATAGCGTATTCTATTATGATAAATTTTTTTCTACGTTTAATTATAAGTAGATAATGATTTTATTGACGTTCAGATTTTGGGTCCATAGTTGCTTAAGTCGAATTTGCTCCCAGTTAAAGTTAATTAAAACAAAGGTAATCATAGGAGAACATGTGAATGTGATTATGAAGTATGAAATAATGAAAAGTAATGTCTAATCTGGAACCATTAAAAACTCACTATTTAGGATCCATTAAATATTTATATTCATTAAGGATCCAGTAAAATTCAATTAAAAAATTTAAAATAAATTCATTTGGATTTGCTAATATGAATATAATTTAAAACTTTTTAATAAAAATAATTTATTTTTTAATTGATAATAATTACACTTAATAATTATAAATTATATTTATTTTCTTATTTATATTCATTTCTATTTTGACCTATCTATATTATCCATATTAATTTTAAAGTAAATGTAGACTGTATTATTCTTATTGATAATAATTACACTTGATAATTATAAATGATATTTATTTTCTTATTCATATTATTTTTTGTTTTGACCCATTTATATTATCCATAATAACTTTAAATTAAATATGGGTTATATTAGGTGAAATTATAAATAATTATTTATCTATTTATATTATAATTAAATATTTCTATATTATATAAATTAATATTATAAAATAAAATAATATTATTTTAAGATATCTTTATAATGTAATGTAAGTAAATTTGAATATTTTTAATATTATTTATCATAAATAAACTATCACAATATTTTTTATATATATAATAATATTAATTTTCATATGATAACATGTTAATAATAAAATATGCTATTTAAATATGTTTAATGTAATACCAAAAGAGATTCATGACCTATTAAACATTGTAAGAGATAAACTCGTACTTTGTACAAATTAATATTAACAAGTACCTAAAAAGAATCCAAGATCTATTTATTATTTAATGAGTAAATTCAAATCTAAACTATTAAGTAATAAGTCTAATTTAGGTAAGACTCATTGGGTAAATATCCATCAATTTGGATAAAATCCATTAGGTATAGGTATTTTTGTCATCCTTATAGTAAGCTTAGTGAAAGTTCTGCAATTAAATCTTAAAGAGGGTTTTATTTTAATGATAATAAAATGTACAACTCATTATTACAAAAGTTGCTTGAGCAGCCACATTCCAAATCCTTACTTGACTTGTCAATTCCAGTTAGGACCACTATATGTTTGAGCTCTTAATCTCTCAGCAGATGGATGGATGACAAATTACCAAAAACTTACAATTTTGAATGTTTGTTCCTCACAAAAGTAAAATTGAGGCAATAAAATATCGGCTAATGATCTCCATATTCTACTAATGAATTTTGTAACATTACATTCGAAGATAGTAAACATATTTTTAAAACTGCCTCAAAGATATTCTATGATCTATTTACAATTTCCCATTGATCTTTTTTTTATATTAAAGAGAAACTTACTAACTACGCCAATTGTATGAACAATATTTGGTCGAGTACATGCCATTGTGTACATTAAACTCCCAATTGTAGAGGCATATTAAATTGTTGATATAGCTTCCTGTTCTTTTTGTGTGGTAAGGCAACTCCTTTTACTAAGTTTGAAATGTTTAGCTAATGACATACTTATTGATTTAGCATTCTTCATGCCAAATCTTTCTAGAACCTACTCAACATATTTTTCTTATGACAATTAAAGCTTTTTAGCTTTCTAATCTCGCAAAATCTACATTCCTAAAATTTTCCTTGGAAGGCGTAAATGTTTCATGTCAAAAGATTTTGATAATTCCTTTTTCAAATCACCAATCATCTTCTAATCATGTCCCACTATTAGCATATCATCTATATATGACAAAAGGATTATGAATTTATTACTAGGAGATTGTTTCACATATATGTAATGATCTACATCAGTCTAGGCATATCTATGACTCATCATGAATGAATTGAATTTCCTATACCACTACCAATGAGCCTTTTCATTCCTTATAAACTTGTATTCAATTTGCAAATCACATGCTCCTTTTCTTTTTCAATAAATCCTTTAGGTTATTCCATGTAGACTTTTTCTTCTAATTTGTTATTGAGGAATGTAATCTTTACATCAAGTTACTCTAATTAAAGATCCCTAGTTATTAGACCCAGTATAACTCAAATGAACTCATCTTCACCATTGATGAGAAAATTTCATTAAAGTCAATTCCTTGCTTTTGATTAAAGCTTTTTATCACTAATTGAGCTTTATATTTTTGCAAATTGTCACAATCTTTCTTTAATTCAAATACTTATTCATTTTTGAGCATTTTTCTTCCTTTAGGAAGTTCTACCAACTTATAAGTATTATTTTATGCAATGAGTCTATTTCTTCTTTCATAGATTTGATTTATAATCTTTTTTATCATTATAAGGCTAATCTTCTTGAAAACTTTCTAGTTCCCACTCTTTAGTAATTAAAATATGCTTAGAATAGGGATACCATATAAATGGTTTATTTTCTCTAGTAGACCTTTTGAGCTGAGGTTCTATTCCTTATGTTTACTCCCTTTACTCCATTTGTAATGTTACCTTGATCTATATTAGGTTTTTTTATAGTTGGATTTTTATTATTCATCTCATAGTCTAATTTCTCTATCTCTTCTTCATTATGATCACTTTTGAATAGAGTACTTAGTGGTGCTTGCTTATTTGTTTTCTTATCAAAAGCCTTTTTATTATTCTCTTATTTGCTTTTACTTTATTTATTCCTTGATGCTCAAAGAATATGGCATCTCTACTTTTGACAACTTTCTTTTTCTTTGGATCTTACAATCGATAGCTAAATTCCTCATCACCATATCTAAAAAAGATGCACGGAATAGCTTTTCATTAAGTTTTAATTTCTATCCCTTTGGCATATGTATGAATGCTTTACAGCCAAACAATTTCATGTGAAAGTAACCAACATCTTTTTCTATCTAAATTCTCTCCCATATTTCAAAGTCCAGAGAAATAGATGGTGATCAATTGATTAGGTAAACTACAATTTTAACAGCTTCTCCCTAGAATGGTTTAAGCAAATTTGCCATTCTGAGCATGTCTTGGACTTTCTCCATAATTGTCCAATTCATTCTATCAATGGCACCATTTATGTTATACAGTGCCAAGAATTGTTTTCTCATGTCTTATGCCATGATTTAAGCAATATGTCTTAAACTCTTAAGAAGTGTATTTTCCTCCATTATTAGTTCATAGACACTTCAAGGGTAATTTGGTCTCTCTTTTTACCATGGCATGGAATTGTTATAATAACTAGAATGCTTGATCTTTTGATTGTAATAAAGATACCCATATCTTTCTTATGGCATCATCGATGAAAGTGTAAAGTATTTATTACACCTAAAGATTTAACTTCCATGGATCTACAAATATCAAAGTGCACTAACTCTAATTTATTTTTCCTTTATTTTAAGCTACTTTGAAATGAATCTCAATGACACTTCTTATATAGATAGTATTCATAAGGGTTTAGATATTCACCTTTAGAATGAAGGATTGCTTAGCTAAAAGTTATAATCCTTTCTTACTCATGTGTACTAAACATTCATGTCATAAGTTTAGTGAAGCATCATCTTCAACTACATTTAGCTAAACTAATTTCTATATAGTGAGTTGTACACTTTTCCTTTTGCTACCATCAATGATCCTTTAGTTAGTTTTCATGTACCTTTACCTATATAATGCTAGTATCCTTCTTTCTAAAGCATTTATAAAAAGTAGATTTAGTAGTAAATAAAAAAATGCCTCACATCTTTTAATGTTATTGTGTAACTAGATTCCATTTGTACACAAACATTTCCTATTCCAATAATTTAAGAAGTGCTTTTGTTTCCTATGTTGGTGGATCCAAGATTTCTAATTGTGTAGGTTATGAAGTATTCTCTTTTTAGAACATAATGGTATAAGGCACTATAATCTGCTATCCATTCAATTTTAGATCCTGATAAATGGTGGCATTCTCCTTCTTAGTCATAAAGAAGAGTGACTCCATTATTGCTAATGGAAGTTATGGTGAATATGTTATCATCTTTTTTTCTTTCCTTTTCCCATTTTAAAAGTTTGCAATTTCTTTTCATATGTTTAGGCTTTTGACTATGATAGCACTTGAATTTGCTTTTGGATTTATATCCTTCTCTTTGTGCTTTATTTTAACTCTAACCCCTAGTTTTTATAATAAAAGCGTGTGTGTTGTTTTCATTAATATCTTTCAAATGAGTTTCTTCATTGAATAAGCTATTTTTTACCATATTCATTATCACTTTTCCATCTTATGCTGAGTTTGTTAATGAGATTACTAAAGGATTTAATGATTTAAGAAGGGATCCTAAAAGTATCATGGCTTGTGTATTATCATCCATGTCTTGTCCAATAGATAATAGTTATATTAGCAAGCCTTCAAATTCATTTAAGAGCTCTTAAACTAATTGTCCTTTTTTTGATTTCATATTCACGAGTTTTCTCATTATGAAATCTTTTCCTTGGGCATTACTTTTCCAATACATATTTTAACCATTTTTGAAAGAATATATGGATCAATTTCTTTAGGGAATTGATTGTAAATTGGAAAATCTACACACTAATATATGGTAGCTAACTTTTTCTACTTTATTATCTTTCATTCTTCTTTTGACAATTTCCCTAACTTGGTAATATTGCCTTGTATTGATTTGTATAGATCTTTGCAATAGAGGTGACCCTTCATCATGGTTCTTCATAATGAATAATTTGTTGAATTCAACTTGACCATGGGTTCATAACTATTATCTATCTTGCAGTAACGATGGTTGATTATGTATAAATGATACCTTGTATGTATAAGCAATTACAACAAAAAAAATGAGTAGTTACAATAACCACATATAGTAAAACGAACCAATTAGTAGAAAAAAATAAATTGGTTGACTTAGCTAGACCAGATGTTACATAACTAGCCAATATAAATTATAAACAATATAACATAGTTATAATACCAATTCTTAGGATTAAAGTATATATATGAGTAGTGAAAAAATTAGAATTGAAACAAAAAAAGGAATAATAAAGCATATCGAGAATTTAATGTGGAAAACCTTCTTTAATTTTAAAAGGAAAATCATAGGAACAACTCCAAAAAAATATCCAGTATATTATAAAATTGGTGCAAGAAATGTTGTAGTATTTCACTTATACTCAATATACTCTCTCCTAGATTTATAGCTCAATCCTCACAATTTTATCACTTTTGTGCTCTTTAATTTAAAGTACTATAATTTCTTTACACTCTAGTAATATGATATCCACAATTAGAGAAATAACAAAAAGTAGACTTTCACTATTATTTTTCTTTTCTTTCATATGGTTTGCTGGCTATTTTCTCTTCTATGATTGTTATGCGTGAACTTGAAAAGTGAGGTTCTATTTATAATGCCATTATCGAATTGCTCAATAGGTATTTTTCTACCTTCAACCACTTGCCAACTTCTATCCATTGTCTATTTGACTTTTCATGCTTAACTACTTCCTGCCTAATGCAACTACTACTATTTTTCTTCAATAAGTTGGACTCTTACAAACTAAAGGTTTCAAGATTAAGTTAGGGATAAGAGGCTTTGGCTTTATTTACAAAGGTAAGCTAAAAAGTAGTCCTTATATAACAATAAAGATGCTTAGTAAATCCAAAACCGATGGGCAAGATTTTATAAGTGAAGTAGCAACACTTTGAAGAATATGCCATGTCAATGTGGTACATCTTATTAGTTTTTGTGTTGAAGGATCAAAGCATGCTCTTGTATATGAATTTATGTCTAATGGTTCTTTTTGATCGATATATTTTCTCGAAAGAAGGAACCATCCCTCTAAATTATGAAAAAATCTACTAGATATCACTTGGAGTGGTTAATGGAATTGCTTACTTGCATCAGGGCTATGACTTGCGTATCCTACATTTCGATATAAAGCTTCATAACATTCTTTTTTATGACAACTTTATTCCAAAGGTCTTTGACTTTGAATTGGCAAAGTTATATCTTATAGATGATAGCATTATCAATTTAACTGCAGTAATAGGAACAATGGGCTATATGGCTTCAAAATTGTTCTACAAGAACATTGGAGGATTTTTCTATATGGCTCATATCTATAGTTTAGTAATGCTCTTGACCGAAATGGCTAGTAGAAAAAGGAACTTGAATCCACATGCAAAGCACCCGAGCGAACTTTACTTTCCTAATTGGATTTATAATCAAGTTAATGAAAATAAAGATATAGGAAATGGAAAGTCTCTTGGAGAAGGAAAGGAAACTAGTAAAGAAGATAGTCATTGTTGCACTGTGATGTATATAAATGAAGCCTTATGATCGTCCTTCAACGAGTAAAGTAGTAGAGATGCTTAAAGGAGAATTCAAAAGCCTAGAAATACCTTGAAAGCCTTTTCCCATCGAAATGAAACATTTGCTAAAGACACGAGAAGAAGTTGGAGCCAAATGATATCAGATGAGTCTGTTAGTTCTACAAGTAATCTTAAAGAAATGGAAGGTGATAATTTTGTGGAGAATAATGCTTGATAAAAGTAAGTAATTTGTCTCAAATTTTGTTTTACTTGGTTTCCTTACTTTTGAACTTTTTATTTATGTTATGATGGTATTAACCCCTTGTTTTCAGTCTCAATTATTAGAAAAATGGGCAACATATAATTTAATACTTCATTTAAGCCTTATAAAATGATGTAATTATATTATGAATCTATTTGCTTACACATAAATATTATATTAATTTAGTGTTTATATTTCTTTGATCTCACATAAATCTTATAGCAACTAGCAAAAATGTGATAGAGACCCTGCTCATAAATATTAAAGATAGTCTATTAACTATTATATATCATGCAATGCAAAAAAGAAAAGAAAGAATGCACAACCTCTACTAACTTTGGTACCTAATTCACTGTCTTGATCACATTGAAGAAAAGATGGAGAAGCTATAATTCTTTATGATGCTACCTTCCAAGTACACTCATACTTATTATAGCAAGATTTGCACAAGTAAATGGGTTTGGTGGCGTGGTTAAATTGTCCCCATCACCTTCCAATATATGAATCACAACTTGGATGGAAAGTCAATCCACTGGATGCCTTTGGATGCACCAAAGCCCTGCACTTGTAATTTTATAGCCATTTTTGCATCTTTCTTAGCCTTAATATGAAAACTGAAATTATCCTCTTGTTCTAACAGATTGTAATTCCATTCCAAAAAGTAGTCTTCACCATTTTTCTTTGTTGCATGTCTGCATTCCTTCTACCTCTTGATCGTTTCTAGCAACAATATTGCAAAACTATAAACATTAAACTTGTAGGATACAATGCCAAAGTTTCTAAAGAACACTTCTAACACCCCTAGTTGCAACCATTGAGACCGTACTTTTATCTTTTGAATATAATTTAGCTAAACTAAAATTATATTTTTTAAGAGTGAATTCCGGATCCATTAATATATAATGGGTTTGGTATCAAAGTGAACGATCCTTTGATCATATACAAGGTAAAGATACTCAATTCCTTTTACTATGCTTAAAGCAATTTCTTAAAGTTTCTCCCAAGTGAAAAAGTGATTTTTTTTTTGTATATGATGTATATAAGAATTTCAACAATGAACCATTTGGCAAATATCCATAAACAAGAGCTTGTTTTAGTCCATCTGTGTAGAAACCAACCAAGCGAACAATGTTGACATGATGAATTTAACCCATTGTGCCCACTTTATTAATGAATTATGCTCTATTGCTTGTTGAACTATTTGGGAGCTTAACAACAACTGAAATTTCAGTTGAGAGTTTACCTTTGTACACTATTCCCTATGCCTCTTCCCTAGTTCATTCTTGAAATGGCTTGTGATCCTTTTAATATCTGCATAGGAGTATCTTGTAGGCTCGAGAGCCCAATAATTCCCCAGAAACTTCATAATTCTCCATTAGATTTCTTTATCCATTTTGCTTATGTGGGGTACATGATACAATACAACAACCACTATCAGAATCAATAGGGAAAATAATACAAGAAATGTATAGAAAAAGAAACCAAAAAATAATTAGCCTTATATACTTAAAACAATTGTATAGATTGATCAAAGAGTAAAAAGCATATCTCATCTATAATCTCAACCATCCTTTTTCTATTTATAAAAGCAATAATATTGTTGTTAGGCTAACTTGCTTATGGAAGAAGAATTCGTGATGAAGAGTCTAAATTAAAGGCCATGCCATAGGATTGCTTCTCAAACTTGTAACACTTTTTTTGTGTTTCATTGTTATAGCATAAGTTAGCCCAGCTAAGTTGAAGATCATTCTTCTAGTTGAAAACATCATATGGAACCAATGAAATATCATACAACTTCGTATAATATGAAAAGTTCACATCCTTAATTTAGAGCAAGGAGTTCAAGCTGAAGACTTGGTACCCAAAGACTTTTAGTCACAGCACTACAAAATAAGATTTCAAAGCAATATTCATTGGTTGGCATTGGCATTTTCATGATAATGAAAAAAAGAGGTAAAAAAATTAAAGCTAGGAACGAGTCTTAGGAGGTTAACCATCTTGGAGAAAAAACAAAAGCAACCTAGGTGCTAGGTCTCAAAATAGATTCTGTTGACAAATAATTTCACTAAATGCAACAATTCTAAGAGTCTAGTGGTTGTTGTCATATGAAAGGTTAAAGTTAGGAAGGCCACAATTTTGTGGTTGTCTTCCTCTAAGTCAGAAAGGATAGTCGACAGCTGAGCCATGGTGATAACACTTTGTTTTCATGCACTCCTTCATGACAGCTGCATCAAGTTTGGTATATAGCAGCTTAAAGCCAAAATGAAACAAGATAAAGACAAGTTTAATCCAGAAGTACATCATATTTTTAGCTAAAGTCTAAAGCTTGTCTTTTTTTTTAGGCTATTACATATTATGGGGGGTTCAATGTAGTTATTTATGGTGATAAGATCAAGCAGGGATCCAAGCTAAAATATTATTTAAATATGATGTTGGAAGCGATGGGATGGTGAGGAATACAACCTTCTAACTCGGTTAAAACTTCATTGAAAATTTGAAATGATTTAACTAAGCCAGATTTATATCGTTAACTCCGAGTAGAATACCAAAGGTAGAGGTAGTTTTCAAAATATATATGTTCTCGTTGATATTTTGCAAAAATCTCTAATTTCATTTGACTGCTTGTTATATATATATTTATTTTTTCTTCTTCATCTAATTATTCTTTATCAACCTTTACTTTGATTATTTTCTGTAGAATATGCCCATATCTCATTTTGTACAACTTTCAGAAATCTATAATTTATTTTGTAGACTGATGATGAAGATTTTACTATTTTTTATGCAAAATAAACAGATAGATCACGTCATTATTTCATCTCTAGTACTAAGAAATTTTAAAAACATGAGAAATTCATTCCATGCATAGCATCTCAGTTCCTCTAGGTTACTTAGCAATTTTTTAAATGATGCACAACTTGTTCTTTGTTAAATGAGCATGGGCATGGTTTAATATCAAATAGATAATAACTTATTAATTGATATTAAATCGAATAATTAAATAAACATTGACATACTGTGTTTAATGAAATGAAAGTTTACAAACTTCTAGTTCTCTAGTATAGTGAAGATCAATGCTAAGATAACATGAGCATAGAAAAATGATATAATCTTGCAAATTTCTTGATCATAAATGAAAGATACAAATATAACTCTTCATGTCTAACTTTAAACAGCACTATCATCATTCATCATTATATTATCTAAATAAACAGTACAAAATACATCAGAAAGAAAAATGAGAACAACATGTCACATGATTTAATAAGTAAATTTAATTCCTTGGGTAAAGAAGTTAGAATGTTTCATCCATATAATATAATAATCCTAGAAAACAAACTATTAGCATCAATCAATATTGTCTAGAACAAATATTAAATACAAAAGAAGAACTGAAAAAGAAGTGGTGAAGCATGCCTGCATATGCATGAAGAATAAGACAGATATAAATTATCAATATGTTGAATATAAGAATCTTATAGGTCAATCACAACAAGGTTCAACTTTTATGTGATAGATTAAATTCTTAGTATCAACTGTCACTTTTAAAAACTAGCTCTTGAAAAATGTGGGACCTTTTTTATATTTTAGATAAGTATATAATTTAGTTTTGATGATGATATATTTAAAAGTATATTTTATAAAATGTAAAGAATATAACTTACTGGTTAAAAGTGTACTAAGCTGTGTAATTTTATTGGTTTTATTGTAGTGCTGCCCAGGTTGCTGTTTGCTATGATGGAAGCTTCAGTTAAATCTTTTTCCCAATTGTTTTCTCATGTTTATTTGCTATATTTAGAAAGAATTTGATCTTTTATAAAAAGATTGCTTACGATATTAATGAAAATCTATTCTTTTACTATCAAAAAGTTAAAAATCATTAATTATATAAGTTGCTCGTTGCTTTGTGGTTGTACTATTTCTATAGAGTTTGATTTTGCAAGTTACTCTTTTAACTACCAATTCATTCCTAAGTCAGCAATTATATCTTATCATGTGATCAAACTTAAAAGAGCAACCAAAAGTATTTTACTTTTGATAGTGACAGTACTTGAACAAATTCAAACTTTTGGAAGGGATAAGCAGATTGTACATTCAAAATACATAACGAAAGTGACCTTTTAAGACAACAAAGGAAAAGGCAAGTACCACTATTCAGCTCATGCTAACTTTGAAAGTAACATATTAATGATATTCTAAAAGAGTAAACAACAAAGAAGACTAAAAAGCAAAAGAAAGAAGCTTTCAGAATGAAATTGCCCTTGGAAATTATGCAATCTCCAATGGGTAATTTTGCCTCCTCCACTATAAATATGGGTCCTTATCACATTGGCAAGATACACAAGCATATCTTTTGCTCTCTATAAGGCTTTACAAAGCCCACGTATACTTTTCCACTTGATCTTTTAAGAACTCAAGTAATCTCACTTTAACGCTTGAGGATTTCTTTCTTGTAACCTAGATGTAAATGTCTAAAAGTACTTCTTTCACACTCCTTCCTAATTAGTGAACCTTTATATAGGTAAGGTTTTGTCTCTTGAAGAAACTATGAAGAATTATACATTCTAATAGTATAGATTTGCAAGTTTAAACTAAAGAAAGAATACTACAAAATATAGAAAGAATTTTAGAAAGAGAAAATCTTCTAGAGAGAAAAGAAGATACTTCTGTGTCTTGCCAATATAATGAGTACCTTTGTTTGTAGTAGAGGGGCACAATTGCTCATTGGAGATTGCACAATTTTCAAGGGTAACTTCATTCTCAAGACTTTTTTCTCTTGCTCTTTACACTTCTTTGTTGTTTCCTCTTTAAGAATATCATTGATATGCCACTTTCAAACTTAGCATGTGTTGAATGGAAGTGCTTGCTCTCTCTTTTACTATTATGAAAGGTTACTTTTATTGTATACTTTAAAAGTACAATCTACTTACTTTTTCTAGAAATTTTGAAATTCTTCAAGTGTTATCACTATCAAGTATAATTCTTTATTTACTTTTTTCAATTCCATCATATGCAATAGCACATTTGCTAACTCAACAATGAGTTGACAATCAAAAGAACCACTTGCAAAATTCAAATTCTATAGAAATCATACAACTAGATAGCAAAGAGCAACCAAGACATAATCAATGATTTTCTAACTTTTGATTGCAAAAGAGCAATATTTCACCAATATAGTAAGCAATTTTTATATTAGATCAAATCCTTTTCAAACTAAGCAAATAAACATGCAATGATATGTGGAATTTCAAATTTGATCATTTTCCAACAAAGCAAAGAGCAATTCGGGCAGAATTGATTTTAAATCAATAAAGTACTAAACCCAATAACATCATCTTTGTACATAGTAATTTATATATTTAATTATATGATCATTAAAACTCAATTATATAACTATTTAGAAGATATAGAAAAGATCCCACATTTTACATGTCCACCACTTGTGCACACATAATAGGCACTTTGTAGAAGGTCGAGTGGTCCTTTCCACGTCCATATTACCTCAATCCAGCATGTCACCGGTAGCAATGACATTGCTACTAATAATTTTGATAAGGTAGGCTTTGATTAATTTTTTTTTTTTGGACTATGTTTTTATATTTTTCTTATTACACACATATAATTTTATTATTTATATATTTTATATCTATTTGCCTCTTTATTTTTAAATTTTTATTTATAAATTTTAAATTATTTATTTTAAATTTATATTTATATGAATAAATAAGTAAATTCATCCCCAAAAATTAAATTGACATGAAATTAGTTTTAAATTTTATTATGACATCAATTTAGTCTAATTCTATTATATTGACATCAAAATAGTTCTAAAAGATTATGTTACATTAAATTAGTTCTAACTTATGTTCTAACATCATACTAGTCCTGTTGTTAATATTTCTATTAGAAAACTTAAGTCACAATTAATTTTTTCTTCATCTAATTATGGATCAATAAAAAATACAAAATATTCAACTAGATAATGAAAGTTTTATGTTTTATTCTTAAAAAAAGATCAAATTTTAAATATCTGATAGTAATACTTGCAAAAATTAATCAATGAATTAAATAATGAATAAATCCATCAAAAAAATAAAATACATATTTGATCAAAGTAAATTAATTTTTAAGTCTTTATAATATAATAAATTAATCTAGAAAAATTAAGATTTCAAGTAATATGCCTTAAACTCTAATAATAATAAATAGTACTAAGCCAACAAATAATAATATCTAATATCAAAATGAATTGCACTTTAAACAATCAAATTAACGTACAAATTGAAATTATCAACCAAACAATAAAAAGTTTAAAACTTTTTATCATTTAAAAATGAGAAATGTAAAAAAACGGAATATTTAAAGTGAAATGATGTTTTATATTTTACAACTGCATCAACACTAACACATGTTGAGATTTCATGATTGGATTAAAATAGCCCTGAACCATTGGATAAAAAATCTGATGTTTAAAGGTTTAAATATATAGAAATCTGAAGACCTATGGCAGAATCGCATTTGGCATCGATTTCCCGTTTCAGTGCTTGAGAACTTTTTTTTTTTTTTGTGGTTGGAAATTAGTAGCTTTAGCGTTAAAATTAGGAGGCTTTTTATAAAGTGTGATTTTTTTAATAGTATAATTGATTAAAACACTAAATATACATAAAATTAGCATTAATCCTATATATAATGGAAGTTACAGAATTTTCAAGAGTTATCGTATGTCACTTGAGTTGAGTTGAAAGTTCTTGAAAATATGTGATGTTTGAAGTTGATATTTTGAAAGATTTTTTTTAAAAAAATGATTAAAATGGCTTAAAAATCACTCCATTAAAAAATCTGAACCACCATTAACGCAACCCCAGTTAACACGGCCACAAACTTCAACTCTTTTTCAAATCTTGGAGAAATCGTTGTTGTTGATCCTAGAATCATGAGGTTTTGATAGACAACGGAGTTTGGATTTAACATCAAGTGAAAAATCGATTCAGGAGCCATTCCAAATTGCCACTAAAAGATCTGAACTCCAATAGCAAATAGAAGGAAACGTGACGCAGAAACGTTAGAGTGTCCCCACTTTCCTATGCATGTGAATTGAATTGGAGAGATGACCAACAATTTCGTTGTACACTAGTGTTATGTAGGATTTTATTAGCCAAGTCGATATTTCCGTATGTAATTAGACACAAGTTAGATTTTTGGGTTAAATTTAAGTTAAATTAAATATTACAAGGATAAAAATAAATTTTTAAAATTGAGGGATCAAATACATTTAATTTAAATAATAACAGAATCAAAAATATAATTAAGTCAAAAAATTATAATATTCATTAAGGCATATGAAGGTCATAAAAGTTGTAGACTAGTTTTAAATTTGGGTGAGACTACAATACTTTGATACTATTTAAAGGGCAATCCACTTTGCAAATATGATTGTTTTTCAACCAGAGATGAGAATCGAAATTGATGAAAAAAAATTAATGGTTAGGATCTAAATACCTGTGGCACTTTGTAGAAGTATTATGAAGAATCAATTAATAATTTATAACTCGGTATATAAAAAAACACAACTACACAAATGGCCGACTTCATAAGTAGGCCGCCTTTTACACTAAAATACGAATTAGACCACGTATTCGTATTTGGACAGTTTCGATTTTTTTTAAAGAAATTCTACAAATAATTTGATTATTATCTATATGTATATACTGAATTTTACTTCAATAAATAAATTGAGGACTAAAAATAAAAATCTGTATAATTGTCATATATATATGCATAGTATATCTTACGCACGAGATTTGATAGGTTATTTAGTAATATATTCATAGAATTTATGTAATGAAATATATTTGTTAGATCATAATAAAAAATAATAGAATTTGAATTTAAATAATTATTAATATAAATTATTTTTACATTATCATTAATTCAAGTGTCATTACATTAATAAAATTTGTTAAAATATTCTCACTATTAATAAAAGAGTTATTATTTTGTAATGACTCATCACATATTTATTGATAGTGTAAAAAATAATAAATTAACAGTGAATTAAATTTAAACTCAAAACAATACACTTCCTTCTTCACTTATTACTTGTCACATTTAACTAATTTCATGGAAATTAATAAAGTTGTTTAGCATGTTTAATTTTACTGAAGTTTTCAAAACTATCATTTAGTTCAAATCAAGATTTACTGTATTTTTTATTTTAAGCTCAAAAATTAAAATGACCAAAAATGGAGAGAGAAAGTAGAATAAATAAATTTGTTGAGATATTTTAAGATGAATGGATAGAATAATGAATCAAGTATTAGTGAAAATGAAGAGTAAAATTAATAAAAAAATGAATACTTCATTGAATTTTTTAAAACTAAAAATAAAAAGAGATAAAAAATTTCTTCCAAATATAATAGATAACAAGGGATTGAGAGAGTGTACAATAATTATGCATACAATACTTGTGCATATCAATTTTTTTTGTTCACATGAAAAAAAAAGAAAGGAAGACAATAAATAGACTAAAATACACGTAACCCCATTACATTATGGCTTTTTTTTGGCTTAATAAATATGTTAATTTATAATTTATTAACTTAATCAATTAATTATAAGTTAGTTTCTAGACGCATTTCACACGTTAACTTATTAAAAAATAAGCTTTGATTTAATAAATTATTTTAAGTAATTTATAGCTTATAAGTTACTATCTCTTCAAAAAAATTTCAAATTTATTCTTATTTTTTTATTAATTTACAATTCATACATTTCGTAAGATAAACTTAAATATTATTTTTAATAAAATATAGTTAATTTAATTTTAACATAATTATATCTTAACTTTAAACTATAAATATATAAAAATATGTATGTAAATAAATATGTAATATCATAAAATATAATTAATTATATTTTAACTTATTATAATTCTATTATAACTAATAATAAAATAAAAATTGTGTAAGTAAATATATATATAAGTTTACAAAATATAATTAATTAAGTATTAGATATTATATTTTTATTTTAAAATTTTTAATTACATTAATATGATTTATTTTTTAAATAAATATAAATTATTTTAATTTTATAGTTATTTCTACTAATATATCTTTTTATATTATTTTATAATTTTAGTTAGTTTAATAACTAATTTTATAAAATATTTTTTGTACAATCAGCTAATTTATCAACGATAAATTATAAATTATTGACTATTTGCTAACTTATTAGCTACTAATTAATTTATTTTTTATTAATTAATTTGTTGGCTACTTGCAAAAAACAAAGCTTATATCTCATATAAGGAAAAAAAATAATGTTTTAAAACATGCAATTAAAACATCTAAACCATATATATTATGCAGAAAACTCCCTCCATTTTCTTTCCTTTTAAATTTAACGGTACAAGAGGATTTCTACAATTTTTATGTAAGTAAATATAGTAATAAAAAATATGAATAATAAGCCCTCCCCCGCATTACACCAAATCACAGGAATGCAACAAACTGCAAGGTGAAGGCCCACTTACTAGTAGCTATATTCTGGTTTGGAGTATGGCCTGGGAGGAAAAACTCTAGCCGAAGGTAGGGATAGATGCCTAATATGATCAGCGGTGTCACAGGCCCAAAATTTGCAACGAGGTCATTGGCTTCCCTTGCTATATTCTTAGCCTGTCGTCTGGCCTTGAAGTGTTTGGCTTCGTTTCACGCAATTAACTGATAAACTAACTAATAGCCGATAAGTTATTTGATAGTTAATAAATTAGTTGATAACTGATAGTTAATAATTAATAAACTAACTAAAGTATTTTGTAAAATTAATTATTGAATTAACTGAAATTATAAAATAACATAAAAGAATATATTAATAGAAATATATATATAATTAAAATAATTTCTATTTATTTAAAAATAAAATTATATTAATGTAATTAAAAAGTTTAAAATAAAGTATGGTTTCTAATATTTTATAAATTTATATATTTATTTACTTATATAATTTTTATTTTATTATTTATTATAAAATTATAATTAATAAATATAATTAATTATATTTTATAAAAATTATTTAAATTTATATTATAAAAGGTATGAGTTGTAAATTAATAAAAAGAATAAGGATAGATTTGGAAAGAATTTAAAAAAGGAGTAGCTTATAGCTTATAAGCTACTCTAAGTAACTTATTAAATCAGAGCTTATAAGTTATCTGCATTAACTTATAAGTTAATGCGAGAAACACTTTTGAAAGTTAGCTTATAACTTATTAACTAGGTCAATAAGTTATAAGCTAACTTATTTATTGCGCGAAATGGAGCGTTTGTCTTTAAGCAGCTATCGGGAGTCCGAGAATTTCCCACCACTTTCATGTTTGAGTGCATGAACAATAAGGTTAAAAATTATGAATAATCATTTTAAAAATAATTATTCATATTTTTGGCAAGGATAAAATATTTAAATATGAATAATTAGTTTATCAAAAAACGTAAAAATAAAAGGCTAAAAAATAATAATTAATTTGAAAAACTTAATAAACAATTAATATTTTAGATTCACTAATATTTATATATTAAATTTGATAATTGAAATTAATAATTTTTAATTAATAATTTTTAAATTTTAATTTACAATCTATTTTTAACATAAATTAATTTTGAAAAATTAATTTTTGTATAGTATTTATAATTATATATATATATATATATTTATATATATTTCTTACTTGACGTTAAAAAGACAACAAAATAAACGCTCATCTTCGTGCATGTGAAATGTAATTGTTATTATTTTTGTCCCACAAAATATATTTTTATTAATTTTATTTTTTATTCATTCAATTTTATTCAATTTCTTTCCCAAAAACATTTTTTTTCTTTTTTTATCCCTTACTTATTTAAATTTGTCCCTTATGATCAATAAAAAGAAAGTCATTGTTTTCCTCTGGAGACATGAAACTCTTCCTCAGTAAGATGCTGGTGTCTTGTACTGCTGGTCTTCTTCGTTAAAAAGATTTAAGCAGCAAATTAAAACAACAAATATTGAAAGACTATTTAGTAAATTGAGTTATAGACATGAAACAAATCCAAAAACATGTTTCAAAAACCAAATGTCATAATTATGGTATATAATTAATATAGTGCTGTACCAATACATTATTAAATCTTACTACATATTAAATTTATTTATTTTAAAAGTTAAATTTGAGATGTTATATGATAATAAATTGATGACCAAACTTAGTAATACATTAGTGTATTTATTGGTTCTACCTCCTACTTTTTATGAAGAGAATGAATCTTTTATCGAAGAATAAAAAAAACCGGGTTCAGATCTCTTGCGGGAATGATTTGGAAGATCCAAAACCAAAAATAATGGCATTTGCCAGTAACAATATAATGGAGGCAGTCAATCAATATAAATTAATCCGAAATCTGATTCAAATCCAATATCGCACCTATGGGTACATAAAAAATGTATTGACTCGATTCTTTTTAATGAATAGATCCAATCACAACTTCGAATATGGAATTCAAAGGTATTAATCATCCACTATATATTTTTTGTATTTGATTTGGTAATCAAAGGTGGGTGAATTACCCCGATAATAGTACTAAAGCATTGTATTCTCACCTTAAATTTGTAAGGTGAAGTCTGTTATACCCTATATCCTGGTAGAAAGGGAATAAATTTATCTTAAAATTATATAATTTTTAAAAAATATAAATTTTATATAAATAATTATGTTCTATGTAATTTATATCATACATAAAAATTACGAAAATTTACAATATCTCGTGAAAAGAATTACAGATTTTATGAAAACCTTTCATAAAATTTATAAAAAATTGCCGGAAGAAATTTATCATGAATAGAAATCTCGGCACCACCGAAGTCCATTCCAACTCGCAAAGCCATGCAAAACGAAGTTCCCTTTAAAGAACAGGCCCGTAAGTTTCCATGAGCCCGCCATAACATCATTCGACGTTGGTTGTAGGATTTCCAGAATTTTTATTCTTATTTCACACCTTACATAGAACGATAATTACATGCATTAAATTATTAATCCACAATTTTAAGTCAACAAAAGATGGTCTATTGGCTTCCATTATGCAAGGAAGTTTCATCCACTGCCCAAAGTGATACGAAATATAAATTATTTCCTAAAATAACGGAGAAAAAATTAAAATGAAAAAGGAAGAAGTTGTCAGACAACCTTTTTAAATTTTAAGAATAATTATAATAAAAAATCAAAATTTTATATAGTTAAAATTTGATTCTTTATTTATCTAATTTTTATTTTTATTTGTAGTAATAGCAGGAATAATAATTCTTTTGATGTATACATATAAAATTGAATTCAAACATTAAATATGATAGAAGAAAAGCATCTAAAAACGGCATCGAATGTCACTGTATCCTTAAAGTGACAACTAATAAAAACTTTTTTATTCAATAAAAAATGATGATATATTGTTAAAAAGTAATAATAATTAATAATTATTCATCAATATTAAAAAGATTAAATATTTTTATTAATGTAATAATGCAATGTTAAGTGCTAGTATAAAACTAATTATATTGATAATAAGTGAAATTTCAATTTAATTTCGACTATTAGATCAATAAATTTTAATGTAAAAAATATGAAAATTCTTATTTGTTGAGTGGGCATACAAGTTGTATGCCTATTCGCACTAAAAAATTATCACTTCGATTTTACTAAAGAATTAACAAGTTTTCAATTGTTAGTGATAATGTTGGTCTACCCCTTTGGTAAGAAAGAATTTCTCAAAAAATATTAAAAAATAATTAAGTAATCCATTTAATTTTCACATTGTCAACTATTAAAATTTTTATTTTTAATTTGTTCAAATATAGTAAAAGAATACAACAAAAGTCGAAGCATTAAGTACTAAATTTTTATTGTACAAAATACTATTTTTTAAAAAAATTATTGGATCATATTTTAACATATAATATACTAAAAAATCAATAAAATAATACATTTAATTTTTTAATTATCTGTAATTAAAATTTCTATAGTATGAAAAAAATTGAAGTATGAAATATTAAAATTTTTATTATATGAAATATTAAAATTAACATAAATTAGTATTCCATATGATAAAATTTTAATATCATATAAATTAATATTTTTGCATTAGTTTTAAATACTTTTAATGAAGTTAAAAATAGAAATTTTACCTACCGTTAAGGTAAAAAAATAGATTTCTTAATTGATTTATTTAATATTTGATATATTAAAATTTACTGATTTAGTATTTAAAATTGGATTTAAATTCTATGCTCAGTATGTAATCAATTTCACATTAACGGTCTAATACATATTAATATCTTTTTATATTAATAAAAATATTAAATTTTTTTATTATTGTTGGAAAATCGTTTATTATTATGATTTTTTTTGAACAATATGCATCCTTTTTAATTTATGATATAAAAATATTTATATTAATACTGATCAAATTTAAAATTTTTAAAATTTTGATTTGTTATATTAACTTTTATCAATGGTGGAGCCGAAACTTAAAAGGTTAGTGAAGACATAGAAAAATATATTATATGAGATTGTATGCATAATAATTAAAAAAATATCATTACATTACATAATTATCTCTGATATAATTTCATATTTTTAAAATTATCATATAATAATTATTTTATATTTTACAATATTTATTAAAAATAATATCTTTCCACAATTGGCATAGTTGCATTAAAATTAAGGCTACTCTACTGAAGAATAAAAATCCACATAATTAATCTTACTAAATTCCAATAGCTCTGAATATATTTATTATATTTGCTATTTTATTTAGTATTTTTTAATAACCATAACAATATAAAGAGATTAAAAAAGATATTATCAAATTCATAAAAAAAATAGTAGAAGTAATTAATGTGGGTTTCAATATTTTAGTAAGAATAAAATTTCAATTTCAGTAGGAGAGGATGTGAGATTTTAAGTAGTTCAATGAAACATCTGCTCACACTGAATTTTATGTGACTCTGCCACTAATTTTTATTTATAATTAATTATTTATTATTATTGTAACTAATTTGGTAAATAAAATATTTAATATTAAACATTAATATTGCAGTGAAAGAAGTTACTACCTATCAACTACTTTTACGAGAAAAGAGTTGGCTAAAGTGCAGGAAGCATCGCTTCTTCCCTTTAGGAGAAGTTGTGGGAAGATGTTGTTAGCAACAACTTCATTTAATTTTTAATATTTTTTAATATTATTTTGAAAACATTGCTTTCTGATCTATTTTTTTTTCTAATATTATGTCTGTCAAAAAGCCGCAAGTATGAGCCTACGAGCTAGCAAAAGCTGCAAAACTGCAAGTTTCTTGGCCCTTGAAATATCGGTGAGAAGAGAAAATGAAAGCCTTATATATTTAATATTTTGATAACAAATTATAAAATACAATAACAATTGTATATGCAATATTTGTGGGGAAAATTATGTTTTATTTTTGTTCATAGCTATCTGAAATAAATTTAAGTAAAAATGACCTTTAGAAATTTGCATTGAAAATGTGAAACTTGCATATTTTTTATTGACATATTTATATGAAATATATAGATGGTTTTGAGTTATAGGATTAATATATTAAAATAAGTTATTTATTATGAAAGTGGATATCTAAATTGTAAACATTTCTCTCTTTTTTTTTGGTTCTAGTAGTAGTTAAATTGTTAAACGCACACACATAAGAACCAAGAATCAAACTTTAGATAAACTAAAGACACATAACCTTTAAGGGACATCGAATGTCACTTAAATTAAAGACGCTTGGTATTATAACCATTTCTTCAATCTTATATTAATGATGTAAATTAAAATGCAAAGTCTATGTGATATTGTGAAAGTGAATTATCTAAATTTTAGTCATTTTTTAATCTTGTATTAATGATATAAATTAGAGTAAACCACCCAAATGATCTCCAAAAGATATACATTTATTACATTAGATTCTTTTGCAAGATTTTAGTTAGTTGATATAAAATAATCTTTCACAATAGACATGATGTAACCATATCTTTCCGAGATTAATTTAATAGTTTATTCTATAAATTAAATGCAAATATAAATTTATTATGTGATATCCAATTCGTATTTGATCTTTTATAAAATTTTAATTTTGTAAGGTATAAATGATTGTAATTTATTATTTTCCTCCCCACATATTTTATTCTTCTATATTGATATGATTTTTCAAATTGGTGATAATTTTAACAATTTGTTTATTTAAATAACATGATTGAGTCAAAATCTAGGAATGAGTGGGTGTATGAAATTAATTTATAGGGAAAAAATCAATCTAGTACTATTGCAATTTATTGTAACAAGATACCCAAAGCCCATTTTTAATACCTTGTTGCAATTTTTTGTAATAAGGTACCCCAAGTCCACTTTTTTTTATTTAAATCCCCACAACTAGTAAATTAGCACAAAGCTTAGAGACCAAAATGACACATGATGCATTCTAAAACTAACAAAAGCACCAAAATGAAAATCGCCAAATCCCATATCATCATTGCACCATCCTTTTGAAGCAATTCAACAGATCAAATGAAACCATCATAAAAATCATTGGAAAATTGCAACAAATAAACTCAACCAATACTATACTGTTAGAAATCAACATTTTTAGCTTTCAACAACTTTTAACTAGTGTCAAACAAAAATTTTGCACAAATAAATATTGTGTAAATGGGTTGTTAATAGGTAAACTTTACATCCTTTTAAGTAGTTTGTGTATATGGATGATCTTAGCCTTAACTTCACGAAAAATGTTACTGTTTACATATATATATGATATGTATGTTGAAATGTAACCCTAAAAGTTAGAATGATGAACATGGATGTCATTATTTTATTTCATTTTACTATCACTAATCTTACATAATAACTATTTGCACACTTAATCAACATGTTACTATCAAAAATCTTCATGTTGCAGTTTATATGACAAACAGAAATATGGAAGCACCCATATTGTTCTGTTTTTTGGCATGTTGTTCACATAGAAGCAAATAAAAACATGTTACTGCTTCGATACCAAATAGAAACATACAATCTAACATGTTATTTGTGGATTATATCTCATAATGAGCTTCAATTTAACTTCATTGCTCCATTTTCAATCTGAACATCATAATGAAGGTAATAATAATATGTTATTTTGGTCATGTTACTATTTGTATGACAAAAAGAAATATGAAAGCACACATGTTGAAAATGTGCATGTTTTGTATTCTTTAACATTATGTTACTATTTACATACCAAATAATAACATGCTATCCCTCATATTGTCATTACATTATATCTCATAAAGAACTTTAGTTTTAACTTAGTTAATTTATTTTCCAATGCAAACATCATCATGACAGTACCTGTCTTGCTTTACTATAATTTAATCTTACTTTTTTCATTGATATTATTTTCTAGTGCAATAGAGTTATCTAACTAGTAACATGCACAATGGTTGTATTTCTCAAGTTATTGCAATGCATTTGTTGACATTGTGCATGTTTTGTGTTCTTTAGCATGATGTTACTATTTAGATCCTAAGTAGTAACATTAAATCCCACATTTTATGCTTTGATTTTTTTCTCATAAAGAACTTTAGTTTTTACTTGATCAATCCATCTTAAGTCCAAACATTAGAATGATAATTCTCATGTTTTTCCATACCTTAGTTCATCTTTTTCAATGATGTTACTATCTGGTACAAATAGTAACCAAACAATAACACAGAAGTAATTATGCAATTTTAGAGTTACAGTGATTGATATATTATTCTTGATTGATGTCACTATTTGATCTAAAAATAATAACATATTTTCTCGTAATTTCATATTAATCATACTAGATTTGTCTATTTATTTTATTTTTGGATTGATGTCACTATTTCTAAACTAAATAATAACATGTTAGACTAAAAAAAAATAGAATGTTACTATGTAGTATGCAAATAGTAACATGTTATTTTCTTACAATTTTATTATTTATCATACTTGATTTATCTATTTATTTTATTTTATTTTATTTAGTTATGTTACCATTTTCAGAACAAACAATAATATGTATAATGATTATTTTTATCATCTTATTTCAGTGCACATGTAACAGTTGATGTTAATTTTCTGCCAAGAACTATACTCTCAATGATGATTAAGAAACACTCTTTAATTGCGAGAGCATTTTGTGTTTTTAGCATGATGTTACTGTTCGCATTGCAAATAATAACACCATTTTTTCATTGATATTACTATCTTGCATGAAACAATAACCTGACATTATGTAGTTTTTACCCTAATTTATGATAAATCTAATGAAGATATTTTTCTTTATCCTTGAACAGAAAGGCAATAAAACAACCAAATAGATAGAAGTAGTTGAAGAGACAACTAGAATATTCTATGAATACAAATAGAATATGCTGGCGTGTGTAAGGCAAATTGATGATCTTCACTTCAATGAGGGCCATATAAAGGTGTTCAGCAAAACCTTTTCTAGTTGCTTCTCAATGTGATAATAACAAAGGAAGATGAGAATGTAGCTAGTTTCCCAGAGTTTGATGAGGAAAGCACACTCTATGAGAAGGTCCCATATTTAATTAACTCCTTTATCCTTATGGTTAACCATGTTGCCTTTTCATCTAAAGTAAGTTAGTGATTTATCCTTTAAAGTAGTTAATTAGTGTGAACTTTTATATGCTTTAGCTATCCACACTTTTCTTGATTCTTTGAACTTTATTTTTGGCCTTTTATTTATATATGTAATGTGGTTATTGCAATACACTTGTTAACAGTGGGCATGTTTTGTGTTCTTTAGCATGATGTTATTATTTAGGATACTGTTTGGATCCTAAATAGTAACATATAATCCCACATGTTATGCTTCCATTTTTTCTTATAAAAAACTTTAGTTTTTACTTGATCTATTCATCTTAAGTCCAAATATCAGTATGACAATCTTCATTTTATTTTTCCACACCTTAATTCTGCTTTTCCAATGATGTGACTACTTGGCACCATATGGTAACCAAACAGTAACACATAAGTAATTGTGCAATTTTTAAGCTTATTTCATCACAATAATGATAGACAATAACATAGCATGTTAGACTTCAAACCTTTATATGTAAATGTTGCATGCAAAATATTAACATGCATAATGATTGTTTTTTTCATCTTATTTTAATACACATGTAATAGTTGATGCCATTTTTCTACCTGGAACTATACTCTCAATGATAATTAAGAAGCACTTTTTAATTGTAGGAGTGTTTTGTATTTTTAGCATGATGTTACTATTTACAGACCAAATAGTAATATCATTTTTTCACTAATGTTACTATCTTGCATAGGCTACCAAATAATGAATTCAATTACAAACGACAAGCCATCAAATGTCATAGGTTATGTCATACTATTGCTAGTAAGTTACCGTTGTTTAACTTGTATTACTTCATGTCATTTTCTTTGACATTCTCATCATTTATATTCTTTTTTTTAATCACATGTTCTTTTGCAATTTTATTATTAATAAGAATTTATTTTTCCAATTATTTTAAGTTTTTTATTAATGTTATTGTTTAGACTTCAAACAATAACATGCTACAATTCGATCTGCAAATAGTAACCTATTATTTTTTACCAGTTTTATTAATAATGTGACTTGATTTATTTATTTATTTTAATTTTTTTATTCATGATACTATCTAAAGACCAAACAAGAATATGTTACTATTTGGTTTGTAAATAGTAACATGTTGATCTTTCATAGTTTTATTGTTAATAAGAATACATTTATCTGATTATGTTGATTTTTTTGTTAGTATTACTATTTGGAGACCAAAAAGCAATATATTATTCTTTGACAGTTTAGTTATTAATAAGATTTGATTTATCTATTTATTTTAAATTTTTAGTTAATATGATTATCTAGATACCAAATAGCAACATGTTACTATTTAGTCTGCAAACAACAATATGTTATTCTTTAATAGTTTAGTTATTAATGAGATTTAATTAATTTATTTATTTTAAATTTTTGATTGATTACTATCTACATACAAAATAGTATCATGTTACTCTTTAATTTATAAATAGTAATATATTGTTCTTTGGTTATTTCGTTGTTAATAAGAATTAATTTCTCTATTTATTTTTTATTTTTGTTAATGTTACTGTTTGAAAATCAAATAGATGTTACTATTTAGCCTACAAACAATAATATATTTTTTTAAGTAGTTTTGTTGTTAATGATATGAAAAGACCCTTTCTTTTCCAAGAAGGCCATTAAAGAAATTTATAATGAAAAGAACAAGTTTAAAACAAAACTAATTGCTAGTCAAGTGAGATTTAAATGTTACCTTTGCTGGAAATCGCACATCATACATGCACAGCGGAATAAAATTTTTGCACGATTTCCACCAAGGATCCATGCGAATTTAGAATGCCATAGATTAGGGATTAGGGTTTATAACTTTCGGCCAAAATCTTCTGTCCGTTGCACAGCAAATCCGATCTGCTCTCCAAATCACGAACCAGAATAGAAACTCGAAGATCAGATCACCAGTACAGCGTTTATGTGGCTGCACCTCTGTGGTATCCACACAAACTCGTGAATCACCGATGAATGTCTACTACACACACCGGTTGGAATTGGTCTCCTTACACCTCGTAGTGCTAGCTACGCCTCTTCAGGGATTTTTGGTCAAGGAGAGGTGCTAGGGTTTTCTATGCCTTTTTGGGGTGTGTGAATAATGATAGTCAATCTATTATTACCCAACAAGCCTATTTAAATAGGTGCATAGAAAAACCTAACCTATTTGGGTTTTATTCCATGTACAATTATAGGCTTATTATTGGGCCTTATAATTATAGCATGAATTCCCAAATATTAAGCTCAAATAATTTGGTCCATTAATTCCAAATTCACTTGGCTCTAAGTGTGCGACCCTACAGGCTCTCATTACGTTGGCAATGACCATTAATCATATTAATGATCATAAATAATGATTAGTGTCTAGCAACACATCATTGTTACCCAAGTAATGAGAAAGTCGGTGATTTGACTAAACCTTTACACGTGATCATCACTTATGTCCTTTTGTCCTATACATCTAGATTGAGCACGAGACATGGACCGTGTCATTCTCGTATAGCCCAACCTTAAGGTTTCTTGATTCCTAAGTAAGCTGACTGAAACAAATGTAATTGACATCTCATGTCAATTTATCTAAGCATGGCCATGCATTTTCTCAGCTTTACTTAATCAAGGGGCCCATAGATGTTACTCCTATTATATAGGAAGGACAAATCCTATCTTGATCACACAAACCCCTCTGCATGATATGTGACATATCCAATATCTACCCTTGCATTCACTTAACCATTAGTGACATAGAATAGTATCAAAATATGAAACTCACATGTAGGGAACCTTGGTGATCTCAGGTCAAAGGACCATATTAATAATGATCACTAAGAACCACTTATGACACTCATTTAACGATCCATGTAGTGTTCTTAATATGGATCGGTCCAGTATACAAGTTCTCTAACTTGTACTCATGTGTAAACTTAATATCCCATATAAGTCTTCACACATGCTAGTCTTAACATATCAAAGCAACCTAATCCACAATGATATATGACTAGGGACATTTAAGAATACAATTATTCTAAGGTTATTATTATAAATGAATATATTACGCAGATAATATATATAAATATAATAATTGGAATTGCCATTAAAATAACATGATTCAAAATTACAATTACCAGTATGATTGGTTTTAGGGCATATACACTAACAACCTTACACAAGCTTGCTATCATGGATTTCTTTAGTTGTTTGTCATTAATATTGATAATACTAAAATCTTTTGTTTCAAGTTAGGAAGCTATCATAACTATTCCGACCTGTTGAAATTTATTCAAACTTGCAGCCTATCCACTTCCTTCCTAAGCCTTTAATTTAGGATAGGGAAATTCCTAATGGTTTCAAAGCATTTGAATCTCTTCTACAAAGGGATAGACTTGCTAGAGATCATTATGGCAATACCTGTATGGATACTTACAATATGCTACTCATGAAAAGGATTATCGGGTCGAACGAAGAGAAGAAATTCCTCATGATTTATTTTGGACTGAAAAGGACTATCAAGCTTATGGTCTTTAAAAAGATAGAAGAAATAGGACTTCTTTTCTTTTTAATATAGTACTAAAACCCTATAAAAGACATGACTAAAAGAACCTTTATCATAAAATCAACCTTTTCAACATATACAATAATAAAGAATTTGAAGAACACTTTCTATTAGAATCTATAAAGGAATATAGGGCAAAGTTAATGAATAACTTCCTCAGGGATTTCAGTTCTTCTAGTCGAAGATGATTCTTGTGTACTTTCCCATTTCCTAGTAGGTCAAATTCAATTGTATGTAATATTCAATTATATATAACATGTTAAATTTAATTGTATATAACAGTCAATTGTAAATGTTAATAGAAATTTAGCATATTCTTCTTTCCAGTTGCTCTTAACAATAAGAGTTCATTTACCCTTACATTTACAACTTCTGCCTTGATGTTACTATTTAGAATAAAAAAAATAAAATGCAAGCAATTGTGCAATTTTTAGTCTAATATCTTAAAAATTAAGGAAAAAGGTAACATGTCATGTCATGCCTCTAAAAATCTATACATTACTATTACATGTGCCTTGATGTTATTGTTAAATGCTTTTAGTAACATTTTTGGGCAATTTTGTTATTTTTTATTAATGTTACTATTTGAAGACCAAACAATATCTTTTTTTGGCAATCTTATTGTTATTGAGAATTGATTCATCTATTTATTTTAAGTTTTTCGTTGATGTTACTATTAACACTAACCAAATAAAAACATGTTAACTACTAATACTAATCAATAACCAATTACATTACTATATTGGAATGATGTTACTATTTTTTTTACAAAACAAAGGAATCATAAAGAATATGATTATGCCATATAAAAGACTACATTCAAGCTGGCTTCCTGCAACTTTTCTTATTATGATGTCCTAGTTTGTCACATTTTCTAGACCTAATTTTCTTAACACACACGCCCATCAACCTAATTCTCATCTTCTTAGGTTTGCTTGCTTGTCTTTTTGAAATTGGAGATAAGATAGCTGCTTCATCTCCTATATGGCTGATTGCACCTGACCATAAATCGAACAATAAAACCCTCTCACTATTTGAAGAACATAAACTTGCAACCAAAACATCATCACAATCCATCACATTCAAAATAGTAACATATCTCTCTTGAATAACAACACCATTATAGAGCAAATGTGATATAGAACTTGAAACCAATATTAATACTCAAATCCATATATTTTAAATCCAAAATGTGAACCAAGTTAATCATATTTTCCATTTTTAAGCTATTCCTCAACAAATAAACAGGATAATCGAGAAGAGAATAAGATAGGAAAAAATCACTAGTAAACAGATCCTTAAAATACACACACAACATCTAAACTAAATCATCGTAATCAATATCAATGTTAATCTTCAATACTATAGTTTCACCCTTATATTTACATACGAGCAACAGGCACTATTCCATTGACAAAAAATTATAATTACCTAATAACAATACAATTGAAAAAAAGAAGCAATTAAGAAATGCAATAATGATCGAAAAATAGAGAAAGTTAATCAACTGTAAACATCAAATAAGGATCCAAATCCAAAATATATGCATAAAGCATTAAAACTAGATTGGAAATAACAGAAAATCTCACATAAAAAGGATAAAAATGAAAAATAATTAAAAAATGGTATTTTTGGAATATAATAGCAATAACCTATGAAATCGGTACTTCTTTGAAATAAAGATCAACTTTAACACCTCTCTAAAAGAAAGTTCATGAAATGATACCATAATATAATTTACTACAATTTATATTAAAATTTAAATTTATAAATTAAATAATTAATTTTTTTATTGAAAGAACAAACTCGAAATTATTAATTATAAGTAATGTGCAAGTTGTTGTTGTAAATTATCTCTATAGAGGAAAAAATCTAACAAATAGAAACTAACCCACTCTCTATCACTTTAGAAGTCCATTTGACTCCCTTACAAGTTACAATATTGATATACTTACTTATCCAAATTACAAAAAGTATAATAAAATTTTGCTAATAAAACTTAATATCTTCAATTAGTGTTAAAAGGTACGAAGGACATTTAGTAAATTTTGAAATTACATCTATCACCAATCTTCAATCACTTTCAATATTGATTTTAGCAAAATAGCTTAACATGTTTTCAATATGGCATGTGCTTCAACCACTCTAGGTGAATTGCATATTAACTTCTCGAACCATAATCCTTCCATTTAAATATTTTCGTCTCAACCTAACATGGCAATGGTCCTTATGTCATTCTTCCTAGCAATGTCTACATTAAACTTTAAATATTCCAAGTGGGGCAAAATCTAGCTAGAACTAACTTGAGCAAAAAGTACACAGCTTCTTACATAATTTCCAAGAGCATGATCCAACTTATTATAGTGAAGTCTACACCTCCGTTTTGGAATATGTTTTTCTTCTTTTGATTGTTGACTTTAAAGTTTGGAAAATTTTGTGCACAACTATATTATTAAATAGGAAAAATACATAAAACTTTCTTAAAATTTTGATGCATGTTAAATTTTGTACATAAAATTTGAAATTCAATAAATTACTCTCATCAACCTTTTAAAAAAATGAAAAAAATTACTTCTACTTAAAAGCTAATTACAAGGAGCAATGGAGCATGTGAATCACTCATCCTTTATTTTTTTCCCTTTTTTTATGCTTTGTTTCAAAACCAAAATAGCTATTAAAGGAAAGGTAAGGCACTAAAGATAACAAAATTAGTTTTTTCAGTTCATATGTATAAAAAGATAAATTAAAAACTTGTAAGTTCTTTTTTTTTTTTTTAGAAATTAAGTAAGGTAACAACTTAAGAAAAGTTAAACAAATCCATATAGTAGATGCAAGCTCATCAACTTTCAAAAGCTTCAAATAAAGCTATGGCAGTTTCTCATAAAGTATTCATTTATTCTTCCTTTCAGCATTTCCTTAGCTAGCCAATTAGTAATTTTATTATTTTATCTGTAAGTATGGCTTAGGATGATCTCCCAATCTTCTACAAGTATCTCCATAGTTGCTTAGACCACCTAATAATAAGGATGAAGGGAAGAATAACCATTCTATAATAGGTCAAAGGCCTTAAGACACTCAATTTCTATTGGCATTTTACTCCAACCTAACTCTTGTGCAATGCACAAGCCATGGAAAATATCATTTAGTTCTACATGCAGGGTGTTACCTTCACTTCCTTTAACAACAAAACCACCTAACCACTTGTGATCAAATTGTTAGGAATTCAGATTATCATATGCAACGAAAATTTAAAATTTGATCCGAATTCTACCTAGGATCCATGCAAAAAGTATAAATCAATGATTAGGGTTTTACCTATTGGGTACTCATGTTTCTACTGATAAAAACTTGAGAGCAGATGAATCAAACGTCGGCCAGAAGGTACAGTGTCTCTACAGTATCCACATGGAGTGAACAACGACCTCTTACCCTCTACGAATCTACTATATGCGTTTCTCTCTCTAGGAATTAGGATTTGATGTTTTCTGAGTGATTTAGGATTTTAGGAGGCTTATGAACGTGTCTATAACGTGCTGCCCTTAAGCCCCTTTTTATAGAACTTAGGCAAGTCACAATCCTAGTCCTACTAGGATAATGCTTCTAAAATCCTAATCATACTTAACAACTCATTTTATCCTTATCCTAGAGATAATGAGGAGAGATAGGACTTATCTATTAATTATCTAATATTAGATAATATTATCTCATAATATAAATATATTAATATTAGATAATTGTATATAGTTATTAAATATCAAAATAATATTATCTCATAATATATTTATCTAATATCTAATAACGTAATTATTTGATATTACTTTAATATCAAATAATATCACATAATATATATATATATTATGTGAATTTATTATTCTTAATAATAATATATATATACACAAAAATAAGTCCAATTAATTGGATATTAATATAATTAAAGTCCAATTAATTATTATCTTATTCCTACTCCTTTTGTGTGATACTATAAGTTCTTACTATGTTGATAATGACTCATTATTGAGCCATAAACAGTGAGCGGTATCTAACAATACATCACTGCTACTCAAGTAGTATGAATGTCTGTGATTCGACATCCACCTAATACATGATTAATGTTTTGCATCATAACTCTTTTGTAATAATATCCAAATTGAACTGGAGGCATGGAATGTGTCATCCTCGTTAATGTTCAATTTATATTTCTTGATACTGAGTAGACTTAAAATAAATGATTAATATCACATATTAATCCAATTAAATATGACCATGCATTTCTAAGTCTCATTCAATCAAGGGGCCTAAGGATATTTCTCTTTTATACAAGAGGAACAACATCCCATCTACATCACTCACTTCCCTCTGCACGATTTATGACATACCCAATCAATGTCCTATTCGTCATCCTGATTAAAGGTGACATAGGACAATATTAAAGTGAGTAATTCCTTATGTAGGGAACCGTAGTGACTCCAGGTCAAAGGTTTATGTGTATCTATGATCATATGAAAATAACTTATGACACGTCTATCCATGCAATATTCTCATAGTGGGTCAGTCCAGTACATTGTTCACTAGCAATGTACTCATGTATTGACTTGATATCACATATCCATGATTCGTAATCATCAGTCACTATATATGTTAGTCTCGATGTATTATTACTATCTCTTTCATAATAATGCTTGACTAGGGGCATTTTAGGAATAGCAAAACTATTCCAAGGATAATTATTATATTAAGTTATAAATTACGCATAATAATAATAAAATTATAAAAATAAAATGTAATAATTAAATTGCCTAAAATAAAACATAATATATTGTGTATTACTTCAATCATCTATATGATTGGTTCTGGGACACACACTAACAATCTCCTACTTGGACTAGAGCCAATCACTCATGTATCTAATACCAAGTGACATAGTATGACCGTCATGCTTTTTCTGCATTAAAGGCTTTATCAGTAGGTCGGCGATATTATCATCAGTTGGTACTTTGCATATCTTCACATCTCCTCTATCGATGATTTCTCGAATGAGATAGAAGCGCCTAAGTATATGTTTAGATCACTGGTAAGATCTGGGTTCCTTGGCTTGTGCAATGGCTCCATTGTTGTCACAATAAAGATCTACTGGGTTTGCAATGTTAGGAACAATGCCAAGTTTAGTAATGAACTTTTTTATCCAAATAGCCTCTTTTGACGCATCAAAGGCAGCAATATACTTAGCCTCTGTAGTAGAGTCGGCCACTATTTCTTGCTTTGAACTCTTCGAGAACACAATACTACCATTTAGGTTAGATACATAACCTGACTGCGATCTAAAGTTATCCTTGTTGGTTTGGAAACTAGCATCAATGTAACCTTTTACAACAAATTCTTCCTCTCCTTCATATATTAAGAATGAATCATTTATCCTTCTTAAGTACTTAAGGATATTCTTAACGGCAGTCCAGTGAGGTTCACTTGGATTTGACTGGTACCTGCTCGTCATGCTTAAAGCATACGAGACATCAAGATAAGTACATATCATGGCATACATGATAGATCCAATTGCCGATGCATATGGTATCTTATTCATGCGGTCCTTCTCATCTTGTGTTGAAGGACATTGAGCTTTAGACAAATTTATGCCATGCGACATAGGCAAAAATCCTCTTTTAGATTCTTGCATGTTAAACTGTTTTAACACTTTATCTATGTATGTACTCTGACTTAGGTCAAGCAATTTTCTTAATCTATCTCTATAGATCTTAATACCTAGTATATAGGCAGCTTCACCTAAGTCTTTTATCGAAAAATAATTCCCTAACCAAGTCTTTACTGTTTGCAGTGTAGGGATATCATTTCCAATGAATAGTATGTCATCCACATACAATACAAAGAAAATAATTGTGCTCCCACTAACCCTTTTATAAACATAAAATTCATCTTCATTTTTTATGAAACTAAATTTTTTGATTGCCTCATCAAAACAAAGATCCAAACTCCGTGAAGCTTGCTTTAATCCAGAAATGGATTGTTGTAGCTTACATACCTTTCCAGCAGTTTCAAGAATGACAAAACCCTTAGGCTGTGTCATGTACATATCCTTGAGGAGCTTTCCATTAAGAAAAGCAGTTTTGACATCCATCTGTCAGATTTCATAATCATAAAAAGCTGTAATAGCAAGCAAAATCCGGATGGATTTAAGCATGACAACTGGGGAATAGGTCTCATTATAGTCTATACTATGAACTTGCCTATAACCTTTTGCGACTAATTGTCCTTTAAAGGTTTGCACGTTACCATCCATGTTGGTTTTCTTCTTGAAAACCTATTTGCACCTAATGGGTTTTACCCCTTTAGGTGGATCAACCAAAGTCCATACTTAGTTAGTATACATGGAATCCATCTCAAATTTTATGGCTTCAAGCCACTTCTCAGAATCTGGCCCTTTTATAGCTTTTTGGTAAGTTGTAGGCTCATCTTGATCCATGAGCAAAACATCGCCATTTTGAGTCATAAGAAATCTATATCTCTCGGGCTCATGGCATATCCTACTAGACTTATGTGGGCCTTGTGTTACTTGAGTTAGTTCTTGACCCACAACATCTTGTGGTCTTTTTTCAGGCTCTATTATAGGTTCAGTGTTACTTTGTGAGTCTCATACTTCTTCAATTTCTACTTTCCTCCCATAATTTCTCTTAGAGATAAATTCTTTTTCCAGAAAAATACCAGTTCATGCGACAAACACTTTGCCTTCACTAGGATTATAGAAATAGTATCCCTTAGTTTCTTTAGGATACCCTACAAAGTAGCACTTATTCGATTTGGGTATAAGCTTATCAGAAACTTGACGTTTTACATAGGCCTCACAACCCCAAATCTTCATAAAAGACAAGCTGGGACGTTTCACAGTCCACATCTCATATGGAGTCTTTTGAACCATTTTAGAGGGGACACGATTGAGTGTAAAAGCAGCTGTCTCTAGAGAATGCCCCCAAAAGAAGATTGGAAGATCTATATGACTCATCATAGATCGTATCATGTCTAACAAGGTACGATTCCTCCTTTCTGAGACACCATTCCATTGTGGCGTTCCACGTGGAGTGAGTTGTGATACTATACCATACTCCTTTAGCTAGTCATCAAATTCTTGGCTTAAGTATTCTCCACCTCGATCTGATCGAAGTGTTTTAATACTTTTACCAAGTTGATTTTGCACTTCATTTTTGAATTCCTTGAACTTTTCAAAGGATTCTGATTTGTGTTTCATCAGATACACATATCCATATCTATTGAAATCATCAGTAAATGCAATGAAGTACTAGAAACCTCCTTTAGCAGGTGAACTAATAGGCTCAAATACATCAATATGTATGAGACTTAATAGATCATTAGCCCTTTCACTATGTCTAGTGAATGGTGTTTTAGTCATTTTAACTAGTAAACAAGATTCGTATATTTCATATGATTCAAAATCAAATGAATCCAAGAAACCATCTTTATGGAGCTTGGATATGCGCTTCTCATTTATATGGTCCAAATGACAATGCCAGAGATAGGTTGGATTTAAATCATTTGATTTAAATCACTTAGTGTTTATGTTATAGACAGACATTTCAAGATCAAGAATATAGAGCCCATTGAACATTTGTGCACTATAGTAAAATATTTCATTTAAATAAACTGAACAACTTTTATCCTTTATTATAAATGAAAAACCTTTCTTGTCCAAACAAGAAACAGAAATAATATTCCTGCTGATAGTAGGCACAAAATAACAATCCTTTAATTTTATTACTAAACCAGAAGGTAAAGATAGATAATATGTCCCTACAGCTAGTGCAGCAACTCTTGCTCCATTGCTAACTCGTAGGTCCACTTCGCCTTTAACTCGTAGAGTCCTACTCCTTTGTAGTTCCTGCACATTTGTACAAATGTGAGAACTACATCCGGTATCTAATACCTAAGATGTAGAAGTGGAAACATTAATTTCTATAACATAGATACTTGAAGCGGAAGTCTCACTTCCCTTCTTCTTTTTTCAGATCTTCCAGATAAACCTTTCAGTTTCTTTTCCAATGTCCAGTCTGACCGTAATGAAAGCATGTCCCTTCTTTAGCCACACCCCCTTTTGGTTTCAGTGCAGAAGATTTAGATTTGGGCTTGCCTTTGGATTTGGAATCCTTCTCATTTTTGCCCTTGCCTTTTCCTTTGCTTTTGCCCTTTTGAACCATCATTATGGTATTAGGCTTAGTCTTTTGCAAATTTTGTTCAGCAGTTCTTAACATACTTAACAATTCTGGCAATGGTTTGTCAATTTCATTCATGTTGTAATTCATGATAAATTGACCATAACTCTGTGGCAACGATTGCAAAATTAAGTCAGTGACCAACTCTTGACCTAGTGGAGCACCCAATCTCTCAAGATTCTCAACATACCCAATCATTTTGAGTACATGAGGCTCAACAGGGTTTCCTTCTGCCAATTTGCACTGAAATAAGGCTTTTGTCACCTCAAACCTCTCATGCCGAGCTTGGCCTTCATAAAGCTTTTTAAAATGCTTAAGCATGTCATAAGCTTCCATGTTCTCATGTTGCTTCTGAAGCTCAAAGTCCATGGTAGCTAACATGAGACAACTGACATCTAATGCATCATCATGATGTTTCTTATAAGCATCCTTTTGAGCTCGAGGGGTAATAGCTTCAGGTTCTTAAGGAACAGTTTCCTCTAGGACATACATTTTTCACTCATGTTTGAAGACTATCCTTAAATTCTTGTACCAATTTAGGAAGTTTGTCCCATTTAATTTGTCCTTCTCAAGGACTAATCGCAGTGATAAGTTATTCGATGTATTAGCCATTGGTTATCTACGACAGAAATATGCAAAGTAAGTATTAAATTTAAAATATTTAATAAGGTCTTTTATTAAATGTACCTCCCACTATTTCATTCAAATCAATAGCCCTCACTATTAATTTGGAAAGTCATATTGTCTAAGCTTTCTAGTGGGCCAAGATCTATATTTTACTAAGCCTTAAGTTAGCTTTGGCTAATCACTTAAAACTTAGTTATTTAGGTAGGCAACACTTGCCAATTGTATCATATACAACTCTTAGATAGTTAGGTGAACAACACTTGCTCTAGTCCATCTTAAGAACTAAAGCCCAACTCTATGCCTCTATATCTCAATCCTATTGAGATATCCTAGTTAAGTCGGACGTAATGTTTGACATTCGGATAAAGAAGGTACCTTGCTTTGGCAAACCTACCTTATGTCGATCGAGACCTTGATGAGTGCCAAACATTGGAAGGCATCATAAATTATTATTAACTTAATATTTTAGATGAGGGATTTTAACTTAATTATTATTAGATCTCACCATAACTAGCCTATTTATTCATGCAATATATCTAGCATATCTCATATATCATATAAAGTAAATGAATAAAATAGACTACCGTATATCATATATCATGCAATGAATAGAACTATCACATAGTAGGAACACATTCTATCACATAATAAATGCATGCTCATCAATATCATCACATAATAAAGAAATCAAAATGTCACATAGTATGGCCCCAAAATTCTATTTTCTAATGACATTCCTAACTAACTTCTTACCTTCTTCTTGTCCCATAGCTCTTTAGCTTCTCCTTGTTCCAAGCCATGAATGCTTCATTGCAATTATAAATTTACAATAGAAACCCCGAGTTACATTCAGGGGGAATTAAGATGAGAAGAGAATATACATTAGAGAAATAGAGGAAGACACGACACGCAGGTCATATTTTAAAATCCATCCATAAAAACTCCAAGGGCTATACTATGCAACATATTCATGCATCATATATAATAATTGCTAAGAAATATATGTAACTAAGATAAGCAGGATGATTGACATATATATTTCATAACATTATCATCATAAAATCATGTTTTAAAACGGCGCCTTAAGAATAAAAATAATTTTTGAACGCTACGCAGAGTTAGCACGGCGGTCCTGTTAGTCGGTTAGCGGGCAAGGGCCAAAAATTGAATTCATCTGACATTTAGATTTCAATTCATTTTTCCAACAGTTGACACACCTCAAGTCGAACAATTCGACTATATGATTGACATTCAAATCATAGTTTCAAAATAGGATTTACGTCTAAACACTTTGAATAAGTTTAATCATATAAAAATAAATCCAGTTGTGTTCAAATAAATTAAAGCATACACATACCTTATAGACCAGATTCAACTTAATCATATTAAATGAATTTAAAAAGTCTTTATAGATTCAGAATTAATCACATTAATTCAGTGCTGACTAGGTTATATACTATTGAATGCAGAGAACATCATATATTCAGAATAGATTTAAGGGTTTATCATTTGAAAACTCAAAATTACGTATAAAATAGATTTGAATATGAAGTAGAAAAATGCATAATCAGATTCATACAATTAATCTCATCAATTGATAATCAGATTCAAAATTAAGATCATATATATCATATATATATTTAAGAAATCAGAACCATACATGAGTTTGTATATATCTCATATATATCTAATTTAAACAGAAACTGATTTGATATCAATTTATCACATAAACATTCATCAAAACGTGTAACTTTTGATTTAAACCGAAATAGAATATTTATCATATAAACATTCAGAAAAATGGTAAAACACATAATCAGAACTATGTTTTTGCAAGAAGCTCTGATACCACTGTTAGGAATTCGGATTATCATATGCAGTGAAAATTCAAAATTTGATCTGAATTCTACCTAGGATCCATGCAAAAAGCATAAATCAATGATTAGGGTTTTACCTATTGGGCACTCGTGTTTCTACTGATCAAAACTTGAGAGCAGATGAATCAAACGCCAGCCGGAAGGTACAGCATTTCTACAGAATCCATACAGAGTGAACAACAACCTCTTGCCCTCTATGAATCTGTTAGGATGCGTTTCTCTCTCTAGGAATTAGAATTCAATATTTTCTGAGTGATTTAGGATTTTAGGAGGCTTATGAGCGTGTCTATAATGTGCTTCCCTCAAACCCCTTTTTATAGAATTTAGGCAAGTTACAATCCTAATCCTACTAGGATAATGCTTCCAAAATCCTAATCATACTTAACAACTCATTTTATCCTTATCCTAGAGATAATGAGGAGAGATAGGACTTATTTATTAATTATCTAATATTAGATAAGATTATCTCATAATATAAATATCTTAATATTAGATAATTGCATATAATTATTAAATATCAAAATAATATTATCTCATAATATATTTATCTAATATCTGATAACGTAATTATTTGATATTACTTTAATATCAAATAATATCACATAATATATATATATTATGTGAATTTATTATTCTTAATAATAATATATATATACACAAAAATAAGTCCAATTAATTGGATATTAATATAATTAAAGTCCAATTAATTATTATCTTATTCCTACTCCTTTTGTGTGATACTATAAGTTCTTACTATGTTGACAATGACTCATTATTGAGCCATAAACAGTGAGCGGTATCTAACAATACATCACTGCTACTCAAGTAGTATGAATGTCTGTGATTCGACATCCACCTAATACATGATCAATGTTTTGGATCATAACTCTTTTGTAATAATATCCAAATTGAACTGGAGGCATGGAATATGTCATCCTCGTCAATGTTCAATTTATATTTCTTGATACTGAGTAGACTTAAAATAAATGATTAATATCACATATTAATCCAATTAAATATGACCATGCATTTCTAAGTCTCATTCAATCAAGGGGCCTAAGGATATTTCTCTTTTATACAAGAGGAACAACATCCCATCTACATCACTCACTTCCCTCTGCACGATTTATGACATACCCAATCAATGTCCTATTCGTCATCCTGATTAAAGGTGACATAGGACAATATTAAAGTGAGTAATTCCTTATGTAGGGAACCGTAGTGACTCCAAATCAAAGGTTTATGTGTATCTATGATCATATGAGAATAATTTATGACATGTCTATCCATGCAATATTCTCATAGTGGGTCAGTCCAGTACATTGTTCACTAGCAATGTACTCATGTATTGACTTGATATCACATATCTATGATTCGTAATCATCAGTCACTATACATGCTAGTCTCGATGTATTATTATTATCCCTTTCATAATAATGCTTGATTAGGGGTATTTTAGGAATAGCAAAATTATTCCAAGGATAATTATTATATTAAGTTATAAATTGCGCATAATAATAATAAAATTATAAAAATAAAATATAATAATTAAATTGTCTAAAATAAAATATAATACATTGTGTATTACTTCAATCATCTATATGATTGATTCTAGGACACACACTAACACAAATTGCCTAAAAACACCCCCAAGCAATTTATTTTCCACCTATAAAATATGTCTCATCTAATTTAAGCTTTATCCATCACATATATGGAGCTCTCCAACCTTTTTGGTCTTCCTACAATAATACCTTGAGATAAACCATTATATCTAAAAGTTTTTATAGCCTGAAGATTTTCATGGACAAAAAAATTAACTTCTTAAAAAAATATCATTAGTTGGTGTCATTATTTCAAAGATAAAGTTATTTCTTCTTTGCCAAATAATCTAACAAACAAAACTATACTAGATGTTGTTGTTGCCACACTTTTTTCTTGACCAATCCTCTTTGTTATTGAGGTTTCACCATTGTTACATGTCTCCCAAAAAGAATTGACTCTAATAGCAAGGTTTTATCAATCTTAACTATAGACTAACACTGTCTGGATAGTCTCCTATAGCATGAATATTTGTTTCACACCTATTTCTACATATTGGACTAAGCCATCAATAGTCATAAATCTACTTTTTCTTTAAACATTAGTGAGAAGTTTGTTTTGAATCGTAAGGCAAAGAAATTTTTTTATTCTTTCAGGCCTTTCCACTTCTAAATAAATCTCTAGTTGAATGTAGTATTTTAACCATCCTTTTTGAAGATATATTCATATGTTGAATTTGCCGTGAACCTCCCATTATTAGTCAAAGGCCACTTAATGAATGTCTCTCTTAGTTGGATTATGGTTGGAATAATTTCCTCCATCTTTGCCCACATTTTGACTAAACCATTTTATAAGTTTAATGCACATATTTTCCTTTGCACTTTTGAAATTAGTGCGTTTTAGCATCCATATTTGGATATCAATACTTTATCCCAAAGAGTGTCCTGTTTATCCATCAATTTGTAAGTATCTTTCATTAGGAAGGCTTTGTTATTAGTTTTCATTTTCCTTAAACCTAATCCACTCATTTCTTTTAGGCTACTTACTTCATCCTAGATAACTAAGCAAGTTTTCTTCCTATCATAATGAGAGACCCAAATAAAGTTTCTTATAAGGCTATTAATAGGTTGCAAATATTTATTGGAAAAAGGGCCATTTGCATTGAATAAATAGGGATACTAGTAAGCACTGCTTTTGAGAGAGTAATTCCTTTGGCTAAAGCTAGTAAACTCGTAGGTTCTATTTGTTTCTAATAAAAATATTTTTTATAGTGATATAGTTATAAATTATTAAAATAATAAAAAAATCCTATATATTTAATCTTAAGTATATGGAGTTTACAAAAAGATAATTTTCCTTTAAAAAAGAAGAAGAAGTTATTTTTTATTTTTATAATTTTAGGTATCATTTTTATCACAAAATATAAAAGTCATATATTACTCCTTTATTTATATGGAAACAAATAAGATTTTTTTATGAAAAATGTCTTTCAACAAAATAAATGAAATCATAATTTAATTTATAAATAAATATATAAACCTAAAAGGGAGCTTGATTGTATTTGGGAATGAGAAAATGTCCTAAATCAACATTGCAAAACAAGATTGCTCCAATAGAACTTGGGAATAGTGCATTTTTTGCCCTATAAGATAAGACATCTAACAAGTTTTTACCTAAAACAATACGGCCATAATATATTGCTTTACTCCATGGAACTTAGTCCATGAAACTCTACTATTATGGTATTATTATATTCTTACCTCATATAATAATATACACACATACATGTATAAATTTTATAGTTATTTTAATAATTTAATTATTTTAAAAACTAAAAATATATTAATATTTCACTTAAGATTATAAGTATAGAAAGTAATAATATTTTATTAGTTATATATCAACTTTTTTAAGTTTTAAATTGTTTAAATCAATTATATATAATTTTAAATCTATGTCATAATATTTTGTTGATTATGTATGATTTGCAATATTTAAATTTAGATTTTTTTTCCTTTTCTTCTTTATTTACTAGTATTTGAGGTTATTTAATAACAACCTATAAATTTGTAACATCTAATATTAAGATTTATAAATATATTTTTTAGTTTTTTTTATTGTTTTTACTCCCTAACATGTTCTCGTGGGACATAGGAATGAAGCCAATTTTGTCTCCAATCATAAGTCATAAGGTAATATAATATTTCATTTTCGATGATGGGATATAGATGAGAGAAGATTGATCTATTCTTACCCAATTTCATTACTATCCTTAATTTGTATCTACAACCTTAATTGTAACAATAAATCAAAACTAAAGTAAATAAATATGAAGTAAACCAATTATTCAACCAGAACTTTTATAGGATAGGAAGTTGTTCGTGATTGCTCAATATCAAACACCAATACTTTGAAGAATACACACACATATAATAGACCAATTCTTTTACTTTATTAATATTTTAGATTTAGATCATGATATATTCTTTGGCAAATTATAAATAAATTATTATAAATTATTATAATTTATTATACTGATTAATTATTGACGTGATCCCGCAAGTGCACGGGTTAAGTCGAGTTATAGTATAAAAGATATCATCTTCACAGGGATTGAATGTTAAATACTAATTGAATTTCAAGGAAAATTATCTAGGCGTATCGATTGATAATGTGAATTAAGGATAAAATGTAAAAATAGAGCTTAGTTATCAAAAAAAGGTTTAATTCAATGAAATAAAAGCGTACTCAGCTTAAGGTTCCCTTGTACATTTCATTATGGAATGAAGATAATCCTCTAACTTGGTTTACTGTTAATTTAGATTGCTGGATTACCAAAAATAAGCTATACCTCATTGCAAAGCTACTAGCTACTAACCAAAAGATTAAATGCCCAGAATTTCTCTAGTAATCACTCATCTAGGTTACATTAACATTGCCTTAGAATCCATTTTCAGACATTTCATCCTGTGCAAAAGAATCCAATTAGCTTAATTCCTAAGTCTAATTGATATTCCCAATGATCATGCAAGGTCCGATTAATTAATTGGTCATTTCAACCTAGAATCAACTAATCCTTAACACAAATCCAATATTCCGGAAGTATTGGTTTGTTCAAGTACAAAATAGCATAATCAAATCATAAATCAACAGTAAATCAAGCTAGATTATATAAAAATCAATTCCATAAATCCATGAACAAGTTCACCCCAGCTGAGCACAAGGGTTTAGTGTGAAGACATTACAAAACTAGAAGAAAACCAGAAAATAGAGAGGGAATTCAAACAAATCATGAAGCTCTACAAATTCCTTGCTTGAATCTTCAATCCTTTGCTTGAATCCACGTTAGAAGTTGCCCTTGGTGAGTATAGGTCTCTCCTAGGGTTTCTCCTAATAGCTCCTCTTTTAATTTTTTGGTTTCTCCTCCCCCTCCTTTCTGATTTTTCGCACAAAACTTATATGGGTAATGTACACAGGGTATGACATGGCCCGTGTTCTACCCCGTGTTTCTCTGCGAAAGTTGAGCAGCATGATACACGGGGTGTGACACTCCATGTGTTTACTTGCGAAGTGTCAAGCAGTATTGTACACGGGGTATGACACGACCCATGTTATACCCCGTGTTCTTCTGCGAAGGCTGATCAGCATGATACACGGGGTGTGACACTCCCCGTGTTTACCTTAGAAGTGAAGGGCAGTATGGTACACGGGGTATGACACGGCCCGTGTTTACCCCCGTGTTCTTCTTTGAGCAGCTCAGTGAAGCTTCGAAGCATTCCAGAAGGATACACGGCCTTCAACACGGGGTTCCCATACCCCGTGTTCTTTGCCAGGTGAGCAACTTTGCTTCGATTCTCCACAATTCGCACGGTTTTGACTCCAGATCCTTTTCTAATGCTCAAATGTGTCATTTCAAAACCTGAAAACAAAATATCGAGCATCTAAGTATCCTTTTCAATTAATTTGCACAAGATACTAAGTAAATAAGTGATGAAACACACAGAATTTAAGTGCAATTGTGCATTTATCAATTCCCCCACACTTGAATCTTGCTCATCCTCGAGTAAGGAAGTAAAAGAACAAGAAATCTACTCCAATTATTTCTTTTTCTCTTCTTTTATATATATATATATATATATATATATATATATATATATATATATATATATATATATATATATATATATGTAACATCAGACAATCATTCAACAAATCAAAGATTAGGATCAAGTCATGCCAAGCAACTAAATGAAAATAAAGCAACTGAACAAGTCAATCCTCAGCATAAAAGCAAAAGAGAATAGCCTCATAGGTAAAGTATTTACTCACACTCTCAAGATTAGGCTTGTGTATACTCTCAAATCAATCAGCTCAAGACTTAATGCTACCATATGCTTGCAAAAACTCTAATCTCCACTACTATATTGTAAAATGCATGCAAATCAGAGGACTTTATTAGGGAAAATGGTGAGGATAGGGGGAAAGGAAAATCAAGAGGTGAAAAGTGATAGAGTCATGAGTTTGAAGGAAAAAGACTCATTGGTCATGAGTTTGACCATTGTCGAGTTCCATTACTCAGCTTAGCATATTACCCTACTTCTATCCCTTGTTCCAACCTCCATTCTTCTCTCTCTTATTTATTTATTTATTTATTGATATCCCAACAAGCTTTTCTTCCTCTTCTTCTTCCCAAATTATTTATTTATCACCATCTTTTTTTTATTTGTTTGTTTGTTATTTTTTTTTATTTTTTTATTTTTATTTTTATATATATTTTTTATATATAAAAATCAAAGCTATAAATCAACTTATCCAACTAGCTGCACTAAGTAAGGACCTCTAAGTAATAGCCAAACTCATATAATGTGTTTAAGTTTCCTTAAACTCTAAGGTTCAAGTTCACTTGGGCAGTGGCTTTAGATGCACATGGGATGGGTTGGGCTAGGCTAGAAATAAAAGTTCAAGGCTCAAAGTGGCTAAGTAGGGGCAAAACTAAAAATAGTTTAGGGTATATCAAAGAAAAGGATTCAAATAAGCAAAGCAAATAAAAAGGGTGAAGAAACATGGCCTTATCATTTTCGACATGCAAAATACATAAAATGTAGCCTCAAAAAGAGCAAATGCAAGTTCTAGAGCAAAAAGTCAAGAGTGATGACATAATCCCTCAAGAAGATAAAAATGAGCTTCAAATTCTAATGTGAAAATTGCTTAAAAGGCTCAAATCTCATGAGGATCAATTATGCTCATTACTCTTAACTTCAAGCTTTAGATTATCCTTACTAAGTTGCCAGATATTCATTAAAGGAGCAAGGCATGAACCAATCACTTTATTCAAAAGATTACCCCTAAAAAATTTAAAATTTTTACATTTTTAACTTTTTTTATTGAATTTGGAGTAAATTTCAGTACTCTAAATCAATCAAGCAGATTTAGGTGCAAAACATTGCAAAACATTCTAAACACTGCTCCCCCACACTTAAAATTGGACATTGTCCTCAATGTACAAAAGAGTAAATGGAAAAGAGACAGAGAATAGATGGGGGACTGAAACTTCCCTGACAAGTGGAACATGGTTGTCCAGTATAGATGATGACTGCAGAGAGATCCAGAAGTAGAGATAAAGTAGGAGAGAGAGAGGAGGCTGGTAATCTAAAAGAAAGAAGATGCAATACTGGAAAAAATATGTTATTAGTTATTACAGACATTAATATTAAAAGTGCAAGAAAATAAAAGAGAAATAGTTAAAATGATATAAAGTAAATGAAAGTGCATATTCAATATAAGTACAGACTAGATAAATGGAAGTAGAGAGGAGGAATAAGTAAAAAGTAAAATACATAAGTAAAAAGGAAAAATAAACAGTCCAAGCTACTGAGCAGAAGGGTCCGGATCAGTTAGGGAATAGGGGTGGAAAAGATGGAACAGGGGCTCGATCATGCTCTCAATATGTCTGTATCTCCTGTCCAAGTCATCATAAAAACCCTCAATCCTCGTCTGACGCTCGAAAATAAGCCGAAGCTCAGCTAGAATCTACTGCTGACTAGATAATATGTCCCGAAAGTAGGGCTCAGATGGAACTCTGCCTCCCGCAGAAGATGACGAACCCATATCAAGAGTTGGATCACGATCACCATCATCTCCTGGAATATCCTGCTCCTCCTTATGGGGCTGCTGCTGCACAGGCTGGATCCCCATAGCTAGAAGAATGCCCCTTCACAGGGGTGTCATGTGGGATACTATAGTGAGGGATCTATAAGGTCGATCAAAGACGCCTAACCGCCTAGCTAGTCTGGTAACATATGGACTAGCGATAATGCTCGCGGCTCGTCTATCTGATGCCTGAGTCGAGAAGAAATGTGCAAATGCACCTCCAATATGAATAGGCACTCTCTGGATCATGCTATATAAGAAGAGTACATCAGCAGTGCTCACGACCCCATGACTATGCCCCCGTCCACTTAAAGTGTGACTGAAGATGGAGTGGATAACTCGCCAGGCAACTCTCTTGAGACTAGATGCCTTGCTCTTAGTGGGATCATAAGTGTTCCCAGTAGCAATATCAACCCATACTTGCCACTCCTGAGTCCCGTGGGGCAGTCCTATCAGCATATCATGATACTTAAGAGTGGTCATAAACTCATCAGAATAAAGTCCCAGGTGCACTGAGAGCCAGGTCATGCTCATGGAATAAGTGACTCCCCTAAGACGGAACTGCACTATGTCGGCTGAATCAACTGTCCCAAAATATCTCTCTAAGTAGAAAGTGCTAAGAAACTCTAAGGTAAGCTCCCTGTAGGTAGGCTCTCTAATCTGAAAGAATGCCTCCCAAGCACCTACACTAATGAGCTCACGGATCTCATCCTCTAGGCCGATTTCTCTCAATACTGCCCAATCTAGGTATTGACCTTCTACAAATGACCGGTCCTTATATCTATCAAAGGCTTGAATATGAGCCTCTTCTGTGAACTCCAAGAATGGAGGTGTTGGTCCCCTAGAGGAGGTCCCTCTAGAAGTACTACCCTTGGTTATTTTTCTGGCAGTTGTCTTTTATCTCTTTGACATGATCTGTAAAAGAAAATAACAAAGTGAGAGAGAGTGTTAAGAGTTTGTCAATCAGCAAATTCCAAAGGCAAAAGTTCAGCAAGTACTTTCAATATCATCCAATGTCAAATGATATACAATTCAAAGGTCAATGCCATCAATGCAAATAAGTGGTCATATCAATGAGATAAATCAGGCAATTAGTCAATCAATCACTAAACTTCGATGGATTTAAATCTAATCAATCAAACATTTCAAGTCCTATTAATCAAATATTCAAATTCAATCAATCAATCATCAAACCTCAAAGGACATGAACATTCCTATAAATTCTAACATGCATTGGAGTTCAATAAACATAAACAATTGCAAATAACTCCAAAGATTTCAAAGAAAATGCTCTTACCTTGTGAATTGCAGAAGAAAACCCTAAGTGCTTGGCTAGATCAACAGAGGAATCCAAATAATGAATTTCAACCGATTAAATTGATGATCAAACAGCAAAATCACTTCAAATAACCAAATAAAGCACTTTAATCGGTGTATTTTGGCAAGATGATGGCCGAAAATGATGATAAAGAAGTTAGGGCATGGAGGAAGACGAAGAAAATGAGGGAAAATCAGGGGTTTTCGCCATTAAAAGCTCATCCGCCTAGGAACACGGGGTCAAACACGGCACGTGTGGTACCCTGTGTTTCTCTACAGATGAGTGTTCTAGGATTCGCAAACTTACACGGGGTCTGACATACCCCGTGTTCTTCTCCGTGTTTCTCTCTGAAAGATACTAATAGTCTTCATAATAGTACACGGGGTTAAACACGACCCGTGTTGTACCCCGTGTTTCTCTCTGGAAGGCTCATATTCAAAAATCCTTTCTCATTGGTTTAGCTAGTGAGGTACACGGAGTAGGACACTACCCGTGTTCAACACCGTGTATCTCTCTAGAATTTCATGAAAATCACAAAGCTTTTATGCTAACTAGTCAGTGAGGAACACGGGGTATGACACTCCCCGTGTTCAACACCGTGTATCTCATTGGACTCCGTTTTGAGCCTTCTGTGCAAGAAAACAAACAACAAACATGTATACATGCCTAATTTACCCCAGAGACACAGATCAAGTGCAAAAATGAACATCCTAAATCAACAACTCATGACTTATACGTCTCAAACTACTCAGAAACTCAGATTGAAAAGGAGAAAACTAAGATTTAAAAGCAAGAAAATAGAAAAATAAGCTTGGGTTGCCTTCCAAGAAGCACTTGTTTAAGGTCATAAGCTCGACTCCTATTTTTATCAGTCTGGAGCTACCATTATTAGTGGCTCGGTAACATAATGCTTCAATATTTGGCCATTAACTTTGAAATTGCCGGTGCTTTCACTCCAAATTTCCACAGCTCCAAACGGATACACCTTCCTCACAAGATATGGTCCAGTCCACCTTGTCTTAAGCTTCCCTGGAAAGAGCTTGAATCTTGAACTGAACAACAGCATCAAGTCTCCTTCATGAAATTCCCTTCTCAGAATACACTTGTCGTGCCAAGCCTTTGTTCTTTCTTTATATATCTTGGCATTGTCGTAAGCTTCATTTCTCAATTCTTCAAGCTCAAGAAGTTAAAGCTTCCTTTTCTCCCCAGCAGATTGCAAATCAAAGTTAAGCAACTTAATTGCCCAATACGCCTTGTGTTCAACCTCTACTGGCAGATGACAGTGCTTCCCATAAATGAGCCTAAATGGTGCCATTCCAATGGGAGTCTTGAAAGTAGTTCTGTAGGCCCATAAGGTATCATCCAACTTGAGTGCCCAATTCCTCCTTGATCTAGACACAGTCTTCTCCAATATGCACTTGATTTCTCTATTGGAAAGCTCCACTTGCCTACTGGTTTGAGGGTGATATGGAGTAGAGATCTTATGGGTTACTCCATACCCTTTCAAGAGGGATTGAAATTGATGAGCAATGAAATGAGACCCTCCATCACTGATGACAGCTCTAGGTATCCCAAACCTAGGAAACAACACCTTCTTGAAAAATCAAACCACAGCTTTTGCATCAAAAGTCCGAGTGGCAATTGCTTCTACCCATTTGGAAACATAGTCAACCGCCACAAGTATATATTTGTTGCTGCAAGAAGGTGGGAATGGTCCCATGAAATCAATTCCCCAGACATCGAATATTTCAACTTCCAGAATGTTTTTCAAAGGCATCTCATGTCTTTTTTATATATTACCAACTCTTTGGCACTAGTCACAAAAAGTGACATAATGATGAACATCCTTGAATAGAGTGGGCCAATAAAAACCCGCCTGGGTAATCTTCACAGCTGTTCTTGAAGCACCAAAGTGTCCTCCATATGGAGAGGAGTGATAATGGAACAGAATGCTTGTAATTTCTTCCTCAGGCACACACCTTCTAAACAGGCCATCTACACATTTTCTATAGAGGAGAGGTTCATCCCAAAAGTAGTGTTTCACCTCTGCTAGGAATTTCTTTTTCTGCTGATACCCTGCATCCGGAGGCAAAACACCACTCACGATGTAATTCATATAGTCTGCAAACCATAGGATGGTTGAAGAAGAGACAGCCAACAGATAGTCATCTGGGATGGAATCATTGATTGGCATCTCTTTATCTTCCTCATCTCCTAAGTCTTGCTTCAACCTTGAGAGGTGATCAGCCACAACATTCTCCGTACCCTTCTTATCTCAAATTTCTAGATCGAATTCTTGTAACAAAAGAATCCATCTGATTAGACGAGGTTTAGCTTCCTTCTTGCTTAAGAGGTATCGGATTGCTGCATGATCTGTAAAGACTATCACTTTGGAATCCACCAAATAGGATCGGAACTTGTCGATTGCATAAACTACTATAAGAAGTTCCTTTTTAGTTGTGGCATAGTTCAGTTGAGCCTCATCCAAAGTCTTGCTAGCATAGTATATGGCATGAACTTTCCTATCCTTCCTTTGTCCAAGTACCGCTCCTATTGCATAGTCGCTAGCATCGCACATCACCTCAAATGGTAGGTTCCAATCTGGTGCTTGCATGATTAGGGCAGAAATCAAGGCTTTCTTTAACCTGCAAAATGCATCCAAACAATCTTGATTAAAATCAAAAGCAACATCTTTAGCAAGCAGGTTAGTTAAAGGTTTAGCAATTTTAGAGAAATCCTTGATGAAGTGTCGGTAGAAACCGGCGTGTCCTAGAAAACTCCTCACTCCTTTTACAGAAGTTGGGGGAGGCAATTTCTCTATAATGTCCACTTTAGCCTTGTCTACCTCAATACCATGCTCAGATACTTGATGGCCAAGGACAATCCTTTCTCTTACCATAAAATGGCATTTCTCCCAGTTGAGAACAAAATTTACTTACTCACATCTCTGCAACACTTGAGATAAATTAGTTAAATAGTTATCAAAGGAAGTACCATATACAGAAAAATCATCCATAAAAACTTCCATGATGTTTTCAATAAAATTAGAGAAGATAGCCATCATACAACGCTGAAATGTAGCAGGAGCATTACACAAACCAAAAGGCATTCTTCTATATGCAAAAGTGCCATAAGGACATGTAAATGTGGTCTGTTCCTGATCATGTGGATGTATAGGAATTTGAAAGAAACCAGAATAACCATCCAAATAATAGAAATGTGAATGCTTAGCTAACCTTTCCAAAGTTTGATCAATGAAAGGAAGAGGGAAATGGTCTTTTTGGGTTGCCTTGTTCAATTTCCTATAATCTATACACATTCTCCAACCCGTGATAGTTCTAGTGGGAATTAGTTCATTATTTTCATTTTTTTACCACAGTTAACCCCCTTTCTTAGGAACAACATGAACCGGACTAACCCACTGACTATCTGAAATTGGGTAAATTACCCCAGCATCTAGCAATTTCATTATTTCCTTTTTTACTACTTCTTTCATATTTGGGTTCAACCTTCTCTGATGTTCAATAGAGGACTTACTATCTTCCTCCATCAATATCCTGTGCATGCATATTGAAGAACTAATCCCTTTCAAATCAGAAATTGTGTACCCCAAAGCTTTTCTATGAGATCTAAGCTGCCTAAGTAATTTTTTTGTTTCAAGAGCAGTTAGATTTGCATTTACGATCACAGGATAAGTGGAGTAAGGTCCTAGAAACTCATACCTGAGGGTAGATGGGAGAGGTTTCAATTCTACCTTAGGTGGTGTGTCTTCTTCAGTGGTGGTATTGTTGGACTCCACTTCCAATGATTCAATTACTGCTTCAGGGAGGGGAAGTGGTGGGCTTGCTTCCAAAAACTCTGCATATGCAGCAATTTCCTCATTTTCAACCACTCTATTTGTGACTAGATATGCTTCAAGTGGATCTTGAAGGCACCCTATTAGAAGGGTTTCTTTCACAGCTTTGTCTACCACATCAATCCTGCATATTGAATCTTCACAAACAGGTAATTAAATTGATTCATTCAAATTAAACTTAACTTTTTCATCCCCAATAGATAATGAAAGTTTTCCATTTTTGACATCAATCAAAGCACCCGCAGTGGCTAAAAAGGGTCTACCCAAAATGATAGGGATTTGTGAATCCTCTTCCATTTCAAGCACAACAAAATCAACAGGAATGAAAAACTTACCAACCTTGATAGGTATATCCTCAAGTATACCTACTGGGTATTTCACCGAACGGTTAGCTAGTTGAAGTGAAACTGTGGTGGGCTTCATTTCTTCTATATTCAGTCTCTTTGCAACCGACAGTGGCATGAGGCTTACACTTGCTCCCAGGTCACACAATGCCCGGTCAATTGGAACATTTCCAATCACACAAGGAATGGAGAAGCTGCCTGGGTCCTTTAGCTTAGGAGGTAGTTTATTCTGGATGATGGCACTACACTCCTTCGTTAGGGCTACAGTTTCATGCTCCTCTAGCTTCCTTTTGTTTGAGAGAATGTCCTTAAAAAACTTTGCATACGACGGCATTTGTGAAAGAGCATCAGTGAAGGGAATATTGATATACAACTTTTTCAATACTTCCAAGAACTTTCCAAACTGCTTATCAAGTTTAACCTTTGTTAGTCTTTGAGGATAAGGAATAGGCGGTTTGTTAGGTTCTGGAGGAACATATTTTGACTTTTCAGGTAATTCCCCTTCTTTCACTTCAGCATCATTAGGAATTGAGGCCTTTTTGCCTTCTTTCTGCTCTTCCCCCACACTTATCTCTTCTTCACCTTCTTGAGTGGCATTTGGATCCTTCAATAGCTTTCCACTTCTAAAAGTTATTGCCTTACAATGCTCCTTAGGATTTGATTCAGGTTGAGCAGGGAGTTAACCAAAAGCTCTAGAAGAAGAAGCAGAAGCTTGTTGAGCGATTTGGGTCTCCAATATTTTTTCATGTGTAGCTAATGAATCCACTTTGGAGGACAGTTGCCTAAGGGAATCCTCCATGGCTTTACCATGCTGTCTAAACTCTTCATTAGTTTTCTCTTAGGAAATGAGAAATTTTTCCAAGAGGCCTTCTAACTTAGCAGTGGAAAAGGTTTGAGCTGGTGGGTTGTAGGGTCTTTAGTTTTGAAAATCGGGTGGTGTGGGTGGTGGCCTATTGTGAATGTTTTGAGTGTTATATGGCTGGTTGGGCTTGTAGGATAGGTTTGGGTGGTTCCTCTATGATGGATTATAGGTGTTTCTAAATGGTTCATTTGGATTCTTCTGTCCATACCCACTGTTATGCACATAGTTCACTTACTCAGTGAAATCCTATCCCAATGTACACTCAGTTACCAGATGACCTGTCATACCACAAATCTCACAAGGAAGGTCAGTAGCGCCTGTTGCATTTACACTATTAACTTGAAATTTATCAAACTTAGCCATAAGTTCATCTACTTTGCTACCTAGACTTCCTAGTGCATCTACCTTAGCTGACAAATGGTTAAAAGCATCCAATTCATATTTACCTGGAGCTTTCCTTGAAGGTCCCCTCTCATTCGACCATTGGTAATGGTTCAAAGCCATATCCTCAATCAATTCATATGCTTCATCCAACCTTTTGTTCATCAAGCCACCGCCAGTAACAGTATCCACAGTAAGTTTAGTATTGTAGTTCAAACCATTGTAGAAAGTATGAAGAACTAGCCATTTCTCTAACCCATGATGTGGACATAACCTCAACAGTTCCTTATATCTGTCCCAAGCATCAAATAGAGATTCTCCTTCTCTCTAAGAAAATGTGGTGATTTCATTCCTTAATTGAGCGGTCTTGCTTGGAGGGAAATATCGTGACAAAAAAGCCCTCAATAGCTCTTCCCATGTAGTGATAGATCCTGCTGGTAAAGAGTGTAGCCTGCCTTTGCTCTATCCCTCAAGGAGAATGGGAAGAGTCTAAGCTTGATAGCATCCGCTGCTACACCATTTATCTTGATGGTATCACAGTATTCCAAGAAAATCTGAATATGGAGGTTGGAATCCTCCAATGGTAGTCCACCAAACTAGTTTTGCTACACCATAGACAAAAGAGCTGGCTTCAATTCGAAGTCATTAGCCTCAACAGCAAGCCTTCTTATACTGGACTGAAGCCCAGTGGTGTCAGGTGCTGCAAATTCTCTAAGTGATCTGTTATCCCTGCCTTCAAATACTGTTTCAAGGTTAATTGCTTCTTGGATATGTACTGATTTTTGCTCTTTCCTTCTCCTAAGCAAAGTTCTTTCAATCTCCGGGTATAAGTCAAGAATTCCTTCAAGACTTCTCCTTCGCATATACAAGATTTTTCTGCAAAATGAATAAGTAATACTCGAACAGAACAAAGTAAGAAAGAAATACTATATATAAAGAAGAAAAATCAAAACAAGATGAATTAAAAACTAAAAAGAAAATGAATTGCCTAGTCTAATTCACTCAAAACTTTCTGTTAATATCAACCAATTGCAATCCCCGACAACGGTGCCAAAAACTTGATGTGATCCCGTAAATGCACGGGTTAAGTCGAGTTATAGTATAAAAGATATCGTCTCCATAGGGATTGAACGTTGAATACTAACTGAATTTCAAGGAAAATTATCTAGGCGTATCGATTGATAATGTGAATTAAGGATAAAATGTAAAAACAGAGCTTAGTTATCAAAAAAAGGTTTAATCCAATGAAATGAAAGCATACTCAGCTTAAGGTTCCCTTGTACATTTCATTATGGAATGAAGATAATCCTCTAACTTGGTTTACTGTTAATTTAGATTGTTGGATTACCAAAAATAAGCTATACCTCATTGCAAGGCTACTAGCTACTAACTAAAAGATTAAGTGCCCAGAATTTCTCTAGTAATCACTCATCTAGGTTGTATTAACATTGCCTTAGAATCCATTTTCAGACATTTCATCCTATGCAAAAGAATCCAATTAGCTTAATTCCTAAGTCTAATTGATATTCCCAATGATCATGCAAGGTCCGATTAATTAATTGGTTATTTCAACCTAGAATCAACTAATCCTTAACAAAATTCAATATTCCAGAAGTATTGGTTTGTTCAAGTACAAAACAGCATAATCAAATCATAAATCAACAGTAAATCAAGCTAGATTATATAAAAATCAATTTCATAAATCCATGAACAAGTTCACCCCAGCTGAGCACAAGGGTTTAGTGTGAAGACATTACAAAACTAGAAGAAAACCAGAAAACAGAGAGGGAATTCAAACAAATCATGAAGCTCTACAAATTCCTTGCTTGAATCTTCAATCCTTTGCTTGAATCCACGTTAGAAATTGCCCTTGGTGAGTATAGGTCTCTCCGAGGGTTTCTCCCAACAGCTCCTCTTTTAATTTTTTGATTTCTCCTCCCCCTTCTTTCTGATTTTTCGCATAAAACTTATATAGGTAATGTACACGGGGTATGACACGGCCCGTGTTCTACCCCGTGTTTCTCTGCGAAAGTTGAGCAGCATGATACACGGGGTGTGACACTCCCCGTGTTTACTTGCGAAGTGTTAAGCAGTATTGTACATGGGGTATGACACGACCCATGTTGTACCCCGTGTTCTTCTGCGAAGGCTGGTCAGCATGATACACGGGCTATGACACTTCTCGTGTTTACCTTAGAAGTGAAGGGCAGTATGGTACACAAGGTATGACACAGCCCGTGTTTACCCTCGTGTTCTTCTCTGAGCAGCTCAGTGAAGCTTTGAAGCATTCTAGAAGGATACACGACCTTCAACACGGGGTTCCCATACCCCGTGTTCTTTGCCAGGTAAGCAACTTTGCTTTGATTCTCCACAATTTGCATGGTTTTGACTCCGGATCCTTTTCTAATGCTCAAATGTGTCATTTCAAAACCTAAAAACAAAATATCGAGCATCTAAGTATCCTTTTCAATCAATTTGCACAAGATACTAAGTAAATAAGTGATGAAACACACAGAATTTAAGTATAATTATGCATTTATCAATTATTTTAAGAAATAAATAATTAAAATTTTTTAGTTAAAGAACTCTAATAATACTTATTTAGATGTATCTATCAAATCACTATGAGAATAAGGAACAATAATGACAAAGTTTTTAGCGGCGACAAAAATTCGATCGTTGCTAAAAGTATTTCCGACTACAATGTCGTCGATAAAAATAATGTAACTTTTTAGAAGGAATTAGAAAGTTGGGTAGGAAGGAATTAGGCTTTTAGCGATGACAAAAGTCATCGCTAAAAGCCTAAAAAATTTTTGACAAGAAAATTTGGCCTTCAGCGACAACAATTGTCGTCGCTGAAAATGCAAGACTTTTAGTGACGACACTGTCGTCGCTGAAGGGTGAGGAAAATGCAAAACTTTCAGCGACGATACTGTCATCATTGAAGGGTGAGCTTTCAACGACGAAAGTATCATCGTTGAAAGTTTTTACTTTCATTGATAACTCTGTCATTGCTAAAAAGCACGACCGAAGACTTGGCCCGCCCTCCAACGACGACATTGTCATCACTAAATGGCTAACCCTTCAACGATGCCAAAATGTCGTTGCCAAAAGCCTAGTCCAAATTTCGAGACAAGGCTTTAGTGACAACATTGTTGTCGGTGAAGGTTTGGACTTTTAGCGACGATATCGATCATCGCTGAAGCCTTCACCGACGATCGAAATTTTTTAGTCGTCAGTGAAAATTTTAGCTATTTATTCGCGGTGCCTCCTCCCTCCTCATTTGTACTTTTGAAAATTCTGGACTTGAGGTAAGTTCCTGAACTTTCTCTTTCTTTTAAATTTTTTTTATTTTAGTATATTTATTTTTTATATATGTTGATATGTATTAATTTTGTGTGTTGTATCTTTTAATTTGTTAGTTATTATTAGTACTTATCTTAGTTCATGGAGAGTATTGAGAGTTGATTAGTAGATTTTTACCATTGAAGTACGTGAATAAAAAGTTATAATATTTTAATTGTGTAATAATATATTTAATTTACTCAAATAGTTTGCAATGAATTAATAAAATTGATAGTATGTTTAATTTAATATGAAATTTTGTATTATTTAATTTTATATGTTGTAAATTTTGAATTTATTTATGCAAATTTAACTTAGTATAAAATTTATAAATATAAATTTTATTATTATTATGTATCCATTAAATTATAATTTTGAAGTATACAATATATGTATAGATTATTCAGTTAGACTAATGTAAGATAAAATAGTTATGATATTTTATTTACAAAATTTAAAATTTGTGATACAATTTAGGAAAATTCAAACTTACTAGATTCGTTAAAATAATGTAAGATAGAAAATTAAAATAAATATATAAATTTATCTTAGCAAAATAAGAGATTACAATAATATAATCTCTTTTTTAATTGAGATTGAAACTTAACAATTCAAATTATATTATTTACACCACATACTAAGAAAAATTCAATTAAACTAGAGACCACATGAAAATAAAACCCTAACAATCCAAATTATGATATCTACATTACATAAAAATAAAAACTTCAAAAAACTAGGAAGTCCGCATGAAAATCACCCCTTTCTTGGATAAAACTACATTTACTTAAATAACGAAACTGAATTGTGCATCTTATAAATAATATACACTTTACAAAACTAAACTTACTTAAATTTACAACTAGGAAGTCCGTATTCATAATACACACCTCTCTATAAAGAAGCTGAATTGTGCACCTTATAAATATAGTAGAATAGGTTATACGTTTGAATTCCCACAAGCTTATTGTGAAACATAACAGTTGTTATGAATATTTAGAAAAATCAATAATTTACATAATAAGTTACTTAAATAACAGTACTGACACTTAAACAACGATACTCATAAATTATTGTATCGTTAATTTTAATTATTGTAAATATATTTTTACAATAATTTTAAATAGAAATGTATTCGTATTTAAATTATAAGCTTACACTCATTCAAGGATTGGTTGTTCTTTGAACATCAGTCAACCCTTGAATTATCCTGAAAAGTTAGACAGTTTGGGATATTATCATGTAGTTATTATTAACAATTTATCTGGCTCTTTTTTGATATTGTGAGAATATCTTAGCATGCTAATTGTTCTCCGGGTATAAACTATACAGGCGTATAGTTTAGGCACTTGGAGAACCATAGGGAGATGCTGCTGAAATTTCTACACTAATCAAACAATGAGCGTGGATAAATTGGAGAAAATAATAACTATAGAAATATCTCAAATGGGATAGGACCCTACCCTTCAAAGTTGGAGTGATACGGTGCATTTAGGGTGACTGTCAAATATTAATCAACACACTTTATTTCACCTAGAGCAATTTTCTTCTTGTTCAGTGATATAATGTCTTTCGATAAAAGTTAGATACATCTACCAAATTAATTGTTAGATGAGTATTGGAATGGTGCAATAAAATTTGTTCAAAGAGCCAAAAACTTTGTCGATGAAAGGGGTTTAGTAAGATACCCATGCAAAAAGTGTATGAATTTAATATTCTAGACATTACCAACATTGGAGACACATATTATAGATAATGGATTTCATCCATTATATATAAATTAGGTACACTATGGTAAAGCAGATGTTTAGATTTCTAGAGGAACTCGGGGGATATCTCCTAACAATAGAGATGAGCTGGCGGATATTATACATGATTTCATTGGCCCTGAGGTACCTGAAGTTAATTTTCATAATAATGAGTATAAGGGTGAGAATGCGGCTGACGGAGACATTGGAACAAATTATAGTAACTGTGATAACTTGTTTGAGCAAGTAGAAACAAAATTGTATCTAGGCTGCACAACATTTTCAGCCTTGAACTTCTTGGTGAAACTTATGCATTTGAAGGTTTTGCATAAGTGGACAAATAAGTCATTTGATGCTCTTCTTCAGTTGTTAAAAGAGGCACTTCCAAATGACAATAAATTGCCTGAATCGTACTATGGTGCAAGGAAATAGCTTAACAAGTTAGGATTGGGGGTATGAATCAATCCATATATGCAAACATGATTGCACACTTTTTTGGAAAGATCATACTTCTAAAGATAATTGTCCAATTTGTGGGAAGAGCCGATGGGTAAATAAAACTACGAAAGGAAAGAAGGTGCCCCAAAAAGTGGTTCGATATTTTCCATTAACTCCTCGATTACAACGTCTGTATTGGTCGAGACATACTGCAAAGAACATGATATGACATCACAATGGAAAATTAAAAAAAGAGGGGTTAATGCGACATCCCGTGGATGGAAAAGCCTGGCAAGAGTTTGATAAGAGGTATCCTAATTTCTCCGCTAACTTACGAAACGTTAGGTTGGGTTTAAGTGCAGATGGACTTAATCCTTTTGGTGATAGGAACCTATCTTACAACATGTGGCCAGTGGTTATGACTACTTATAACTTGCCACCATGGGTATGCATGAATCAATCTTTTTTCATGTTGACCATATTAATCCCAGGGCCGCAGTCGCCAGGTAAGGATATCGATGTCTTCTTACAACCGGTCGTAGAAGAGTTAAGGGATCTCTGGGAGAGAGGAGTTAAAACTTGAGATGCAAATACAAATACGATGTTCAATATGCGGGTAGCATTGCTTTGGACTATAAATGATTTTCTTGCTCGAAGTAGTCTATTCAGGTAGAGTAGGCAAGGATATAAAGCATGTCCTACATGTAATTTGGATACTCCGTCAATTTGAGTTAGAGGAAAAATAGCTTATGTTGGTTATCGCTGTTGGCTTCCAAGAAGTCACACAAGAAGAAATAGGAAAGAATTCAATGGGAGGTTGGAGAGAAGAGCCCCTCCTCGGCCTCTTACCAATAATGTTATCATGGAACAGTTGGGTAAGGTGTCACAGAGACTTCCAGGAAAACATACTTAATTTAGTGGTGTAAAGCGAAAGAGGGGTGCCGACGAACTTAATTGGAGTAAGAGAAATATATCTTTTAATCTTTCTTATTGGCCAACAATGAACTTAAGACATAACATTGATGTGATACATGTTGAGAAAAATGTATGTGATAGCATCTTGGGTACATTATTGGAGATTGAGCACAAAACAAAAGATACAGACAATGCAAGACGAGATCTGGCAAACATGAAGATAAGGCTTAACTTGCATCTGTATGAGCAGAGGGGTCAATTTTTTAAGTCGCATGCTAAATATACGCTTAATCAGGAAGAGTGGAAATGATTTTGCCAATATATAAAGAATGTGAAATTTCCAGATGGGTTTGCTGGGAGTCTTTGTAAGAATGTCACAGATCGTGACCGGAAGTTAAAGGGGTTGAAATCACATGATTGTCATGTTATTATGCAAAGACTATTAGGATCAGGAATTCGGGCTTTCTTGCCAAAGGAATTATCATATCCACTTGTTGAGTTATGCAACTTCTTTAGTTAAATATGTGTTAGAACTCTTAACAGGAAGGATATTCTACAAGCCAAACAAGACATTATCATTATTTTGTGCAAGCTTGAGAGGATATACCCCCCAGCTTTTTTTGACATAATGGTTCACTTGGTGATGCATTTGCTAGACGAAGGATTGGAAGGAGGACCCATTCATTTTCGATGGATGTACCTATATGAGAGGTATATAAAAAAGTTAAAGGATTATGTCCGAAATCGTGCTCGACCGGAGGGTTCAATTGCAGAAGGATATATTATTGATGAGGCATTAACGTTTTTCTCTATGTATTTGGAAGGAGTGGAAACTAGATTCAACTGACCTAATAGAAATCAAGATGTAACACCTAATTAAACAAGAAGGACATTGTTGGTGTTCCGATCCTAATGTCGACTGATAAGGAAGAAGATTATTTCTCATTTTGATAGGAAGGATCAAGATGTTGCAGTATGGTACATTTTGAATAATTGTACTGAGATTGAAAAATATCTCCAATAAGTAACTTAAATTTCAGTTATGTTCTTCTCCCTTATGTGATTATAATAGACTAAGATTGTTATGTTCTATGGTGAGCATCGATTGGAAGTCGAACGAAGTGGTGCTGAAATATTGATAACTTACAGAGAACCAAATTCCCCTAGTGGTTTTACTCGAGGGTAAGGGTTTTTTTTCCCAAATTCATTAAATGAATATCCTAAATATTGTTCATTTCTCTTGCTGATCTTTCAATTTAATTCTTGGAACAATTGCTACTTTTTTAGATGTACTATTTATATAGGAACAATTCCCTAAAAGCCATCGAAGAGTTACTATCATTAGCCTCCAATCCCAGTTTCACTAACATGATATACTCTGCGTGTATTGTGAATGGAGTTCGCTTTGTAGTCAAAACTTGAGATAAGAAGCATAAAATGCAAAATAGTGGCATTTCTGTTCTGGGGACTGATGGTAACATGTTCTATGGTGTACTGGAAGAAATAATTGAGTTGACTTATTTAAATAAGTACAGTATGACTTTATTTAAATGCAAGTGGTATGACATTGATTCTACAAAGAAGAAACTTTATATTGACAAGAATATCACAAGCATCTCCATCAATGGACAATGGTCCGAGGATGATCCTTATATACTTGCTACTTAAGCAAAACAAGTGTTTTACACTGAGGATCTCCTTAATGGACTAAATTGGAGGGTCGTCCATAATATGGTACATTGTGATATATAGGATCTACCTAGTGATAGAGATAATGCACAAGACTTGTTATTTCTGCAGGATAGTAACTCATCTAACTTTAACCTCACAGTTGATTTGGGAGCTTTCGATCTAGTACATTTAGGTAATGAAAGAAATAGTCCTTCAATCATTCCAACGTACAAGAATGTTAGATCTAGTGCTCATGGAGAAGACGTCTTCATCGATGATGACAAGAGCCTTAAAGACGAAATAATTGATGATTATTTGGATGATGAGCCCACACAATCTGATAATGAAGGAGAAATCGATAACCATGAGTCTGTTAGGTTCATCGACACTAATTCTGACAAGGGATAAAATAACGTATTCGAACTATAACTTATAATTGTGTAAGCATGATTGTTAAAATAATCAATATGATTGTAAAAAGTTGACCACTTGATCGTTCAATTTGACATTGAATTCTTTTTAATTACTTGTATAATGTGTATTATTTTAGTTATGACAGATGTCGAGGCACAATACCATGAAGGTGACATTAAAGGCAACCCACCGAAGCGACCCACCTATTTTCCATCACAGTGCGAGGGATCAGGTATTTGTTATTAATTGTGCATACCTAAGCTTGATTAAATATTATGTTTATTATATTGATATTTTTCTTTATTAATTGAAGTAGCAACTGCGAGAAAAAAGGGACCGAATAGGTCCCTAAGATTGCATGAGAAGATAGGCAGGGGTGGAGGCAGACTAGTGCCTATACAATTTGATACGACTGGTACATGGCATGTGGTTGGTGAGAATGCCAGCCATCTCCCTCGTGATATTGGCAGCATGATCTGCGCCCACATGTCGCCCTATTATAAGTCATGGCAGGCTGTACCTCAGCAGATTCGAGATAGAGTTGTGCAGGAGGTTTGCATAAGTATCCATTTCCTCCAACTGTTGAATTAATGTCTTTGAGATTGAAATTTCTAAATATATGACTCATAAATTTATTAAATGTCTTTTAATACAATCCCACTTCGAGTTCCAGGGCATCTCTGAGGGTGATCGGGATAGAGCGCTCTTTGATTTGATGCGGATTGCTGTCGACTTGTACAGAGATTGGAAGTATAGGTTGAATAAGCATTTCTTAAAGTATGGAGGCGATCGATACCAGGAGTATGACTTGAATCGAGCTCAATGTTGTGTGCCTCGATTTATCTCACCGCAGACATGGCAGAGGTGTGTGAACTTCTTTGATAGTGACGAGTACAAGGTAAGTATGACATTTTATGGTATTATGTCAATATTTCATAATTAGTGAATTGTGAACATAAAAATTTAACTTTTTCCTCTTAATTTGCAAGAGTTGTTTGCGAGAAATACAAATAACAGAGCACAAAAGGTCGTGAATGACCGACTAGATCAAAGTCTATTGCTGCACATCGCTTTGATAAGGTAATTTAATTTTTTTGTATCTTTTTTAAATGTATCCATTTGTTAAATAGCATTACTACCCTTCATCATTTTTTTCTATTACAAAAATTGAATAGAGAAATAGAGATACTGGTGAGCTGCAGTTGGTTCCCGATAACTTTAGGGACTGACACACATATAGGTCGGGGGAGTGGGTGCATCTGATCCTTCAAGGGCAACATGTAAGTTATTTGAATTTCATATTTTAAATAAAATTTTATGAATATATCTTGTAAGATAGATTTCTTATTAATTTTTTTTAATAATTTAAGGCAAGGATGACTGAGCTCATGACTCAGCATGTACAGTCTAGTGTATCATCTACTAGCTAGCCTACAACTCTTGTACAGTTAGATGAGGCTGTCATCGTCAATGAGGTGCTTGGCACTCGTTAAGGGTACAAGAAGGCTGTTGGGTGTGTACTTGCTGGTCAGTCTTATCATTCGGTGGGAACTTCTAGCACAGGGATGAGCTCACAGACCATGTCTCAGATCGGTGAGTTGCAGGAGCAGTTACAGCAGAGTCGGGAGCAGGTCGAGCAGAGCCAGCGGCTGATTCAAGAGTAGCAGCAGCAGCAGATTACACAGCAGCAGCAGCAGCTTGGGACTTATCTTACTAAGATGAGCTCGATCCTTAGACAGCAGGGTATCGTCCTACCGCCGCCTCCATTTGCTACTGCTACACCGCCTGGGCTGAGTAGATTTGTGCCTGCACCTGCCGCTTAGCCACCACCGTCATTTTATCATCCTTGTTGCCAGGATGATAATGATGATGATGATGGTGTATCGTGATATTTACACCTCCCTACTTCCCCATAGTATATTTTGTATATGTATCTTTATATTTTTTATGTGTACACATTTATATGGATGATGTATATATAATTTATTCATATAAATATTATTTTTACCATTGCTTTATGAGTATTAATTTTTTATGTTGGATCAAATTGTTAGACATTATTAATAATACTACTGATATATTATAATTGTATAATTTATATTAAATTAAATTTAAAAAAATTATTGAACAATTCAAGTTAATTAAAATAATGAATATTTTAGATAATATATTATTTGAAATATATGACAAGTTGAATTTAAATTTTTTTAAAAAAATTTAAAAAACCTTTAGCAACAACAATTGTCGTCGCCATAGGGCAAAATGTAGTCACTGAAGATCAAACTTTCAACGATGACTTTTTACTTTTAACGACAATTTTGTCGTTGCTAAAGGTTCTCCTTTTAGCAATGACTTTGTCGTTGCTGAAAGTCAGATCTTCAATGACTACTTTGTCGTTGCTGAAAGTCAGATATTCAATGATGACTTTTTTGCTTATAGCGACGACAAATGTCACCGCTAAAAATTAAATTTTAAAATTTTTTAAATTTTGAAATTATTTTCTACGATGACATTATCGTCACAAAAGGTCGTACTTTTAGCGATGACAAATTGTTGTCGCTAATAACCTTTTCAAGCACGGAGCTATATCGATGTCATTTTTAGCGATGACTTTTTCTTTAGCGACGACCGAATACTTTTTAACAACGACAAATGTCGTCGCTAAAAGTCTTTTTTATTATAGTGAATTTATTTTTTAACCATTTCTAAAATTAAAATTAAAATTCTTATATTTACTATTCAAAACATTATAGAATAACCCACTCTAAGTATAAAAATTTATCTTTTAAATGTAATATTTTTCTATTGTTTCTTTTTTTAATATGTATTATTTTTAATTCAAAAGATATAATCTGGCAAAAAATTAATAATTCTTTCCATATATTTTCTTATATTTTTGTGCAATAAAATTTATATTCTCTATTTTTATATAATTTGATAAAAGAGATATGATTATATTCATGTATTTTTTATTATTTACATATTTTGATATAATTCATTATTTAAAAAATTAAAAAATTATAATTTGTTATATATAAGCATTAGAATTTTTTTATGTAACGTTTTATCTTACTCTATACTCCAGTAATGATGTTGCATATTAAACAAAGCCAAAAGGGAAAAATTAAGGCATTGTAGTTTTTTATGTGTGCAAACTCTTCCATTGTTTTTGCAAGTTAAGCGGAGTCATTTATAGGATTTTAAATTTTATATACGAAATTTGACATTCATACAAACTTAAGGAAGTTTTGTGTAATTTTTCCTTATTAAATTTAATAGTTAATATATATTATTATATGATGTATTAAATTTAATTTTAAAAAATGAATTTAATATATGATCAAAATTGATGATGCATTGGTACAAATATCATCATAAGTGTGGGTCCTATAATCTCTTTCTTAAAATTTTGTCACGTTAAAAGAAATGAGTATACTACAACACTTATTAATATATTATATCTTTAATTATATCTTTAAAAAATAAATTTAATATATAATTAGATTTGATAATACGCTAACATGTTATACGTACCGTAATCAATTCTATAAAAAAAGAAACATTATCTATCAGGTGGCCTATACCAAACCGACCGGTTCAATGAAAAATCGGACACTAATCCAATTCAGACGATGATTGAAATCTGGCTTAATGGATGAACCACTTCAGACTAGTTTAAACCAGAGCAACCCAACTTGAACGGGTCATCGGTGTTAACATACTAAAGCCATTGAAGTGGAGCAACTTGGTTTGAACGGAAACTGGCCATGCATTCAATAAAATAATAAAAGAAGAATGTGATTGTGAGGATTTGAACATGGTGGATTCTATGGGCCTCTTACGAATTTAAAATCTATAGAGATGTAGTAAAATACAATTTGATCGATGAGATTATCAATAACTAATTGAGATTATTGATAATATCATATTATGATTTACATTTTGTTACACTCCTATAAATTCCAAACTCACAGGAACACCGTAAAATCCACCCTTCAACGTATAACCTTTCTCCATTCTTTTACATTGTCAACCACTACCACACAATGGACTTTCAATGTGGGACTCGTATTTCATATTATATATAAAACTTCTAATTTCTATTTTTCCACTACCTATGTTTAATATTTTTTATAAATAATTTGTATTAAATTATATTTTATGTAATAGTTAAATTATTTAAAAGGTCAGCAATTATAATTTTCATTTTTGAAATTTTTAAAATTTTTTAAATGCTCAAAAATAGAAAAATATTAAAGTTTTCTTGTCAAAATAGATTAACAAAATTTTAAAATTTTTAAATTTATCTTAGAATTTTTTTAAAAAAATATTACTTAATTCTTAGTAAAAAATTTTTATTATAAATTAATATTTTTATCATTTGTAATGACTACTAAATAAAGAAAATTAAGATTTATGCGAACTAATTTGAATTAGAGAAAAATTTATCATTTACTTTTTGTTTGAACTAAAATTGTATTGGATGATTAATATAATTACAGAAAGATTAATATTTATTTATTATTTTAGAAATACAATAATATATATATATATATATATATATATATATATATATATATATATATATATATATATGTGATATATAATTTATTATATATAAAAATCAAGTGATCAGTTGATCATTCGGTTCTACTGATTGAGTGGACTTGTCCTTGACCCATTTACTTTGCTAGATCGATGGTCGGATTACATTTTAAAACACTGTTATCAATAATGAAACGTCCAACTTAGATCTCACTATCTATTCCACCATCTATTTATACAGAAAATCTCTTATTCGCCCTTCTCTGCCTCTAAAATTCATTGCCATCTGTGGCCCTGCCCTTTCTTTTTCTTTCCCCACCAAATCTCACTCCCATTTTTTCTTTTTTTATTTAATTTTTTATTATTTTGCTTTTATCCTCTTAAAGCTTTCTTTATTTAAATACTTTTTTACTATTTTGTATATCTCAAACACTACGTTTTATATCTTTAGTATATATATTTTTTATTTGATCTTATAATTTTTAATTAAAAATGATATTATCACTAAATAATATATATAATGCATTATATTTTTGTTGTAAAAATATTTTAAATGAATTAATGATTTAATTTATTAAATTAATTAACCACATATTTATTTTAAACTATTATTATTTTACAACTTAGATGCTATTTCTCTTCTTTTTATTTACTCCATCACATATTATTCTTTGAATTTTTTTTTTCATGTCCACACCCATTATGGACAGCTTAATCACTAACATTACTAAATAAAATAAATATCATATAATATAATTTATTTTATTATAGAAGTATTTTAAATAATTTAAAATTTTAATTTAATTAAATATTTAACTACATATATATTTTTTTAATCTTATTATATTACAACTTACAAGCCTTTGAAAGTAAAAAATTTAGTTTAGTTAAATTACTCAATTACATATTCTATTTTTAACTCTTATAATTATATTTACTATACACACAGTTTTTTTCTTCTTTTTATTTACTCTATTATAGCTTTTTTATCCATTCCTATTATCTATAATTAAGACATAATATCACTAAGCAATATATATAATATTTTGTTTTTATTATTAAAATATTTTAAATAAGTTAAAATTTTAATTTAATTAAAATAATATATTACATATTTTAGTTTTAGTACTCTTTTTTATTTTTAAATTTCAAGTCCATTTCTATTGTTTATGATTTTAATACTAATATTACTAAATAATATAAATATAATACTATATATTTTATTTTTATAACAAAATATCTTAAATAACTTAAAATTTTAACATAGAAATTATTATTTATTTAGTCAATTATATGTATTCTATTTTTAATATAAATATTTAAAATTAAAATCAAAACTATTTATTTGAATTTTGTAAATATTTATTTATATTAATTTTTAAGTATTATATTTCAAATTAAATATATTTAACTAAAATTTTGTCAAGGCATTACAAATCATGTACAGTTTTTCTTCATTTTAGCTACTCCTTTACATTATTTTCTTTATTTGCAAGTGATACATTAATATCACTTAAATAATATAATTATAAATTTTTTAAATAATTTAAATATTTAATTACTTGAATTAATTAATTTCATATTTTATTTTTACCTCTTATTACTTTGCAATATTTACATTGATTCTCTCTTGTGTTTTTTACTCCATTGGATGTTATTTTTTCTATTCAGTTTAAATATTAATATCATTGAGTAGTATAAATATTATATAATATATTTTGAGTTAATCATAAAACAATTTTAAGTAAGAGAAAATTTTAATTTAACTATGACTCCATTTGTTTCGAGAGAAATTTTTTTTTATAAAATGTAGTTATAAAATATTAAACTAAAGGTAAATAATTTATTTATTTATTTATTTATTTATTTAATATTAAATATGAAGAGTTTAAGAGAAACAAATTCCTCTAAGAATTTACTTTCCTTTATTACTTTGACTATATATATTATTTTTTTAACTAAAAATACACATGACATGTTACTCCTTCATCAATATACATATAAATAATATTTTCCTAAAAAAATATTTTTTGACGAAACAAATCTAACCTAAATTAAATAATTATATATTTTACTTTCAATTCTTATTACCTTATGACTTACAACTTAGTTTTTTTTTCCCTTTTTACTTGTTTCATTACATTTTTTCTTCATGTTTATTTGTCTTACTTAAAGTTCAGATTCAATAGTGTATATATAACATGATATATCTTATTTTTATCATAATAAATAAGTTAAAATTTAATATTAAAATTATTAACTGGATTAAGCTAGCCAGTAGCCAGTATTAGGGCAGACTAACTTGCTTTCGATTCTAGATGATGGAGGAAGAGGTTGCACTTCATGCTCTTTGAGTTTTGATGGATCATTATTCCCTCTCACGGACGTGTAAAACCTAAAATCATTTATTTATGTATAATAGGGTTTATAAATTTTTTTATATTTACTTCTTTCCAATATAACTAAAAAATAAAAACGAAAAGAGCCAATTAATGATGCTTTTAGTTGTTTAATAATACAAGTGTAGAAAATCAACGGCACCTTCATCAGTATGGCAATTCCATATAATAGTATTTAGGAGAGATTATGATACAATACTAATATAATAGTGTGCCAATATATAATCAAATTTAATTATATATCAAATTTATTTTTATTTAATAATGATATATCAATAATATAATCTAGTAACATACTAATACATTATTATATCAATAATATATGTCAATCATTGCTATAGTATTCTTATGAATTTTCTCTTTTATATCCTAAATTTGTGCTTAAAATCTTTCGAATCTACATATTAACGTAATTCTTTTCTCCTGAATCCTAAAATGATGATTGTTTAATTCCACTCTAACTCCCTCCAAGTAGCATTGCAATTTATTTCTTTGTAGGGACGCAAATAAGGACTTTGACCTTTTATTTTCCAATTTATTATTTCTATTAAACAAGTAAATATGCATAAAAAAATCAAAATAAAAAATACTATGAGAATAAAAGAATAACTATAATAATTAGCAAATTACTAGCATCATGTAAAAGTTATAATAAGCCATCTATAAAATCCAAGCCTACACAAATGAAAAATGAGGCCTATATAAGCCTCCATAGACACGGGTTGTCTATATAAGCCTGTATCATCTATATAAGTCAGTCTATACAAATTGTATCATTTTTGTACGCCAGAATAGACTTCAATGAAAAGATGATTGGGATCCGAAATATCCAACTTCCTACGCAATTTCGAAGAGCATGACCTGACCCAAAAAATGAGAAGATGTCTTAATGTAGAAGTTCAAATTTGCATCAAATAAGATAATGATAGTCCACATTTGATTTTTCTCCTCGTGGATGGAACTTCCATGCATGAATGTAAGTACACCATCTTTTGTTGACAATTCAACTTCCTACAACCAACAATATAACGGTCATTGAATGCAGTCGACCAACATCGTCGTCATGTTGGCTTCACTGAAACTTACGGGCTATATTTCAAATTTAAGACTAGTCTGCAAGATACATGATCTCCAGATACCTCTATAACGAATATTATACTCATTATTTTGGATTTATCTTGTTTTCCCAGGGGTACCTTTAAATTTTTTATTTCATTTGCAGATGTAGTAAAAAAAATTATTAAAAAGAAAAGAATAGAACTTGCACACTTATAACTCAAAATTAATAATATTAAATTGACTTCAAAATAGAAATAAAATATAATCTTTTAAAAATATCAAAGGCCAGTTGAACTAATAGTTCTTCCGATTAACCTATATTTTTTTAATCAAACTAAATTCTGCATATACACGAGGATAAATCTCATATAATATAATCATCCTAAATTCCCCCTCTAATATTGAAGTTTGTTTGGTGTTTTGTTATTTTAACCCTCTCCATGTTTAGAATTGATAAATTATGAAGAGATAGCCCAGAAATATCCATCTCTTTTGTAATTTTTCCATGTAACCATAAATTATCCATTAGTTGCTTGACGAGCCATAAACCAAATCCTAAAATCTCCTTATTATTTAAAAGTTTTGATTAAAGAGGGAAAGGTATTGAAACTTTATGGTTAATCTCCAAATTCTATAAAACTCTTCACTAATAAATATTTTGTGTTTATTTGATTTAACAAATTCCGAAGCATTTTCTAAGAATTTAAATAAAAGTAAGAGAAAAATCCTAACTTATTTATTTATTCTTCTTTCTTTCCTCACTTTCTATTTCTCTTTCTCCTTACTTTTAAACATGTCCGTTAATATCTCGGTGGACGGATGGTAAATTATGAAAAATGAAGTAGAAATTATGGTGTCTTTCCTTAAAAGAACGTGCGTCATTACATGGAATAATAAACCGGAAGGCAAGGGCGATTTAAACAAGACAAGAATAGAAAAATTTAGAGTTTGTTTAGATTCTATTTTTAAAAACAACTTCTAATTTTTAAAAATAAAAAAGAACAAATGTAAGATATTTTTTAAACTCATTCTTTCATTCTTATGAAAATTTTATAATTAAATGAAACGTTTATTTATTTGTCTTACAGAACAACCTATTCTTTATTTTTTTAAAATTCAAAAATAATTTTTAAAAAAAACTTTTAAAAACAATAATATATTCAGATACGTATTTTTTCCAAAAGCATGTAAAGAATTACTCCTTATTTCTTTAAAGGGTCGTTTAGTTGAGAGTAATCAGGAAAGAGTAAGGGAATTACATATTTCATTCCTTTTGTTTTCATTTAATTCAAAACAAATTCATTCTCTTTTCTTATTTTTCCTTAATGAGATTTCTCTAATTAAGGGAATGTTAATTCTCCCCCAATCCTTAGGGAATCCCATTCCCTTTTTTTATCTTCAATATGATAATTCATATAATAAATATAATAAAATATTTATTAATATAAAAAAGTAATAATATTAATAATTAAATAAATAATTATTATATATTAATAATATTATTAATATTTATTTAATAAATAAATAATATTCTTAAATATTAAATAAATATTAAATATTATAATATTACTTAATGATATTAATTATATTGTAATATTTTCATAATTATTATCTTTAATATTATAATATTTTAAATTTATTAATAATTAATAATATTAATAAAATAATAATTAATATTATTATGATAATATTAGTTATTATTAAGATATTAATAATAATTGAAATAATATGAGTAATAATAAAAATAATATTAGTAAGATATTAATAATTAATATTAAATAATTATAAAAATTATAATATTAGTAAATAAAATAAAAATAATAAAATAATAATTATAAATAAATTATTTTTTAATATAATAATTATTAATAAAATAAATTAAAAATACTTAATTTCCTTATCTATTTGAACCAAATATATTGAGTAATCAGAAATCATTTCCTTTTTTTCCCTAATTCTCTTTCTTAATTTCATTCCCCTTCCCTAGTTTAAATCTATTTGAACTAAATATATTAAGTAATCAGGAATCATTTTCTTTTTTTCCCTAATTCTCTTTCTTAATTTCATTTCCCTTCCCTAGTTTGAAACAAACGCTTCTAAATAATTTTAGATGTTTTATTCCTCATAATAGTGAAACCCAGACTATAATTTTAGGGCAAAACTAACAAACTTTTATTAGCGGTTAACTATACAAATACTTATATCAACATTAATTACAAAAAATTCAATATACAAAATTAAATTAAAAATGAAAATATATAAAAAAATATTAAAATTAACTTATTTTTGATAATTTAATTGATTTTATTTAAATGTTAATTTGGTACTTATATTTCAAAAGTTTAAATTAAGTTTTTGTAATTATAATTATCCAATTTATAATTTTTAAATGTACGTATCTAATTCAAAATTTGGTATAACTATAGAAATAACACAATGATTTCATTTAAATTTAATTAAAAATTAACCTTAAAATAACGAAAAAGACAATATATACAGAAAATTGAATTCAAAATTAAATTTTAAAATTTTTATATCCATTGTATTGAGTTTTACAAATTTGTTCTACTATCTTTTATTTAATGATTGCCTTGATTGGTTTTTGAAATCCAATTTTAGATTTCATTTTTGATGTATACAATATGATTACTAAAATAATATGACAATGTACGGTAGATTTGATGTTGTATTTAAAAAGTATATTATATTTCATTTAAGATCACAATCAAAAGTTAAATTTGAAAAACAATTCCCTTTTTAAATTTATACAAGTTTAATATGTTCTTGTCATAATTTTATATTATTTTCAAGTGTGTTAATCTTTTTAATTTTTTTACATTTAAAAGTGAATGATTATCATTTATAATATTATTTTTATCAAAACTGAATAAGAAAATATTTTTTTCATTTTTAGAAGGCCATATACATATACATACATATATATATATATATATATATATATATATATATATATATATATATATATATAAGAGATTAAGTATATTTTATTATGAATAATAAAATTTATTGTTATAGAAGTAAGAAGATATTTTATTTAAAAAATACATAATATTTCAATAGGATAACATTACATTTTGGGGATTAATATATAATTTTTAAAATTTAAATAAAAAATTCATGATATGACGCGCGAATTAGATGGAAACTCAGGGCACGACCCGCAACTCTCTATCTAAATCCGCCCCTGCAAAATACCATGCTAAGTTTCCATATTTTAGTAACGAATATTGCAATATCATAATCAAATTTTGTATCAAGGGAAAATACCATTGAGCAATCCATAACATTTTCCTTTTAAAGACAGTAAAAAAAATATCATAACAATGAACGAATTTTACACATATTGGCCTTCAGCATATATTCACTGCCTATGGTTTGTGCGGCTACTAATAAAAAAACTTTTAATAACACAAGCAATATTGAGGAAATCAGAATTAGTACTTGTTGCACTAAAAAAAATATTAAGGATATCAATCATGGCATGATTAATTAATAATTGCTCCAAAATCAGTTGTTCCACTTTATGTCGAAGATGAGACTGAAAAGACGTTCGACGTAGGTGGCTAAGTGCTTTTCACGCTAGGTAATATCTTAGGAGACAGTTTCAAAATTTATGTACAATAGATTATAGGTAAATGGGTTAAGCTTAAATACATAACATTGCAGAAATTATTTTAAAAATTGGCAAAAATAAAGATTATATCAATCTAATTTGTGAATATGCATGTTTTTACTTTCAACGAAATTATGAATCCAATCTAGATATAGAACTCGCACGTTTTCATCAACTGACTTATTCATGTTCTTTCTGTTGTATTTAAAAATAAAATAATTAATTTTATTAGAAATATTATATGGATTAGCATTAATCAATTATTGAAATATTTATTTAAGTAATTAGTTTTGTGTTTTAACATTAAGCATAGAACAGATTGGGCCCTAGTTTAATGTGTATGATCTATGATAGGTTGGATCATGCATAAGCCCATATGGGTAGAGGTCCCAACTTACAGCCCTTTAGTAGTCAGTAGTTTCCTATCACAAGTCTGACTATAAATAGAGAGATCAGGGTTATTATTTATATACACTGAAAAATAAGGATTCCCACTCTTCTAAATTTCTCTCTCCCTTTTCTCTCTATCTTGTTAACCTAAGGGGCCAAGTAGGTTGTAATTCTACTCATCATCATTCAGATCAGTCATGGCCTTATCAAATTATGCTCCAGGTACGCTCATAATTTTATTATGATTAATTACATATTTTTGTGATTTTAATTTATACTTCCAACAATTGGTATCAGAGCTTGTTGATAGTATGAATAATTTGTTTATGAGCAATTTTAATTAATCTTGACAAATTCTATAAAATTCTGAAATAATTTGGATCTGTTTCTATTTCAATTAAAATTATGAATCTTGTTCATATATGCCCTAATCGTTTTGTTTACGGTAATAGTTACTTTCTGGATCCAAGTTTGTCGTTTTATTATGTGTTTGATCTCAATCTTGGTCTTAAATTTCTTGTACCTATATTTTGATATTACGGGTAAATTATGTTTTTCAATTTCTTGAAAGATTTTTCTTTATTTGCGTCGTTGCTGGGTTGAACTTGATTGACAAGTTTAATTTAATGATGGGAATCTTTGATTATTTCTCTCTGATTATAAATCATATGAAAATATTATGCTTCAAATTACAGTTTGAATTTTTCTGGAATATTTATGAACATAAACCGTACAATTTTGAAATCTTCCCTTCTGATAAATATGTAAATCCATGTTTAAAGTTGGTTAGATATAATTTTCTGGGATTAAAAGGGCTTAAAAATAATTTTTTTTAGAGCTTAAAATCCATTAATGGCGGAAAACTAGCTATGAAAACCGAACTGCACGAAGAAAGAGGGAGGGGACAAACTGGGAGTCGTGCGCGTGTGCAACACGCGCTGAAAACGCGTGTGAAGGGTCAGGTTCTGATGCGCATGCAGTGTGCCCACGCGAGCAGCTTTTCTGACTGTAGTTGACTCGCGCGTGTACGTCATGCGCCGATTTTGTGTGTGTCAGACGCACAGAAGTTAACCCAGCAACTTCTGTTTTTCGCCCAAGGTCTACGCGCGCGTACTACGCGTGAAACTCACGCACCCATCAGCTGTTTTCTGCTTTAAAGTCAATCCCACGCACGTCTTAGGCGCGTGCATGCGCGTGAATGTCCACGTATTGGGCTTTTGGGGCCCAATTTTGACCCAGTTGTGTAAAATTTTATTTTCTACCTAATGGAATTTTTTCCAGATTTTTTTGAGGCCGATAACTATTTATTTTGAATTTTGAAAAATTTATATTGTATTAAAACATAATTTATTTATTGAATTTTGATCTGAGAAAATTTATAGACATTTTTTATATTTTTTCTGGGCTTGGTGTGCTGCCACTCTCTCTAATTATGAACATAATTATATTAAATAATTTTGAGCCCTTAATTATATTATTTTAGTACACATAAAACACCTAAAGCCATTTATTTCATACCAATGGTAAATTAAGGATATAATAAGGCTATTATACATAAAATACTGTCCTTCAAAGATTTTAAGAGTACATTGCATTGATGATGGATATACCCTATCGGTGTAACATTGTTAATGTAATTTTTAAAGTTTAGACTCCTTAGAATAGGCATGCAGTAATTATAATGTTTCAATATTTCTTGTACCCTATCGGTATGGTTATATTGATTACATTTTTATGTAGGCTCTTGTACAAGCCAAATCTATGGTACATGTATTTTGGATACCACTTTATTAGATAGTTGTTTGACTGATTTGTTTAATTGGGAATCTTGTGTTGTAATTATGTTGTGCACGCATAATTAATAATTTCCCAATCCTGTTGCATCAGTCTCGGTCTTTCAACAACCATTTGTGGTAAGAACTCTTAATGGAATAAACTATAATAAATGGAGAGAGTCTTTAGACATGTATCTGACAATATCTAAGTAGGATTTGGCTTATTAGAGAACCAAAGTTGGCTGATCTCTTACCCCAGTCTAGTGCTGCAGATAAGACCTATTATAAACAATGGTATGAATCGAATCGGATTTGTTTAGTAGTGATTAAGTTCACTATTGAAAAATGAATTAGAGAGAGTATCTTAGATAAGGACACTGTTGTGACGTACATGAAAGTTGTTAAAGAGAAATTCAATTCTATCTATCTGACTTTAGTGTGTTTTAAGTCCAATAAACTTGAAATATCTTCTGGATTTTGGTGGTTAGATTCTAGTGAAACTGTTCATGTTACAAATTCATTAAAGGGGTTCAAGAACCAGTAGATCCCAAATAAGAGAGAGAGAAAAATATCTTTGGAGTACCAAGTAGTAAGGTTAAGGTTCAATACATAGGATCAATTTCCTTATGTTTGTCATCTGGACATATTTTGGATCTAAATAATGTTATTTATGTACCTTCTATAAGAAGAAATTTGATTTCTAATTTTGCTTTGGATAATTGTAGTTATTCCTTTTAGCAATGAAGTGGAAAGATTGAGATTCATAGTGATTTTGCTATTGTTGGTAATGCCACCTTACAAAAATGATCCATATCATTTGAATTTGAAAGATTTTCTTGTTGTATCTTATGATATTCCCATCAATGTTATAATTAGGCATAAATAATTTAGAATGAGTTAAAATTCTTCCATTCTATGGGATCAATTTTAGGCCATTTTTCTAAAGAAAGATTAGAAAGATTGGTAAAATAAAGGAATGTTATTAGATCTAGATTTCCTAAAAATTTTGAAATCTTTTCAATTGTGGGATTGAAAAGTAAATATGAGACCATATAATCCCTAAAAGTTAGATTCTAGATCAATGAGTGGATTCTTCATTAAGTACTGAATTGGATCAAGAGGTTATAGATTTTATTATCTCACTTATAGTATCAAGATAATCAAGTTTGATTGGACATTTTTATTCTAGGGATGGCTTGGATAGTGGGAGTTCAATGCTTAAGGCTATCAATTTACGTGACAAGGCCACCATTCTGCCTATACCTATTTTGATTCTCTCACCACTAGAGGAGATAATGTTGACATTTTAGTACGGATAAATAAAGATCCTTATGTTGAACAATCTAATCAGTTAGCCATTAAGTTTAGACGTCCTCAAAGGATTTAGAGACTTGCAATACCATATGACTATATTGTGCACTTGCAGAAATTTTAATAAATTTATTAGAGTAATTTAATCATCTTAGTGCTTTATGTTGATGACATTTTGTTGGCTAGAAACTCAATCAATTTAGATGAGTTAAAATGCATGTTATCATGTCATTCTGATCTTGGCAAAAACATCCTTTATTCTTAGAATTCAAATTTATCATGATAGAACTCATAGTATTTTGGGTTTGTGCTAAGCCAATTTAATTGAATGGATGCTTGAAAGATTTAAAATGGATACCTGTGCATCTAGTCCAATGCCTACTTAGAAAGACAATACACTGTCTTAATCATATTGCCCTCAAGTTGATATTAAAAGGGATAAAATGGATAAGATTCTTTACGCTTCCGCTATTAGTAATCTTATGCAAGCACAGGTTTGCATTCGTTTAGATATAGCTTTTGCTATTAGTGTGCTTAGAAGATACTCAAGTGACCCTAGGATGGATCATTGAAAAGTCATCAAGAAGGTCATGAAGCATCCACAAAGTACTATGAATCATATGTTGTCTTGTAGACAATCTAATTTACTTAAAAGTATTGGTTATTCAGATTCTGATTATACTTTGTAAATAAATGATTGTAAGTCAACATCTAGATACATCTTTATGATGTTTGGAGGAGCTGTTTCATAGGAAAGTGTTAAAGAGACACTCACAGCTACCTTAACAATGGAAGTAGAGTTTATCGCATATTATGAGGCCACTTGATAGGCTATAAGGTTGAGGAAGTTGATATTTGGCATGCAATTAGTTAATTCTATATCACGATCTCTACCAAATTTTATTGCGATAAGACTTCTGTTTTGTGCTTTTCTCAAAACAATAGGAATTCTAGACATATTGAATAATTTTTGTGTTAATCTCCTATTTGTTAGAGAGAAAAGATTGCTGAATTTCAGACTCACATTAAACATAGCCCTAGTGGAGACATGCAAGGGATCCGTTGACTTAAGGCTTACTTATAGGAGTATTTAAAATCAAGTACCTGACAATCTCTAAGGAGGATTTGGCTCTTAGAGAACCAAAGCCGGCTGATCTCTTACCCTAGTCTAGTGCTGCAGATAAGACCTATTATAAACAATGGTATGAATCGAATCGGATTTGTTTGGCAGTGATTAAGTTCACTATTGAGAAGGGAATTAGAGAAAGTATCCCTGATAAGGACACTGCTGTGGAGTATATGAAAGCTGTTGGTGAAAAATTCAAGAAGCTTGATAAGACTCAAAAAGTCTACTATCTCTCCATGCTTGATAACACTCATTATGATGGAAATTCAGGTGTTAGAGAACATATTATGAAAATGATTCATTACTACAATAAGCTGAGATCATACGGTGTTGATTTAGGAGAGAGTACTTTAGTCTATAGAGTCCTTCAGTCATTGCCAGCTGAATATAATTACCTGAGAACATCCTATAATTCACAAGAGGGAGAGTGGACAATAGACCAAATGATTTCTATAGTAACTCAAGAAGAGGAAACTATGAAAAGTAATCCACAACCACATTTTATCAACTACCTATCTCAGGACTCCTACAATAAGTCAGGAAAGAAACCAGAAACATATATATCTGGAAAGCCTGAGTTCAAGAAAAGTGGTGATAAGGGCAAGGGACAACAAAAGAAATTTAAAGGCAAGTGCAATTATTGCAAGATCCCTGGACATAAAAAGTCTCAATGTTATAAGCTAAAGAACAAGCGTGAGCAAGAAGGGGCTCAAAAACAGGCGGATCCCAAGTGAGATGGAAGAGGCTGTATTGGGAGTAATAGGAAGTAGAATAAAATTGATTACATAGGATTATATTTTTCTTTATGTTTATCTTCTGGATACTTTTAATTTGAATTATGTCGTTTATGCATTTTTTCAAATTTAATTTCCAGTTCTATTTCAATAATTGTAGTTATTCCTTTTGACAAAGAAAATTTACTATAATTTTACTATTTTAGTATGACACCTTACAAAATGATCCGTATCTTTTGAATTTGAAAGTTTTTCCTGTTGTATCTTCTGATATTCCCATCAATGCTATAATCAGGCATAAACAACCTAGAATAAGTTAGAAATCTTCCATTTTATGGGATTGTTTTTTTAGGCCCTTGTCTAGAGAGATTAGAAAGATTGGTAAAACAAAGATATGTTGTTAAACTTAAATTCTCATATCTTAAAACTTTTAAGTGTGGAGTTATAAAGTAGAGATGAGACTTTATAATCCCTAGTTAAAGAAATTAGACTAGATCAAGAGGTTGCAGATTTTCTTATCCCTTTTATAGTACCAAGGTCATTGGATTTAATTGGACATTTTATTTTGAGGATGACTTGGATAGTGGGAGTTTGATGCTTAGAGTTATCAATTTATGTAACAAGGCCACCATTCTGCCTGTACCTATTTAGATTCCCTTATCACTAGAGGAGATAACATTGATAGTTCAGTTCAAATAAATAAAGATCCTCATGTTGAAGAACCTGATCGGTTAACCATTGAGTTTAGATCCATCATAATAGAACTTATAATATTATAGGTTTGTACTAAACTAATTGGATTGAATGGATGCTTGAAAGATTTAAAATGAACAAAGATTTCTTACGCTTCCGCTATTGATAATCTTATGTGTACACTGGTCTGCATTCGTTTAAACATAACTTTTGCTATTAGTATGCTTGAAAGATAATCAAGTAACCCTAGGATGGATCATTGGAGAGCCACCAAGATAGTAATATGTAGTATCTTTAAGATATTATGAATCATATGTTGACTTGTAGACAATCTAATTTACTTGAAAGTATTGGTTATTCAGATTCTGATTATGCCTTGTACATAGATGATCATAAGTCAACATCTAGATACATCTTTTTGATGTTTGGAGGAGCTGTTTCATAGGAAAGTGTTAAAGAGACACTTACAGCTACCTTAACAATAGAAGTAGAGTTTATCGCGTATTATGAGGCCACTTGATAGGCTATAAGGTTGAGAAAGTTGATATTTGACATACAATTAGTTAATTCTATATCACGATCTCTATCAATTTTTATTGCGATAAGGCTTCTGTTTTGTCCTTTTCTCAAAACAATAGGAATTCTAGACATATTGACCAATTTTTATGTTAAATTCCTATTTGTTAGAGAGAAAAGATTGCTGAATTTCAGACTCACATTAAACATAGCCCTAGTGGAAACATGCAAGGGATTTGTTGACTTAAGGCTTACCTATAGGAGTATTTAAAATCAACTAACTCATATGAGTCTTGTTAAATTTTTATGAAACCTTAGTTTAGTGGGAGTCTGAGATATGCTTATCTTATTTTATTGATATTTGTGACCAGTAATTGCTCATTTTGAAACAATGGTTATATGTTTTATACATATATAAATCATTTGCTTCCCTATCGGATTCAATGATTTTAAGTTGTTTCTCTTATGATATGAGCTGTGGTCAAAAGATTAACTTGATATATATATCAAGTTCCTTTGGGATTATGAGACATTGATTTAACATCACTTGTCTCCCTATCAAATTCAGTGATTTTGTATGGTCTCATTCCACTTATGCAATCATTGCTCAGTAACCTTATATATATATATCCAGTTCTTTGGGATTATGAGACACTAATTTAACATCACTTGTCTCCCTATCGGATTCAGTGATTCTGTATGGTCTCATTCCACTTTTGTAATTGTAACTCAGTTTGGATATTGAAACATTGGTAATATGTTTTATACATATATAAATCATTTGTTTCCCTATCGGATTCAATGATTTTAAGTTATTTCTCTTCTGAGTTGTAGTTGAAAGACTAAACGTTATTCTGTTCCTTTCAGATTATGAGACATTATCTCACTTGTCTCCCTATCGGATTCAGTGATTCTGTGTAGTCTCATTCTCTGAATTAAGTTTATAGCTTAATGTATAACTAATTGCTTAATTATTGATATTTTAATTATTTCATATAATTAATTAATGCTATCCAAGTGGGAGATTGTTGTATTTAAAAATAAAATAATTAATTTTATTAGAAATATTATATGGATTAGCATTAATTAATTATTGGAATATTTATTTAAGTAATTAGTTTTGTGTTTTAACATTAATCATAGAACAGATTGGGCCCTAGTTTAATATGTATGATCCATGATAGGTTGGATCATGCATAAGCTCATATGGGTAGAGGTCCCAACTTACAGCCCTTTAGTAGTCAGTAGTTTCCTATCACAAGTCTGATTATAAATAGAGAGATCAGGGTTATTATTTTGATACACAGAAAAAATAAGGATTCCCACTCTTCTAAATTTTTCTCTCCCTTTTCTCTCTATCTTGATAACCTAAGGGGCCAAGTAGGTTGTAATTCTACTCATCATCATTCAGATCAATCATGACCTTATCAAATTATGCTCCAGGTACGCTCATAATTTTATTATGATTAATTACATATTTTTGTGATTTTAATTTATACTTCCAACACTTTCTTCCCCTTATCATCATAACTATTATATCGCAGTGTCCGGTGCAGAAGTATTAGTCATAACATTCTAGAATCTAAAATCCGCAATTAATGACAAATGCCACAAGTTACTCACAAAAAGTGCCACGAGGTTACGTTAAAGAATTGCCTATCTAGTGACAGAAGCTACTATCTATATCTCCTTTATGCAATACAGATTTAAGAAAAGAAATCAAGCTTATGAGCATGCAACTTCTCGCTTAATTTCCAGGAGCATGTGATGATGACCAAATAATGAAAAGGTATCCAGACCTGAGTTTGGAAAATTCAAATTTGTATCACACAAGACTTATAAGCTGAGATATGCCCTTCATTAGTTTTTGATATTTTGTCCGGAAGTGGTATTTTTCCTCTTACGTAGTAATGGATGACAACGATAATTGATTAGCAAAGTCAACCTTTCAGATAACCTGGAATCTGAGGAGCTTCTATAACCAATCATATAATTGTCATGGAAAGTGGTCCCGAAAAACTAAACCTTACCAACAATGCAACTTCCAACTTATACAATGAGCATGTCCTGATGACCGGGAATGAAAAGTAAAGTCTTCAGCTTGCATCCACTTGTACATTTGGTTTTTGTGCACTACAAAACCAATTAAACAAAGGAAAGACTGTAACCTATAGGAACACTGATGAGTCAAGAATGGTCTTATGCAAGTTGATTCACAAAATTGTTATCACGGTGGGCTCATTGAAAATTCCACCATCCGATCCTAATCAGAGTTCATTTTCATAATGGGAAACCTTGAATTATTACTTACGAGTATAAGAGGTAACCGGAAGGCAAGGGCGATATTTTCCAAATAAAAGCAGGAACAGAGAAATCTTAGACCTTTTTTTTTCACAAAATTTATTCTTTCAATAATTTTATTCGAAAATGATTTATACCCCAAAATCGAGCTGTAAATTTGTGCCCCGGCAGAATATAATGATCCATAATTTTATATGTTTTGTCTCACAAAAGTAAACGTAAAATCTAGACTAGAATGACGGGGCATAACTAAAAAAATTGATTGGTGTTATAAATATTTATTTATATAAATATCTATGAAATATCTTTGATTTATTTATTAATTATTGTAATTGATCCTTATTCAATCTCTAATCATAATTAATTACTAATAAATGTTAATTAGCAATACTTATCAAATGGTGCTTTGGACCTACATATACAAACATTATATTATATAATGGATTCTACATAAGAAAAACCATTCCCCTTATTCTACTTTTTTTCTTTTTTTTATTATTCCAATTTTATTTTTATAATATGTTATCAATACGAATCTCTATTATCTAACCATTTAGTTTGTGGTTCATAAATTATTTATTATATATTTATTAATCATTTGTGTCATCATTTTTATTGGTAGAATTGTTACTTTCCCAAGTTTCTTATTGTTTTAGATGAGGAGATTTTGATATAAGAATGCTACTGGTAAGGGATTTATCAAACTTTATTACTCTTATTGTATTGTCTATAATTTCATATTAAACTTTGGAGTTAATTTGCATCGATTGATGTCTTGCACACCAATGCATGCTGCGCTCTGCACTTCATACTAATAATTTTTAAAATTTTAATATAAATTTAAATTGAGTTGACCTATCAATTCATTTATAATACTAATTCAACATATTTATTATTCATGTTAACTAGGTTAATCTATTTAAAACTCAAATGTTAGGAATGAACTCATAAAAATAGTTAATTTTTGTAAATTATTTTATTTTGAATAAAAATAATTATAAGTATTTTCTAAATACTTATTTTACATAAAAATTGAATAAATGTTGAATTGATTGCATAATATGTACTTATGTGATTATAACATAAATTTACAAAAGATATAAATACAAGTTATTTATAATTAATAAAAAATTTTATTCACAGTGTATTAAAAAAGTTAAGCACTTTATTAATCTTGTTGTAAAAGTTGGAATATATGGTTTATCTTAGTAATATAAAATTTATAGATCCACTTGGTATATTGAATAGGATTATAAATGAATGAAATTTATATGACTATTATAAATAAGTAGAATTTCTTAGGTATTAATTTGCTTTATTTTAAATCTTCAATTATATATAATTGGCTTCTTATAAATATAATCATATTTGAGTTGCAAATGAAATTCAATTTCAAGTCAATATACTCTATAATTTGGTATTGATATATTTATTAAGAATATAATTATAGTAAGATAATATAGAATTTGGTGATATTACAATCTTAGTAGATTTTGGTACTTAATCATATATAAGTTTTAGGCTTAAACATGTCAATTCTAATTAAATTTAAAAAAAGTAGACTAACGATCGATAGAAAAATCAATAAGTACTAAAATAAATTAAATTAATTTTATCAATTTAATTGAATATTATGTAAAGAGGTATAAGGAAAGAATTAATGTGATATAGGAATATAGTTCAAGAAAACTACCAATTTGTTTAGATTTTTATTTGAAAAGAGGTGTATATAATTGGAGTACAATTTTATTTTATAGTAGATGAATTATTGAAATTAAATAATTAAAATAGTTAATTATTTGAGAGTCAATTATATATATATATATATATATATACCCATAAGACCCCCAAACTAACTCAAGGCTTTGTGTATATTACTATTAGATCAAACTAATTAAAAAAAAATTATTAAGCTAATATATGGAAATACATACACAACTCAGTCATTTAGTTCATGCATGTGACCCAGTATAGTTAGATAATAAGAGTTAATTTTTAGAAATGTCAATTTATAGAATGTTCTCCTAAGCAGTTATTTAAAAAAATTAAAGATGTAATTTGGATTATTTATTTTATTAAATAAAATTATATTAGAAATCTAATAGATATGATATATGATTTTCAAATATTTATTAGAAATATATTCTAAATAAAAAATATATAATAAATAAATTTTTAATAATTAAATATATTTCAAATATTAATTGGAGATATATTTCTAAATAAAAAATATCCAATTAGGAATATCTCAAATATGAAAAATCATGAATCTTTATGATACATTATGATCCCTAATGAGAATTATTGACTTTAATAAACTATCATGGATTTTTATGTTGTATTATAAACCCTAATGAGATTTATTAGCTTTAATGAGTCATCATGAGTTTGAGGTAACATCATTAGTTTTAATGAAATGTTATAATTCTTAATGTGATATTATGAGTAAGGACATTTTAAGATGATAATAAACATAATTTCTTGTTCTAATTCTCCTCTATAAATAAGATTTTAGGATTCCCTAATTTTCAAATCATAGAGAAATACAAAATAAATTTTAGACCTATTGAAACTCTAGTGTTTCAACTTTTCAAAGAAAGTTTCAAACACTATTGAAACTTTCTCAAATTTGAGAGAGAAATTTAAAAATTTAAGGGAATAATTTATTTTCTAAATTATTCTTAATGCTTAAATTTAATTAACAATCTTTTATTACTCAAGGGCCCACACTCTATAGGAGCGTTTGGTTTGCAAAATATTTTTCACATTCGTGAAAATATTTCATGGAAATGTTATATTCTTATATTTGGTTTAAAATTTTAAAAAATTTATTTAAGAATATAACATTCTCAGGAATATTTTAAAGCCTAACTTTCCCCCAGAATATTCCCATAGGGGGAGATGGGTAACTTTGATTTTCATCCCATCAAAATATTGATATTAAAATAAAAGTATAATTTTATCCCTATTTTTATGCCCTAATTTATTCTAATTTTTTTATTTTTATCTTTATTTTTAATTTTAAATTTTATATCTCATTTTCATTTTTTATGATAACAAGTATAATTACACTAAATAAGTAAAAATAATAATTTCTAAATTTCAACCCTAATTTACTTTACTTTGAAATTTTTTCATTTTCATTTTTCATTTTTAATTTGTACTTTTCATTTTTAGTTTTTTTATGATAACAATGATAATGGCAATAAATAAGTAATTTATAAATTTCAATCCTATTATTATATTAAATTTTGATTTGCATGATTACATTGATTAATATTGCATATTCACATGCAATATAAGTTTTTTTAAATTGTCTTGTTTACATAAAAATTGCATTTAAAATTTATAATTTTTTTATAATTTTTAAGGCTTTAGGAAGTAGAAGAATTATGAAAGCTTAAATGTATGAGTTATGCAAAACTAATATCATAATATTAGAAATGACTTACTTCAGTTCATTTATATAATTAATTATATAAAAAATTCAAATTCAAATTCTTAAAAATTTTAATATTTTATATATTAAATTATTTATTATGTTTTAATGGAATAGAGTTCAAATTATTAATTTATTAAGTCTTCAAAAGTTTTTATTCATATATTTTTAATTAAATCTATGATTTATTATAATTTATAATAAAAAATTAATAAGGGTATTTTTTGAAAAAAAATAAGATTCCTAGAAACATAAAATGTGAACCAAATATAAGAATATAATATATCTAAAAATCTAAAAAAATATTTTTAAGAATATATATATTAAATCAAATATTAAATTTCAAGAAATTACATTACTAGAAATTATATTTCTAAAAATATGTACTTTTCTAAAAATATAAAATTTCTTGAATCAAATGCCCCCTATGTATTTTTCCTTAAGACACAATTTGGAAGATTAATAGGTGGTAGTTTAAAGATCTTGGTGTATTCTTCAATAACACTAAATAATTTGTTTAACATAATATATATGTATATATATGATCATAAGTGTTTGGTCCTATTTATTTAGATGTTTAAAAAGAATAAATTTTTTAAAATTTGTTCTATAACCAAAATTGTTATTCTAAATGATTACCAACATTGAACTTGTACAATAATTTTATATTCATGTGAAATTATTATATTGTATAAAAATTATTATTTTAATATTGAATAATTAGCCACATGGACGTCTATATCTCCGTGTGGAGTGCTATATTGGTCCAAGGAAATTGAAGTTTTGGCCTAACATATACGTTGGAGAGAAGTGAAAGAAGGGCATGAAACTTCCCACTTAATTTCGGAGAGCATGTATGCGATGATGGCTAAATAATGAAAAGTAAGGTCTGAACTTTAAAGTCTACACCACGTTTTAGAAAATTCAAACTAGCAAAGAGCTCATTTCAGATAACATGAAAGTCCGAGGAGCTCGTGGAATGGAAGGCAGTCCACAAAAATAGTAGTGACAGTGGGTTCAATGAAACTTCCTTTGTTCGCCGACGGAATATGAGAACCAAGACTTTGTGATTATAGCTCACGGTAGTGTGAATAGGAGAAAGAAATGAAACAAGACTTGTGATTAAATTACCAAAAAGAAAAAAGGTCCATATCAACCACTATTAACCATATGCATGCTTTTGTAAAAGACATAATTAATTTGTTTCGGCACATTCGATGAAGCAATTGATCTAACATTTTTTTAGGAACTTTTTTTAATAGTATACTAAGTTTTCCTTGCAATTATAAAAATGAAAATTATTAATTTGTTTATTATATTATCCACTTTAGAAGGTGGAGTGAAAAATTATAACTATCAATAGAAAAATCAAAGCCTTAAATTCGGATAAGTAACAAGTTGTAAAAAATATAAATTTTAAATTTACAATTATTTATTTCTTTAGTTTTTCTATCAGTAATTATGATAATACATTTTATTTTCTAAAATATATTGTGGAATCATACCTACAGTGTGAAACATATACCTCTAACCCTCTAATTTTTTGAATAATTTTCTAAATGACTTACAATTTGCTACATATTAGATTCTTGAAAATATTTACAGGCGTTGAGTGCAGCCCTAAAATAATTTTCCAAATCCCTTCCTGCATGGAACTCTCCCCCTTAATTTCAATGTGTCGTATGTCACGATCCAATTTATTATGAAAAAATTTTTAGTATTAAGTTCGTGCTAAAATTTTATTATTTTTTATATAATCTTTATTAAATATATTATTTCTATTCAACTGTATGATTTATTGTAAAAAAATAGTTAATTTTTATCAAGTTAAATTACTATATTAAAAAATTAACATTTTTAATAGAAATTATATTAAAAAAGTATTGATTTTTTTTTCCAAATGTAGCACAATTTTTTTTTCATTTACTATGGTGAAGTCTACACCTTCCCTGTGGAATATGTTTTCTCTCCATGACTCTAAAGTTATGTCAAATGTAGATGTCTTCATGGATCGGTCATTAAATTCAAAAAGAATTTTTTATGCATAATTGCATGATAACTTGAATTTAAGAAATTGGTCTGCTAGGGTTCCTATCTCAATGGAGGTCAATGGCAAAAAGATTGCAACGAACCCACCTGATCCTAGAAATTATAATTGAATGAACATAATTATTCTTGATCGAGGTCATGTCTCTTTCAAGGAGAAACTCATGGGTAGACCAGATGGAGGACTAGATCGAGATCCAAAACATTTGCTTGCAAACTAGAGGACAAGGATTGTATGCCATAAGGGAAACCACTGTCTACTTGAAATTCAATTTGATGATGAGCTGATAGATGAATTATACATCCTGTGGTGCAATTCACTAGCAATCAAAGTGTTCAGGCAAACCGTTGGATACCAAGTGCTTCAAAGGAAACTGGAACAAATGTGGCAAATCAAGGGTCTGATTGAGGTAATTGATCTTAACCATGAATTCTTTTTAGTACATTTTTTATAGGCTATGATATGGAATATGTGCTGGCTGAGGGCCCTTGGTTGATCTTTGATCACTACCTCATTATTAAAAAATGGTCCCCTAATTTTATACTGGCTACCTATTCAATTTCATCCACACTAGCGTGGATTCGGATTTCAAAATTGAACATACTATATTATAGAGTGGACAGATTACGAGTAATAGCCACAGCCATAGGTAATCTTATCAAGATGGACAGAAACACCTTTGTGGCTTCCAAAGGCAAGTTTACTCATTTGTGTGTTGAAATTGACCTCATTAAACCTTTAGTTCCTCAAGTTCTAATTGGTGGCCTCTAGCTCAAAGTGAAGTATGAAGGTTTACATAAACTATGCTTCAAATGTGGTTAGTATAGGCATAATAAAGATCAATGCTCCATGAAGTCTACTAAGGACAATCAAGATTCAGTAACAAGGAAGCTACTTAAGATACATTGTTTGGAGAATAGATGATGGCTTCATAGAAGAAAAGGGCTTATACTATGAAAGCCAAAACTCCCCAATCTGTTCATCAACTTGAAAATATGAAGAAAACCTATCTAGATGAATAGAAATTGCATCAACATACATTGTTTGGAGAATAAATGATGGCTTCAAAGAAGAAAAAGGCTTATATTATGAAAGCAAAAACTCCCCAATCTATTCATCAACTTAGAAATGTGAAGAAAACCCATATGGACAAATAAAAATCACATAATGCCTTTGAAGTGCTGGTCAATTTGATTAATAAAGATACAAGGTTAGATTCCTTTAAGAATAACCAAACTCCTTTCAATCTGAATACCATTCTGATCTTGCCCTTTTAAGTTATCACGAAGAAATCTAAATTCCTCTATAGCAAAAATGATACTATAAAACACACAAATAACATGATCCATGAAAAACCTTAACCACATGGAATCCCTTAAAGTCTATCTTTTGGCACCTAATCTAATCAGATTATGACCTCTAAAAGAAAACTTCCTTATTCTAGTTTAAACCCTTAACAGCAGCCTACTAAGTTTACAACAATAAATTTTACAAAAACTTCACATGACCATCAAGGACTTGCACTTCAAAGTACTATTCCTAACCCTTCTGGAAATGATAATCTCAAGAAATTTATTGCCCAAAGTGATCATGGGGGAAAACCTCCTAATAGAGATCATATTGATATGGAAGAAGGTTTTGGCTTAGATAATGATGATGGAGATGAAGATCTCAAGGCAACCGAGTCCTTTGGTAGTAAGGATGAAATTCTCTGTGAAGCCTTTCAATAAGGATTGAGGTGATTTCTTTCCTTATATCATTAATTATCTCTTTATCTCCTTTCTCTATTTTATCCTAAAACATTAAAAAGCTGCTAATCTACAAACTAGAAGGCATACTAAAAATTTAATTCAGATTCATAATTTGAATATAATCATCCTTCTTAAAACACATATTCTTTTTGAGAAAGTAAGGAATTAGTGAGCTAGAGAAGGATACATGCCTATTGTTATCCAAGATCCTTAAGGATTTTCGGGAGGAATCTGGATTCTAGGAAATAAACCTTTTCCTTGTATCTCAATTTTCAAAACCTATAGTCAATATATTATTCTTCATATTGCTAGGGGAGGTAGATCTTGGAACTTAATAGCCATTAATGCTAGTCTAAACCTTTCAAGTAGACACCACATGTGGAATGAATTGAAGTCTTTCTTTCTAGCTAATAAGGATCCTTCTATAACTATTGCAGATTTTAATGACATTACATCATTATCTAAGAAAAGAGGAAGATAGAGCTGCACTCAAAGAATTGATATCTTCAATGATAACTTAGTAGCTTGTAATCTCTTAGACATGGGTTTTAATGGTCTAAGATTCACTTGGCATCGTATGGTCAATGGTAGATGGATCTCCTCCCAACATTTAGATAAGGTCCTTGCTAATTCTAACTGGAGGAACATATTCCTAGAGGCAATGGTTCTTTGTTTACCTAAAACTTACTCAAATCATCACCTTATTATGCTTCGAACTAAGGGCTATGTTGAAATTCCCAAAAATAAGCCTTTTTGATTTAAAGCTACGTGGATGACCTATAAACACTTCAAGGATCTAGTATATAAATGCTGGAATAATTCCTCCCCTAACATGTCTCACAAATTATATTAACTCTAAGAATAATGCTTGAATTTTAACAAAAAGGAATTTAGAAACATTTTTCATTGTAAAAGAAGAATTTTAGCTAGATTAGTCAAAATTCAGTAAGATCTCTCCCATAATTATTCTTATAATCTTGTTCTCTTTGAAAGTCAACTCAATGAAGACTTAAGTGATATCCTCATCCAATAAGAGCTATTCTGGTTCCAAAATTCTAGACTTGAGAAGCTCACTTAAGGTGATCAATGTACTAAATATTTCCATGCCACTACAATTATCCAAAGGAGATGCAATAAGATTGAAAGTCTTAAATTACCTAATGGCATCTAGTCAACAAACCCAAATCAAATTAAGGAAACAATTTCTCACCATTATCATAACTTGTTTTGCACAATCGAAAGTCATGAATTTGATCTAATCTTGGATAGTTTTCCCTGCTTTGCTCATCAAGATCAAACTTTTTTCTCACTTTCGATTAGTAAGGTTGAAGTCCATACTACCCTTATGTCCATAGGATCCTATAAAGCCCTGGGTTCAAATGGATTCTAAGCTATCTTTTTCAAGACCTATTGGGATATTGTTAGAGATTCCTTGTGGAATTTGGTTAAAGAAGCCTTTTCTATAAGAACTATCCCAACGGGCATAGGAGAAACCCTCTTAATTCTCATCCGAAAGAAGGACATCCCTCAATCTATTCCAAATCTTCATCCAATTAGCTTGTGCAATGTGATTTATAAGCTAATTACAAAGGTGTTAGTGAATAAAATCAGGCTTTTTCTCTTGAAAATCATTAACCCTTTTCAAAGCAGCTTTATCCCTAGAAGAAATACCACTGATAATGTGATTTTGGTTCAAGAACTTCTTCACTCTATTCGTAATACAAAAAGTAAGCAAGGAGCTATGATGTTTAAAATTGACTTAGAAAAAACTTATGATAGAGTTGATTAGGACTTTCCCAATTAGACCTTAAAAAAATTTACTTTTCTTGAAAGAATCATTAGATTAATCATGAGCTATGTGGTTGGATTAACTTTTACTATTTTATGGAATGGTGAACAAATGGAAGCTTTTTCCTCCAAAAGAGGAATTGGACAGGGAAACCCCCTTTCTCCTTATTTATTTATTCTATGTATGAAATCTTTTCTTAAATTATCCAAAAAAAAGTTAATCATAAAAAATGGTTCAATTAGTTGGTTCATAAAATATATGTAAAAAGATAGAACTAACTATAAATTATATAGTTATGTATTTTTGTTATTTTTCTTAAAATAATTGAAGTAGGAGTTGAAACTCAACCTTTAAGATATGTAAGAAAGAATTCAATTGATAAGCTCTTAAGCATTTTTATTTACATATAGACTAAATTTAATATTTATTAGAATGTAACTATTTTTTATAAATAATAAATAATTATTTAACTTTTCATCAATTAAATTTATATAATAAAATTAATATACATTAACAAAATAAATAGTATAATATATTAAAGATTGTATTATATAATTATTCAATGACTTTAAATTATATATATACTAAAATTAAAAATTAATAGGATTTATATATACATATATATAATACATACATATATAACAATTTTTCAATTTGTTATTCAATTCAATTTTTAAAATATCAATTAAACAAAAAAATTATTTAAGGTATAAAATATTATAAAAAATTATTTTTTATCACTTCACATTATTCTTAAAAAATGTGTTAATAAAAATATATATATATTATGAAAATATTAAAATTATTATATTATATGTAATAATAAATTTTACATTCATCCTTGTAATATTAACAAAACTTTCATTAAAAAATAAAAAATAATAGTCATATGAAATTATGTATAATTTAATAAAAATAAAATTATTATATTAAAAAATTTTAAGCAAATTATATTTGAGGGAGTGATATATCTAAAATAGTCTAAATTTTTATTTTCATCCCTTATTAATTCTAATTGTATTAATTTCTTTTCTCACATATATTTTGTAATAATTTTTTCCTTCTAAATAATAACTTAATTAATTTATTTTATTCATTTATAATTTTATTAATAGATTAATGACTTGATAAATGAAAGAATAAAAATTAAATATAAATAACATATGAGAGAAGAAATTAATACAACAAATCTATGAAGGTTCAAATGATTTAACTTATATTTGTGAATGATAAAAATATGTATTATTAATAAAAAATTTAAAGTAAATAATTTATAATAATTTAAATTTTAATTTATGATTAAAATTTAAATATACATAATAGTTCAAAGTTATGATATATATGGATATTTATTTCATATAATTCAACCTTTGTTCATGGAATTTTAGAAAATAATAAAAAAATTACTTGAAAGATGTAAAAATTTTACTTTTATTTTGTAATAAATCAATCAATAATAATTAATGAAAATATTAATAAAAAAATAAAATTAACTAATTAATTATTTATGAGAGATAAATTTCATATAAGATATTTGTAAAGTATAAATTTGATATAAGCAAAATTGGTAACAAAACAAATGAGAATTTAGTTTATAAAAAATAATTTTTAAAATAAAATCATAAAATATTTTAGTATTAGTATAATTTTATTATATGTATTTATATAATATTTTATTATTATATAATTTGTGTCACATGAGTGTAGTTTTATTTTTGAAGTCAATCGATCAATTAAAACTTTATATAAAATATATTGTATTATAATACTAAAGAAGCAAATTAGCACAATGGTAAGGCATAATATTTCTCAGCTTGGAGATTCAACTTCAATTCTTGATAAATGCAAATTTTAATTTCTAAATAGATAAAGTTTCAACAATTTATCCTAACTAGATATGGGTAAAAAATATTAACAGATTTCAGCAAATGTGCAAATAAAATAATAAGATATAAATAATAAATTTAATTTAAATATATAAAATTATTTTAACTAATTATATTATTTTTTATAATAATTTTATTTTAATTTTTACTACGATTTTATTTATAGTAATATGAGTTACTAGCCATAAATGTATCTTTTCTTGCCATGTTTGTACTCATAGTTAGAAGAATTTATTAGTTACAAGTGAACTTATGGCAAAAAAAATATCATTTATGCCATAAGACCTTTTTTTCCGTAGTAATTTCCTTGCCATAGTTACTTGTGCCACAAGACCATTCAATTGGTATTTCTATGACTAAATAGCACAATCACCAAAATTTTGATTACTACGATTTTGACTATGGTATAAGTGTTAATTTATTATAGTGGTTGTCACTGTCTATTACCAAAAGAGGTCCTAGTATTTCTCAACTTTTCTTTGCTGATGATGTCCTTCTTTTCTATAAAGGAATTATTGCTCAAGCTCAGGTAATCATGACTTCTTTAAAAGAATTTTGTAAATTCTTAGGTATAAAGATTAACCTCCAAAAATCAAAACCTTTACCCTCTCCAAGAAATTCTCAAGGAAACAATTAGGAATATTCAGCTTATTTGTAATATAGGGATTTCTACGATACTTATATGGTGCCAAACTCATATTGACGAGCAGTATTGAGAACCATTAGATGAGAGTACCATAATCTCATCCAATGACTCTTAATGCTACTACTTTAATATAAGTTTGATACCATATGGGTATCTTAGCATGCACCTTGTAATATTAGCTCCACAAATTATATTGAAAATTATCTTGGTATCCTTTATACAGGAGAAGAACTAATAAGACTCATTTCCATTCTATCATCCAAAAATTGAAATCTAAACTATCAACTTGGAAAGCTAGCCTTCTTAACCTTGCTTGAAGAATTACCTTGGCGCAATTAGTTTTAAATGCAATCCTAGTATACTACATGTAGTCTTCTTTGCTTTTGATAGGTATATGTGACAAAATTGATCAAATTGTCCAAAGTTTTATTTGGAGTTCTCACCAAGCTAAATGAGGTTTTCACCTTGTTAAATGGGAAACAATCACTTTACCAAAGAAGTATAAGGGTCTTGGAATTCATAGAGTTAGAGAATCTAACTTAGCTTTCATGGGGAAGCTTGGTTGGAACCTTATCTAGAAAGATAACAAACCTTAAGTTAAGATTCTTACTCAAAAATATATTTATAGTGAAGCCCATTATCTTAATTTCCAATATTTTTCTGGAGCTTCGGTGATATGGAAAGATATTGTCAAAACCATGACTAAACTAAAGGATGGATACCAATCTTGTGTTGAGTTTGGTAGAAACATAAGGCTCTGGTCTAATAGATGGGTTGGAGACCTAAAGATTAAAGACTTGTTGCCCTGCATCAATTAGGAAGACAGTAACGTACTTGTCCAAGAGATCATCATAGATGGCAAATGGAAGGTTGATCATCTTAAAACCACCATTCTTGAGGAAGTTCTTTTTAAAATTCAAGCTGTTCTGATTCCACTCTTCACACAAGGAGTTAATAGATGCAGTTGGGGTCATTCAAAGAATGGAGAATATTCTTCCAAGTTTACTTATAAGTGGCTTATGCTAAGGAATACTAATCTTACTCCTTAGGTTTATAGCAAAATCTGCCACTTGAAGCTACTTCAAAAGATATGCACCTTCTTTTGGCTTTGTATTCAAGATAAAATATCATCTAATTTGTTAAGGTAGCAATGAAATCTTACAACTTCCCCCTTTTGTCATTATTGCCCTAATGAAAAAGAACCCCTACTGCACATATTATAGGATTGTCCTAAAGCTAAAAATGTGTGGATAGCCCTTCAACGCCTATCTTGATTCCAAATTTTTTCACTTTGGAGTTTGTTGCTTAGCTTATAAACAATGTCTTCTACATTAACCATCCTGAAAATGACAATTGGAGCAAGCTTTTCTTAATTTCCATTCGGTGCATTTGGTTAGGCAAAAATGCAACCACTTTTAGAGGAACCAACATTCTTCCTTAAATTACAATCTAAAAAATAACTAATTTGTAGAAAGACTATGCTAAAGCCTTTCATGGCAAAATACTTCTTATTTCAAAATAGGACAACTTGGTGAAATAGGAGTCACCTCCAAAGGATGTTATTAAAATGAATGTGGATGGAAACTCTTTTAAAAATCCTGGACATGCTAGATTTGGAGGCTTGTTGGCTTTTCCCACTTCCAAGGTTGGACTTCTAATTTCCATGTAGAAATTCTAGTTATCAAATTTGCCTTAAAAATGGCTAAGGAAAAGGGAATTAAACACCTTGTTATGGAATTAGATTCTAAGGAAGCCATCAACCAATGCACCTAGGAAGTCTCATGTTGTCATCCTCTTTAGGGAATTTTTCAAGACATTAAACAACTTTCTCATTCTTTCTCCAACATCTTTTTCACCCATGTCTTAAGAGAGGGAAACTAGCCAGCAAACCTTTTACCAAAATGGGAAGCTCAAAACTAATTCCAAGAGAAGTTTTGGGACCATCCACCTAAAAAATTAGCTCTACCTCTTCTAGCTGACTCTTCTAGCACTTATTTTTATAAATAGTGTTCCTTGTTCCTTTTTGGTTTTTCTATTTTCCTTATTAGTTCATTTCCCTCTCACCAAAAAGAATTTAAGCTTGACCCATTCAGTTTTAAAAGGATTTGGTTTGATCTGGCTTTGTTAAAATTATATATAATTCGATATTTGATTCAAAAGTTTAATTATTTTTATTTTTATTATTATTTTATATAAAAGTAATTTTTATATAAAAATATACATTAAAATAGATAATAAATTGTTTAAATATATAAAATATTTAATTATATTAAATTAAGTATTTTTATTAAAAATAATTAACTATAATTTTTTATTATATATAATTATATTAATAAAATATATTTATATAATTAAACTAAGCTGACGTATATCTAAACTTGATTTAAATATTATTTTAATCATATAAAAAATGATAAATATTCAGATGATAAAAGAATCTCAAACCATATAGCCGTGTCATCTGAACAAATCTAGTCCAACGAAATGGAAACCTTATCAACGATGCAACGAGTAAGTCACAAGTGATGAGAATCCCATAATGAAATGCAAAGTCTTCATAGCAACTTTTGATTTTTGTACAGTGTATACCACGAAACAATAGAAAAGATTTCTATCCAGAGAAGTGACATCCGGTTTTTTTTTAAAATTTTATATTTCTTATTATATTTAGAGTTCAATCCTTATTTTATTTTATATTTAATAATTTGATTACTTTTATCATTTAAAAAAAAGACTCTAACATATAGGTCCAGTGATCAAAGATTCAATTTCTACAAATTACATAATATATTTTAAAAAATAAAGCAAGATATTATAATTTTATATGAAATTTAAAAATATAAATAGTTATAAATTTAAAATTACTTTTAATTAAATTTGTTTATTAAATTTAAAATTTTAATTTCTCATTAAAAGTTGTAATCGATGTTTGATAAATATTAATATTTTAGGAACTTTGTCCCTCTCCTTTCTATCTTGCATTTGTTCAAAAAAATGGAAAAATTATCAATATGTTTTATTTTATCTTTTAAAATACATTTTATACTTAAAAAAAATCGAACCAATTTTCACGGCAGTTCACTTTCATTAGACAATTTTATTTTCCCATATCTTTGGTATAATAAAAAATAAAATCTCCTTTAATTTTTGAATGAATTCCTCTTTAAAATGATATTTGACTTTAAGTAAAAAGGGGATTCATCTCATTTATTTTCATTTATAATTATTATTTTAATTACATTTGTATCATTATGAAACTCATCCAATTTAACAATGATTTCCCTAGAATTCATATTATTTGACTTAAAAATATATTATATAAAAGATTTACCTTCTTCTAACATTATATTTATATGATATCATTAAATTTTATTTTTTAATTGAATTTCATGTATTTTTAATATCTTCCAAACAAAATAATTCATGTACAAATGACTTAAAATTATCATTTTTAAGAAAGTTGCCAAACAATAAAATTTATTTGTAAACAAATTGAAATAATTTCTATTCAAGTAAAATGAAATCAAACCTACAAAAGTTGCATACGGAATGAACTCTTCTAAACTCGAGTCTACACAACATATGTTAAGATTTCCATTTTTTTTAATAATAGCAATATTTAAATCAGTAGACTTTTGTACACAAATAATAAAAAATATTGATTTTAGAATATAAAAGAAGAATAAAATTTCAAGAGAAAATTATTGTCATTTGGATTAAAAATATTTAAGTTGAAATCTCTATTTTCTTAATCAAATTAACTAAATTTTGTATCTAACGCATATAACGTTTCATCTTGTATAATCATCATAAATTCTTCCTCGAGTTTATTCGGTGTTTTTTTTTTCAAACTGCTTAGTATTTAAAAAGCTCAAAAAATAATAATAATAACAACAACAACAACAACCATAGCTAGTCTGTTAGTTGCTTGATCAGCCCCGTTCCAAATCCTACTCGACTTTTCAATTTCATTTGGCCCCGCTGTTTGTTTGGGCCCTAATTTCTCATTTTCTCAGGCAATGGATGACAAATTACGAAAGACGTATCATTCAGGGTGTCTCTCCCTAAAAGAGTTGGTATCATCATGAGCAGTAACAAGTACTGTTAAATAATCCGAATAATTTGCACCAAATGCACCGAAAAATTACAATATGTTAAAGTAAATTCAATTTGTTTAATGAAGCCCAAATCACCAATATTAAACAACAATACTATATGTTTTATAAAATAATAATAATAATATTATATGAACAAAAAATAAAATTCAAAATTGAATTTTGAACAAAAATTAAGGGTTATCATTAAAAATGGAATAACGAAATAAGTTTTTAAAATTTAATTTAATGGATATAAAAAATTTAAAATTTATTTTTAATAATTATAGTATTTTTAAATATTAAATTACTCACTGCCTTGTTGCCGCATTGTTTCTGCATTGTTTGATGCAAATTATTCTATAATACTCAATAATATTAAGTGAAACGCAAGGACGACATGTTTCTAATAAGAACAAAAATTAAAAAAAAAAAAAAACATTGACTTTATTTCGAAGGCGTGTCAGGAGCTGCATATTATTTACTTTAAATAATTTGATGTTTTGTTCCTCACAAAAGAAAACGGAAGACTACAAAATACCACGTTATACTTTCTGAGCTATTTGTTCAAAATTTATCAATTCTAAATACGGAGAGAGTTGAAAAAAAAACAAAAAATCAAAACAAGACAAAACATTAAATAAACTTTAATTTTAAAGGAGGAATTTAGGCTAATTATAGAAAGCGTCGTATATATTTAGAGTTTGGTTTGAATAAAAAATAAATTTCAATCGAGAGAAATTTTAATTCAAGTAAATTTTAATTTTTTTAGAGATTTTATTTTATTTATATTTTGAATTCAATTTAATATTTGGTGTATATGTGATTATGATGATTTCACCACTCTTATTCGAGAATAAAAAGATCTTAACATAGATTTAAATTTTGGGAAAATAAAAATTGTGGAAAGAAGGCATAGCTCTAATTTATTTCTTTTTTTTTTAAATTCACAGCCTCCGTAATTTACATATATTTGTAAGTAGTACTAATTCTAGGTTTTCCAACCATACAAGTGAACTCCTTTTAGTATTGGTTCATGGAATTTTCATTGAACTAGCCTACCATGATAACAGTAGCAAGAGAATGTTGATAGTATGTGTAACAAATATAAATAGATAAATTAATCACAATAAATTATGAGTGTACTTAATGCATATTTTGATGAAGTCATTGGTCTAGATGAATAGAGTTTGCAACCTACTTCGCCTAGAATTATCCAGATAGAGGGAGAGAGAGAGAGAGAGAGAGAGAGAGAGAGAGAGTGTGTGTATTTTTAGAGGATAATCCTTGTTGTATTTCAATGATAACCCTGATCTTTTAATTTAAAGTCAGATTTGTGATAGAAAACTGCTAATCACTAAAAGAGCTATAGGTTGGGACTTCTACCCATATGAGCTTATATATGATTCAACCTATCACAGTCTATACACATTAAATTAGGGCCCAATCTATTTTATACTTAATGTTAAAATATAAAACTAATTAATTAACTAAATATTCTAATAAACTAATTAATGTTAATTCATATGAATATATTCAAATAAATTATTTATTTTATTTTAATATAACAATCTCTCACTTGGATAATATTAATTAATTATATAGAATATTTGAAACAGCAATAATTAAGTAATTAGTATACATTAAACTTTCAATTTAATTCAAAGAATGAGATCATACAGAATCACTGAATCCAATAGGGAAACAAGTGATATTTAAAATATAATTCTATCATAATCTGAAAAGAAAAGAATAAAATTAGTCTTTCAATCACAGCTCAAAAAAGAAATAACTTAAAATTATTGAATCCAATAAGGAAATAAATGATTTATATATGTATAAAATATATCCCCAATGTTTCAATATCCAAATTAAGCAATTATTACATAAGTGATCTTAAATATCAACAAAATAAAGTTAGTCTTTCAACCACAATTTAGAAGAGAAATAACTTAAATCATTGAATTTGATAGGGAAACAAATGATATATTAAACACATTACTAATCTTTCAATACCTGAACTAAGCAATTATTACATAAGTGGTCTTAGACATTAACCAAGTAAAACAAGCATATCTCAAACTCCCACTAAGCTTAGGCTTCATCAAAAGATTTAACAAGACCCATATGAGTTATTTGATTCCTAAATACTCTAATAGGTAAGCCTTTAGTCAATGGATTCGCTAGCATGTTTCCATTAGGGATTTTTTCAATGCAAGTCTAAGATTCATCAATTTTCTCTCTAACGAACAAAAGTTTAACATCAAAAAAATGTTTAGTATGACTAGAATTCCTGTGATTTTAAGAGAAGCACATAGCAAAAGAGTTATCATAGAAAATTATAAAAGGTCATGATATTAACTAATTGTATGCCAGATATCAACTTCCTTAATCATACAGCCTAACAAGTGGCCTCACAACATGTAATAAACTCTGCTTCCATAGTAAAGGTAGCTGTGAATGTCTATTTAACACTTTTCCATGAAACAGTTCCTCCAGACATCATAAAGATGTATCTAAATGTTGACTTACGATTATCTATACATAAAGCATAATCATAATCTAAAAAACCAGGAACCTCAAGTGAATCGGACCGTCTATGAGTCAACATATGATTCTTGGTACCTTGTAGATACCTTATTACCTTCTTGGCGACTTTTAAATGATCCATCCCAGGGTTACTCAAGTATTTTCCAAGCACACTAATAGCAAAAGTTATATCTGGACGAGTATAGACCTGTGTATATATAAGACCACCAATAGCAGAAGAGTAAGGAATCTTATCCATTTCAGCCCTTTCAATATCAATTTGAGGGCATTATGATCAAGACAATGTATTGCCTTTTTTGAATAGGCACTGGACTAGATGCACAAGTATCCATTTTAAATTTTTTAAGCATCCATTCAATATAATTAGCTTGGGATAAACCCAAATACTATAAGTTCTATCATGATAGATCTAAATTCCAAGAACAAAAGATGTTTCACCAAGATCCTTCATATCAAAATGACATGACAACATGCATTTTGACTTATATAGAAAATGATTGAGTTACTAGCTAGCAAAATGTCATCAACATAAAGCACTAAGATGACAAAATTATCCTATCAAATTTATTAAAATTCTTGCAAGTACATGATATACTCATTCGGTATTGCAAGTCTTCGAACCCTTTAAGATCGTCTTAACTCAATGGCTGGATGATCAAGCTCTTCAATCATAAGGTTCTTTATTTATTTGATTTGGATTTTGAACATTATCTCCTCCAGTGGGTGAAAGAGTCAAAATAGGTATGGGCAAAATGGTGGCCTTATCACATAGATTGATAGCCCCAGGCACTGAACTCCCACTATCCAAACCATCCTGAAATATACAATGTCTGATCAGATTCGATGATCTTAGTAGTATAAGTAGGACAATAAAAAAAATCTATAACCTCTTGATCCAATACAGTACCCAATGAAGAACTCACTAATTATTCTAGAGTTTAATTTCTTTAACTAGAGATTATATGGTCTCACCTCTACTTTACAACCCCACACTCAAAATGTATTAAAATATGAGAAAATTAGGTCTAATAACATATCTTGTTTTACAAATCTTTCTAATCACTTTCTAGAAAAGTGGCCTAAATGTCAATCCCACAAAATGGAAGAATTTTCACTCATTCTAGGATGTTTATGCTCAGTCATAACATTAATAGGAACATTAGAAGACACAACAGGACAATTATTCAATTTCAAACAATATAGACCATTTTGTGAGGTGGCAATATCAATAATAGCAAAATCATAATAAATTTAAATCTTTCCACTTGCTTGGCAAAAAGAATAACTAGAATTATCCAAAACAAAACTAGAAATCAAATTCCTTCTTGCAAAAGGTATGTAAATGACATTATTCAGATCTAGAATGTGTCTAGAAGATAAACACAAGAAAACTAATCCCATCTATTGAACTTCAATCTTACTCTCTGCTGTCTTTTCTTTCTCACTTTGGAATCTACCAATTTTTTTATCCCTTTCAAAGAATTTGCAACATGGACAATCACACCAGAACCCAACCACCAAAATTTTGGAAGATTTCAAGATTATTGGACTCAAAATACACTAAAGCTAGAGGGGTAGAATTGAATTTCTTTCCAATATCCTTTATATATTCTATAGTGATATCCTTATCTGGGATACTCTATTTAATTTCTTTCTCAATAGTGAATTTGATCATTACTAAACAAATCTAGTTTGACTTATACCACTATTTGTGATAGGTCTTATCTATAGTACTAGACTCTAGTAAGAGATTAACTGATTTTGGTTCTCTAAGAGCTAATTCTTCCTTAGAGATTGTCATATACATATTCAGAAACTTTTTTTCATATATCATAATTTGTTTCATTAAGAGTCGTTATCACAAATAGTTGTTGAAAGATCAAGAATGATGCCACAAGGTTGGAAATTTTTAATTATGCGTGCATAATATAATTATAATACAAGATTTCCCAAATAAAACAAAATCAGTCAAGCAACTATATGACAAGGTGACATTAACAAAATTTTTTTTATATACTACATGATTTAGCTTGTACAAGAGTCTACATAAAAATGTAATTAATATAGCTATACTGATAGGATATAAGAAATATTGAAATATTATAAATGCTGCATGCCTATTCAAAAGAGTCCAAACCTTAAAAAATTATATTAATAATGTCACATCGATAGGGTGCATCCATCATTAATGTAATATGCTCCTAGATATCTCAAAAGGATAATATTTTATGTAAAATAGTTTTATTATATCCCCTATCTATCATTGGTGTGAATTAAATGGCTTTAGGTATCCACATATGTATAAAATTACATAATCGAGGGTTCAAAATTTATCTAATATAGCTATACTTACAATTAGAGAGAGTGATTGCTCACTAAGCTTAGAAAAAATATGAAGAATGTTCATGAATTTTTACAGGTTAAAATTTCATAAATAAAATATATTTTTATATAGTATAAATATTGCAAAATTCAAAATAAATATTTATTGGCCATAAAATATTTTGAAAAAAATTATAAATAAGAAACTAAATTCTATACAATTGGGCCAAAATTAGGCCTAAAGGCCCTGCGCATGAGCTCGTACACAAGTTGGCTTGAAGGGGATTGGCTAGTCAACTAAGTGGCGTGTAAGACTCACGTGCCTCACGCGCGGTCAGCTAGCCTAGTCAAACTCGGCAAGTAAGGATCACGCGCCTTGAGTGCGTGGCATTCACACATAATAACCAATTTGGCTGCCAAGCAAGTGCGTGAGGCACTCACTCTCTTCTGGCGCATGTCTCCCATGCATGCTTGGGTTTTAAAGGAGCTTTAGCTCTAGAATGCCTTCCATGGTGTTTTTTGGCCATTAACGAACCTTTTAAGCTTAGAAAAATTGTTTTCAATCCATTTCAATGCAAGAAAATTTTTTATCTAGCCTATTGCCATTACAGATTTATATATTTATTAGTAGAAAGGGTTTTAAAAATGTGTAATCTATGTTCATAAATTTCTCCAAAAAAATCCAAATTAATCCGTAATAGTCATGAATTTTAATACAATCAAATAATAGAATAACATTCCTAATGTATATGAATATGAGATTAGGATTTAAGATTTAGTTGAAAGAAAAGAAAAGATAAAATAGATCTAAATAGTTGTAGAATTGAAATCCCTAATCTTGATACTTTTACATACGAAAGAGAAAAGGAAAAATTGAGAATTTTATAAATTTTTGCTAAAACTAATTAAAATTACTCATAATCAGAAAAATACATACTATCAACATGCTCTAATACCATCTGTTAACAATATGTGTAACAAATATGAATAGATAAATTAATCACAATAAATTATGACTATACCTTATGCATTTTCCGATGAAGTCATTGATTTAGATGAATAGAGTTTGCAACCTGCTTTGCCTAGAATTATCCAGAAGAGAGAAAGAGAGAGTATTTTTAGAGTGGTAATCCTTGTTGTGTTTCAATGACAACTTTGATCTCTCTATTTAAGATTAGATTTGTAATAAGAAACCACTGACCACTGAAAGGGTTATAAGTTAGGACCTTTACCCATATGGGCTTATGCATAATCCAACCTATCACGAACCATACACATTGAACCAAGGTCCAATCTGTTCCATGCTTAATATTAAAATATAAAATTAATTACTTTAATAAATATTCTAATAAATTAAGTAATGCTAATCCATATAAATATATCCAAATAAATTATTTGTTTTATTTTAACATAACAGAGGAACCTTAGGTTATATTGTACTAGAAGTTTTCTCAAAAAATTTGAAAATGTGTCATATAAATCTTTGACATTTACGATTATGGAATTTTATTACTAGAAATGGTTGGAGGGAGAAAGAATATGGATAAGTCAGTTGATGAAAATTTGCAAGTTTTACGTCCAATTTAGATTCATAATTTGCTCAAAGGTAAAAAGATACTTATTCAAGTTGAAGATGAGGGAGATATTAAGATTACAAAAAAACTTGCACTTGTAGGACTATGGAGCTTTCAGTGGCATCCAATGGAGTGTCCTTCCATGAAAATTGTGATACAAATGCTAGAAGTGGGCAAATTAAGGATGCCTCCTAAACCTTTTAACTCATCTACTAATACAAGTGCGATCACTCCAACAAAATTTCTAAATTTGAAGTTGGATGTGATTTATAAGTCAAATTAATATAGTTTTTTTTTTAAAAAATTTGGATTATAAGATCATTCTACATTGTACTGTACTTAAACTAAATTATCCATGTACTTAATTATAAGAAAACAAATAAAGGACATCTGCTATTAAATGCATTGTATCAGCGAGTTCAGGTGTCCCAATATGAACATCTAATATAGCACTTAAGTATTCGTTGTACAAATTATTAATTTTTTCTCATGATATCTTGATAGTAGTTGAACTCTACAATATCAGTGAGTTAAAAGGCTGTCGATACTTCGAATACCCATCTCTTCGGTGTCTTGTTTCTTTACCCAGGGAAGGAGGAAGAACTTGTTTCAGAACAATTATTAATTAATTTTGAGATGATTGATGGTAAAGTATCCTCAATATTTACTGAGAGTAACAAATACTTGTTCAACTATTTTTAATTGTGATTGTGTTTATAATAGTTTTTTGTTAATTAGTAGCGGCACAAACCATAAATAACGTGGAATATAAGTTAGGGTCAATATGTACAAAATTCATTCCTCTTTAATAACATTTTTTTACTATTTTTAGAAAGAAAGAAAAATTCAAATGTAATCTTGCAATTCATGTTTGTTACTAAAATATGGAAATCATATTTCATTATATTCATATCTTTTGTAATTTTTCCATTTAACCATAAATTATCTGTTGGTTGCTTGACCAGCCATATTCCAAATCCTTCCCCGACATTTCAATTTCATCGGGCCCCGAGTTTATTCGAAATCTTATAATATGTTTGGATGCGAAAGAATGTAGCAGAAGAAAAGGACAAAAAAAAGTCATATCATAATCCTTTTATTGTTTGATAGTTTTGATTAAGGAAGGAAAAAGATTAAAACTTCATGAATAATCTTCCAAATTTTATAAAACCCTTCACTATTAAGTATTTGTATTTATGTAATTTAAAATATTTTGGAGCATTTCCTAAGCATTCAAGTAAAATAAAGAAAAATTTTAATACCAGAAGAAAATCTATATTTAACGATGAAATTTTAACAATATATTTGAAGATGATTTTTCTATTAATAAATGAGATTCAAAAAGTCATATTTGTGTTATAAATTTAATGTCAGAATTTTCAATTTATTGTTAATTCCTTCACTAATTTTTTAGATTTATAAAGTTTTCCCACTTAAAGCTTTGCTCATCATTAATTCTATTAGTGTATTTTATTAACCAAGTTAGCAACAAAATAAAAAGATTAGGTGTCAAAATACCAATGAATTTAATGACAGATTTTTACACAAAAATTTAAAAATTTGTTTGATGGTATAGTGATTTAAATAAAATCGATGGAATTGGCGATGAACATTGGTAAATCTATTGCTAAATATACTAATAGTCTAAATTTCATTAAATATTAACTAGTGATGGATGTATCTATTGTTAAATTGGATTATATATCAAAAATTTGATGCTAGACTTCTTTTTTTTTTCTTTTCCTATTTCTCCTCCTCTATCATTGTGATGCCCCAATCATCATGTTACATTTGTAGTTGACATTTGCCACTATCATTGTGTTCGCCTCATCCTACTAAGTATCTTAATCAATGAGTTTTCTTAATTTTATGCTAATTTGTTAGTTTTTCAATTTTTTAAAATTTAATTTTGTGATTTGTGATTATTTTATATTTAATAATGATGTTTATTATATTATTGAATATTTTCATGTTTAATTATTGTATTGTTGATTATTTGGTAAAAAAAATTAACTTCTAAAAAGTTTTTCAATTTTTTAAGATTTAATTTTGTGATATGTGATTATTTTATGTATTGTAGTTATATTTGTTGTATTATTGAATTTTTGTTTTTTATTATTGTATTCTTGATTATTTTATATAAAAAAATCACTTTAGTAAGTTTTTTATTTTTAAAATTTTTTAGGATTTAATTTTATGATTTTTCATTATTTTATATATTATAATGATATATTTTTATTACTGAATATTTTTATGTTTAATTATTGTATTCTTGATTATTTTGTGCAAAATAAATTTCACTTTTGAGGAGTTCTCAATTTTTTCATTTTTTAAAATTTAGTTTTGTAATTTGTGATTATTGTATGAATTGTAGTGATATTTTTATTGTTAAATATTTTTATGTTTGATTGTTTTATTGTTATTTATTTTGTTGAAAAAAATCATTTTGGGTAGTTTTTCAATTTCTTACTTTTAGGATTTAATTTTATGACTATTTTGTATATTGTAGTGATTTTTTTTGTATTGTTGAATATTTTTATGTTTGATATTTTGTATTCTTGATTATTTCATAGAAAGAAGTGATTCAAATATTTATTTCTAACTCACTTAACTTATTTTTTATTATGGTATATCGCTAATATAGTGATGTACCAATGCACCATGAGATTTAATCATATACTAGGTTTACATGTTTTTTCAAAGTTAAAATCTGACACATTATATGATAGCATATCAACGAACAAATCTAGTGATATACCAATATACAATTGCATCAGTGATATACCATAAACCTTTTTTTTTATAAATATAATAAAATATGTGTTTCTAGAACTAGTTCCTATCTAGAATGCAAATAGTGAAGGATCGATAGCTCCATTTTTGAATTAAGCTCCTCTAAAGTACAAAATATGCTTAAGATGATTAAGTGCATTATTACAATTATTAATTAGAAAATTAAGGACTCAAAATTTTATGTATAATAAAGAATAAAAAAATAATTTTTAAATTTGTTTCTATCAATATCCTTAATTTCTCATTAATGACTATAATGATATACTTTATCTTTTAAAGTGCAAGATATACTTTAAAAGAGTTCAAACCATCCATTTTCTTATATGGTGGCAAGACTTCCCTTTAACTAACATCCATTAGGATTTAGAATATAGAATTGTTCCATTAGAGATGGCTATAATGCTAAGGTTTCTCTACCCTTCTTTATTCTTGGATATAAATGACCTGTTTGATTGTAGTGAAAAGTGAAAAAAAAGAAGAAGAAATTAGTGTGAAGAAATTGGGAAAGAAATTATGAATTTCTTTTATTTAGATGGAGATAGAAAACAGAAAAGAGAGAAGATTGGAAAGAAATTTGATGTGCAACATATTAGATTTTAGATCTCTCTTGTGAAGGTGAGAAATTGGAAGAGAAATTACTATCACAACATATTTTTTTCCATTTTACTGCAACAAGACAATAATTTATAAGCATTCTTACTTTAATCCCAGTGTCTCACCAAAAGCATTATTATTATTATTATTATAAAATTATAAACTATATAATATATAATATAATATATTGGTTCACGGGGTTAAGTGAATGATTTTTCTTGTTATATTTTTCTTTTTTATTTTATTAAATTTAATAATAACCATTTCATATCTTAAATCTTAATAATAGTCATAGCCTATTTTATTAATGTGGCTATTCCATCAAATTTTTTGTAATTTATGATTTTTTTTAATTAAACAAGTAGTAATCCACTTAATACATGAGTGTATAAAGTTGAGGTTCAAACCCACAACATGAGAGAAATAAAATGTAGTATCAGGTGCCATTGCACTATTACAAGTGCCAATGCACCACTAAAGATGCCAATTATATAACTTATAATTTAATCATCACTTATTTTATCCAAATATGACATTGATAACTTTTCTTATATATAATTGAACTATTAAGATATTGTTTGGATCACACTAGTATGAGAACTACAAGTTTTCCAAAAAGTAGAAATTTTTTTGATTATTTGATTAACCACTATCTATCAAAATGAATAAAATAAAACTTTTTAAAAAATTTTATTTTTCACAAATTATAAAAAGTTACTTACCTAAACTGCCCTCAATAAGAAGAACTTTTCATATCTTTTATAAATAAAAATATAAAATTACTTCAACTTAATTTAACTAATGACTAGTTTAACTTTTTATTTTTGAAAATTATAATAAATATAATATAATATAATTTATTATGAAAAATATAATTCATTAATTGTATAAAATAAAATTATTTTATTAATTACATAATAAATAGAAAAAATATTATATAAAAAAATAGAAAATTTATATCAAATATTATATCATAAATATAAATTCTAAATATAATCATAAATATTATTATAATTGAGATTTAATTCTAAATATAATTATATTTAATACATATGATATCTTAATTTTTTAAATAAACCTATTTTATTTTTTTATTAAATTTTAAAAAAATTATTAATTTAGAAAAATTATGATGTAAAGAGAGATTAAAAATATAATTTTTTTAAAAAAGAAATAATTAAAATCTAATCATATTTCTTATTTTTATATTATAATTTTGAAAGATATATTAATTATTTTAATAATATTTTCTAGGAAGTTTAGGGTTGATATGTCTCGGAAAGTGTTAATTTTTTAATATTAACAATAATTTTAAGCATTTATTGAAAAATTCACAAAAAAATTTACTTTCTTAGAAGTGCAACTTCTTGAAGCGAACTTACTTTCTATATAAATCAAACACTTCCAAAATTTGATTTGATTGAGTTTTGTAATGAATTATTATTATTATTATTATTTTGTTCTATTAATTTTTTTTTCACTTTTCTATCCAACCAAATAAAAAAAATTAATTTTTCTTGTATTTTCTTTCTTCTCAATTTTCTTTCGAACTAAATATGAGAAAAGAAAATATTTTTCCTCTTCTTTGCATGCTTTCTCTCTTTATTTCTCTTTCAAAATGAAGGGTAAGTGTGATATTATTAGGTTTCTATAATTCTATTTTTATCCATTTAAAGGGGCTTTTATAAGCTACAAACAAAAGCCTAATAAATTATTTAATCAGATCAAAAGTTAAGGTTGGACTACAATATCCTATCGGTAACTCGCCCTGATAATTTAGGCCGATGAAATTTTGGCCAATGAAATGTTGACAACTATAGAATGGGCACCAGCATTTCTTCTTTAAACCAATTTTGCTACAAACTCTTAAGATTTAAAATATTGACCAATGATGTCCCCCCTTTTTTAACAGATTTGATGGTAAATAATTTTTAACGCTGACTTACTGACTTAATTGTATGGAACTGAAAGGTCAGTATGGCCATAAATTTTCAATCACTAAATTAATTATTTTGTTTTTATAAAATATTCATTTTTATTGTATTCATAATCTTTTACATTCAAGTTATGTATTAAAAATCTAAAAAAATAAACATAGTAATTAATCTCTTATTTATAAATATAATGAGTATTATATTTCTTAAATTTTACAATTAACAATATTAGTCATTTATTTTTGTTGTTATTATAGTTATTTATCCCTTCATCACTTACAATGTTAAAATAAATAAAAATATTAATGTGGATTCTTAAACCTCATCTTAATACTATTAAATACATATTTAATTTTTAGTTATATTCTTTTCATTCACCATTTATTTTTGTGTTATGAGTAAAGAAAAAGAACAATAATTATTATAAAAGTAAAAATAAGAAATTAACAATATTAATTATAAAATTTATGAGTAAAGAAAGAGAACATAATTATTATAAAAGTAAAATAAAGAACTAATAGTATTAATTACAAAATTTGATAGAGATAATAATCATTATATTTAAAGTAAGTTGTTTGATTGGTTATTATTTAATAATTAAGAAAAATAAAACTTTTCAAAAAGTTTTACATCCCATAAAGTATGAAAAATTGTTTATCCATCTTCCTCTTAGATAAGTTTTACTTTATGTATTCTTTATAAATATAAAGATAAAAGTTTAATTAATGACAATACAATGAAGGAATAAAATTATATGAATAAGATATTATTCAAATATTATTATGTTTAATTTTATAATTTATGGATCATATTATTAGTAACATATTGTTTTAGGGGTAGAATTATTAATTATTAATTTTTTATTAAAACATTAACAATATTTAATAGCAATTAAATTTTATAATCTTATCAAAAATTAAAATAAAATATTAATTTTTTATCTGGAATAAATAATAACTATTTATTTTTCATGTTCAAAATAATGCCCCTCGACCACTCATCGAGAAAAGAATAATCAGTTGTACATTTTCAGAAGAAAAGTAATGTTATATATATATATATATATATATATATAAATGCCAAAATCAAGCTCTGATTTATAAGCATACAACTAGATCCATTTGTTGTTTTGTTAGCCAAATACCGATGCAAAATTGATCCACTACCATCCTTAATTACCAAGAATTTTTCACACCTTCAACTCGATTCCTAATTTTGGAGCACATCAGTTTCCATTCAAGAAACGTCAATGCAAATTTAGTAAATAGAAGAAGCCCATGTATTTTTTTCGATATTTTAATGTAGATAGTAGTATTTTTCAATTTATATTTAATTTAAATGTATTTTTATTATAAGATGTTTAAAACATTTTATATTATTTGATGTAAACTTTATAATTATCTTTCCGCCTCGTAGAAGGTTAGAGTGCTTTTTTATTATTTTTTATGATTTAATTGTTAATTAACTTGATATAAAAATTAAATAAATATATTCCTAAATTTAAATGAAATGAAAAATAACAATACATTTCAATTGAATTTTGTTTATAACGTTATTTCTATTATTTTTAGTATAATAATTAAAATGTATGAATTAATATGGAGTAAAATCAAATTTACTTAAAATTCAAATCAAATAAGGATTAAAACTAAATTTCGTGGGTTATTTTTTAATTTATATCATCCCTTTGTATCAATTTGCAAAATGTCAAGTGGGCTTTAAAACATCTTAACTACAATTTATAAACCATTAAATCCTGACTGTATATTACACTTCTTGTTATATTATTTAGATTATATATGTTTGGAATAACTTACGCAAACCAAAGCAAGGGCTAAAACTTAAAATACTGGGCACTTCTGTAATTACCTTTTTTTTTTTTTTCTTTTGCGTCAAAGTGAGAGAGATCATGTATATTAAAAAGCAAAGCAATTTTGGGATCGTTGGCAAGTGTTTATATCCTCCTGTTCATGAATATATTTCTTTTGTTTTGATTGACTTTAACGGTTAATATAACTTCACCAAAATAAGGTGAGTTGCCCCGGATTTGTTCTGGGGCATTGCAGTCTGGGCCCAAAAGTTAAATTTCCCTAGTTGAAGACAAACAAAATAACTTCTTCTTCATTTTTTCTTAAGCCTTTAAACCTTTGCTGACTTGTACCTTTATGTCAAATGACTCTCTCTAATTCGTAACTTAGTTTGAGCATCCATACCAAACTGGGTTGAAAGAATCATCCCTTTGAAAGTTATCTATTTTTACGCTCAAAATGTATTTAAAATTAATGAACGGTGAACCAATCGCCCTAAAAAAATATATTAAATATTCAATTCAAAGGCCACATTTTAAAGAGATGAGATTAACAAATATAATACATATATATATATCCTACCTTCCACTTTATTGAAAATTAAGTTTGGGTTATACTATACAAACTAGCTTCCACCTCTTCTAATTAAAGAATAACAATGACTCCAAAATCCAATTATTTGTTATCTCAAAAAAATTAATATAAAATATCAGTACAATTTATGAATAACAAAATTATTTTTTTATGTTTAAAGAATTTTTTTGTTAAAACATAAACGAGGAAAGAATTTGAACTTGTTTTTAAAGGTAATGTTCTTTCTTATATTTACTCCATACTTACTTTTTTTTTCATAAATTGTAGAATTTACAAATTTATAGATTCTACTGCCTATTAAAAGAAAATAATTATTTATTCTTCGAAAGGGGGGGCACAAATAGCATATTCCAATTTTTATAAAGTCTATCAGCCTTGCACAAATTTTTGATTTTTCTAGTCTACGCTAGCCTTTAGGAGATGGGGATGGATGGGAGGGGATTGGAGGCGCCGAGGTGGGGCTAATAAATTGGCACTCATAGCCAGCGGTGGTATCTGTCTATATCTCCATGTAGAGTGCTATTTTGGTCCAAGAAATTTAATTTCCGAAGGCATCTACAACATGGTTTCGAAAATTCAAATTAGCAAAGAGCTCTCAGATAACGTGAAAATTGAAGGAGCGTGTGGAATTGAAGATGTGGTTCAATGAAACTTCCCGTTTCCCGTTGATGGAAAATGTGAACGAAGACTCGTGATTATAGCCCGTGTGAATTGAAGAAAGAGATAAAACAAGACTTGTAATTAAATTATATAAAAAAAAGAAAAAGCAAATTAAGTCCATATCAACCAATATTAATCATATACATATTTTGGCCAAAAAAAAAATTAATTTGTTTTGGTACTTTCAATGGAACAGTAGAAAATAATTTATTTTTATAGAAAATTAATTATTTCTGAAAAAAATAGATTGTGAAGTTAAAAAAAAATACATTTATCAATATTTATATGAAAATAGTATTAGAGTTTTTAATACTCATATAATACTAGAAGGTTTTTTCCTACTTTACAACGTAGAGTATATAATTATAATTATTAATAAGAAAATTAAAAATTTAAGCTTTAATAAATAACAAGCCATTGAAAATATAATTTTAAAATTTATAATTATTTACTCTTTTAATTTTTATTAAAAATTATGATAATACATTTAATTTTCTAAAATGTATCGTGGAATCATATCTAGATTGTGAAACATATAACTCTAAAACTCTAATTTTTCGAATAATTTTCTAACTGACTTGCAATTTGCTACATACTAGATTCTTGAAAATATTCACAGGCTTTGAATGCGGGCCCAAAATAAATTTCCGAACCTTTTCCTGCATGGAACTTTTGCCTTTAATTTTTGAGTGTGTCAAATGTCATAATTCAATTTATTTAGGAGAGATCTTTAGTTCTATCTCACCACTAAAAGTTTAATACTATTTTTATATAATTTTTATTAAATATATTATTTCTATTCAACAATATGATTTTTTACAAAAAGCAATTATTTTTATCAAATTAAATTGTTAAATTAAAAAATTAATATCTTTAGGTGAAATTATATAAAAAAGTAATGAATTTTTATTCTAATATAACATTAGTTTTTTTCATTTAGTACGGTGAAGTTAATACCTCCAAAATATATTTTCCCTTCATAACTCTAAAGTTATGTCCATTGTAAAAGTGTTTATTGGTTGAGTAATCAAATTTCAAATCAATTTTTTCGTATATAATTGTATGAGATATAATTGAGTTTGACTTATTTAGTTTTACAAGAAATTTTAATGTTTTGGTGTGATTAAAATTATTCATAACTCGAGATCTTATTTGAAAATTCAATCATTTTTATTACCATTATTATTTTAAGTAAAAATAATTTTTACATAAACATAGATAATAAAATATTTAATTATATTAAATCAAATACTTTTATTAAAAATAATTAAATGTAATTATTTTTTAAATTATATAATTATATTAATAAAAATAAACTTATATAACCGAATCAAATTGAATTGATTCATCTCATATTATTATAATTTAAATTTAATGCAAATACGGATTGAATTGTAAAAAAAATTAATAAAATATTTGAATTATTAAAAAAATTGTTTACCCACATTCTACATTAATTTTGAGTCGAACGATCCGTAAATGTCCGGTCCAATGAAAAAGAAACCTTATTAACAATGTACGTGTCTAGTCCAGTGACAAGGAAACCTTATCAACTTAGTATATCAAACTAAAAATTATTAGTTATAAATTTAAAATTATTTTCAATTAATTTTATTTATTAAATTTTTAATTTTTAACTTTTTAATCAAAAGTTGTAATCTATAAATATTAATATTTTAGGAATTCTACCCAACTTCAGGTCATTTTACAAATGCTAGAGAAAGAAAAAATAATTATTCATGCCCCATTTTATCTTTTAAAATATATTTTATATTTTAAAAAAATCCGAATCGAAAGATTTTATGAATAAAATTGGGTCCCAAGAAAGCCGATTCACAAAGTTGCTATCACTATCGGATCAATGGCAATTCGACGAACCAATCTTCACGGCAAATAAAAAATCTTGAATTAATACTTATGTACAGGTAGAAGAAAACAACTTTAAAGTGTTTGGTTATATTTTTATATTTTATTTTCAAAAATTATCTTTAAAAATTATATTTTAAAAGAGTATTTTAAAATTAATAAAATAAAGATTAGAGGGTACTAGATGTTGTAAATAAAAAATATTTTATTTAATCATAAAATTGATATCTAAAAAAATAAGTTCAATAAAATTTAAAAGTTGTTTGTATTTTTTATTTTTAAATTATACATTTAGAGTTATATTTTTAAAAATAAATTCTAAAAATAATTTTTAAACAAATTTTTCTATTTTTAAAAATAAAAATCATACATTTTATTTATCCATAATCTAAATTAAAGTCCTTAAGATTTCCATTTTTTTAATAATAGCAATACTTAAATCATTAGACTCCCATACACAAACAATAAAAAATATTAATTTTAAAATGTAAGAGAAGAAAAAATTTTCAAGACATAATGAATCTTATTTGAATTAATAATATCTAAGTTAGAATCTCCATTCTTTAATTAAATTAACTAAATTTTGTATGTAATGAACATAACGTTTTATCTCGTATAATCATCATAAATTCTTCCTTTAGTTTTATTTGGTGTTTGATTTTTTAACGGGCTTAGTATTTAAGCAGCCCAGAAGAAAATTAATATAAACCATAGCTTTTCTGTTAGCTGCTTGATTAGCCATAATCCAAATCTTACTTGATTTTTCTATTTCATTTGGCCCCGTTGTTTGTTTGAGCCCCTAATTTTTCAGTGTACAAAAAACGTATCAATCCCATAATTCTTTATTTGGATGGAAAGAAAATAGAAAAGGAAGAAGAAAATTTTCTTAAATTTAATTTAAAAAATTAGAGAAAAATTGGGTAAAAATTTGAATTTATCATAAAATTTTAATCATGCATTTTATATCTATATTTTTTTCCTCTTTGCTTCCCCTCCAAATAAGAGAAAGAATAAAAATTTAAAATTTTCTTTTCTCTTCATTCAAGCAAGGTATAAAAGAGTGGGTATCATCATAAGCAGTAACAAGTAATATTAAATAATCCGAATAATTTGCGCTAAATGCACCGAAAAATTACAATATGGCTTAAGTAAATTCAATTTTTTTTTTATGAATCCCGCATCACTGATATTAAATAATAATATTATATACATAAAAAATAAGATCTAAAATTAGATTTCAATTAAAAATAAAAAATTATTATTAAATATAGAATAGTAAGATAAATTTATAAAATTTAATTTAATAAATATAAAAAATTCAGAATTCCATTATCCGTTAGTACAGTATCCTTGTTTTGTTTCTGCATGGCTTCAGTGCATTGTTTGGGGAAAATTATTCAATAACGCTCTGGAATATTAACTAAAAGGCAAGAATGATATTTTTCAAAAGGATAAAAATAGAAAAACATTGACTATATTTCAAAGACGGGTCAAGAGCTACATATTATTCACTTTAAATAACTTTGGATATTTTGTTCCTCACAAAAGAAAAAGGAAGACTACAAAATATCATGTTATGAAATATGATCTCCATATTTTAGTAACAAACATTGCAAGATTATATTTGAATTTATTTCCAGGGTAAACTACCGCGAAGTGTTCCTTGACATTTTCTTTTGAAAAATAGTAAGCAATGTTACTAAAGAGGAAAGAGTTTTATACACATTGATCCTAACTTATATTTCACGTTGTTTATCGTTTGTGCCGCTACTAATTAATAGAGAACTATTATTAATACAATCACAATTAAAGATAGCAGAATTAGTACTTATTACTCTCAATAAATATTAAGGATATTTTACCATGAATCATCATGAAATTAATTAATAGAGTCCCACTATTATTAACACAATCACAAATCACTACAAAAAAACTGGCACTTAGTTACAGTTAAAACTGTGGCTATCAAATAGCAAAACCATGGCTAAAAATTAACGCCATAGGGCATTAAATTATGACTAAATGTCGCATTGCAAAATTTATTTACCATGGTTTAAATAGGCGTGAGAACAAGAAATTTACTACAATAATAATCATGGCTAATCATTATTTATTCACGTTTATAAGCATAATTAAATTTCCTATGAAATTTTCAAAATATTGTGGCATTTTTTGGCCATGGTTAAAACCGTGGCTAACAATTATCTATTGAAAAAAAATTTAAATTTGTTAGCACAATTATAACCATGATTAAGTATTTAAAATTTGTAAACCATCCTGAATTTAGCCATAGTTATAATTGTAGCTAAGTATCTGGAATGTATTTATCATCTTAATTTAGCCACAATTATAACTGTAGCTAATATTTAATTGATTATTTTTTTTAAAAAAAGGCATTATAGTTCTTATATTATTAAACCTAAATCTGTGAATATAATAGATCAAATTACTAATATACTTCATATATTTTAAAACCTAAACCTATAGGTACAATAAATCAAAATACTAATAATCATATTAATAGCCAAAGTATGTATCCTCTTACAAAGAAAGAAAATATTCACAAACAGGTAATACTATTTCAAATGTCTACAACTAGAATAAAAAAAAAAGATAAATTTTAATGTCAATGAAAACTATCAAAATCCAAAAGATGAATGTAAGAACATGAGATCTATTATGTTCTAATGTGAAAATTTCTTAACCAAATTTATCTTGCAAGAATCTCATGAGATTGTTGAGCTGTGTTTGAGTCTGTGAAAGTTTTTCCTTAGTCTCATCATACCCAACAAGCTTTTCTTTCAAAGTTTCAACTTGCTTTGCTAACTTTTCAACTGCATTATTGGTTGAAGCACTAATAACTCTGGAGTTACCTTGTTGCATAGGTAGCTTAAAAATGCTAGAAGGACATACCTCAATTCCTAAACCATGTACACGACCGGAATACTTATTTTCAAATACTTTTCCTACAGCATTATCTGGTTCAGCTAATATCATTGAATGAACGCCTAAAGTAGCAACACGTTCTTGATCTTGAGGTAAGTGTTCTAAAATTTTATCTATACACAAAACATTAATATTAACAATCTGCTGTTAAATTAAAAATATGCATTTCTAAATATAGCTAATATTTTTAAATAGAAGACAAAAGGAAAAGTTGAGTAGCCTAATTAATCTACATTAGTGTTCACAGTAAAAAACCAATCAATTAACAATATCGAAAAATGAAACATTAATGTTTTGGGAATTGTAAAACTTTATTTATCCATTGACGTATATATACTGATATAATAATCCATGCTCAAAGAGACATGATTCTTCAAACAAAGTACAAGTCCAATTTAGTTCACATCTTCTAGTTGTTATCATAAAGAAATCAGGAACTCAATAAATGCATAGTAGTAGAATTAAGGAGTTTAAATGATAAGGCTCAAGAATGCATTCCAACCATAATACAAAGTAATATATATATTTGCATATATAAGCAAGCTATATTAGTTAAAAAAATGATTAATTTAAGTAAAATAACTTGTAGACTCAACAAATGTATAGTAGTAGAATTAGGGAGTTCAAGTGATAAGCCTCGAGAATGCCTTCCAACCATAAAACAGAGTAATATATATTCATATATTTAAGCAAGCCATATTAGTTAAAAGAAAAAACCATTATTTATGTCATCCAACAATTACAATAAGATATCATAGTACTACTCCTTCGGACTTTCATTAGTATAATGGCGAAAAAGCACAAATGTAATTCACTTAATAGTTTAATTAAATTAAAATTTGAATTGGGGTTCTGTCTTAATACTCCAAGACTATTTAAGGAAGTCCTTGCTGGTGGATTAGGCATTAAAGTAGTCGAGAAGATAGGTAAGTATTTAAGGACATATAGATAAATATGAAAGAAGAAATGAGACTATTCAGGAGATAAATGGAAAACTAGAATGAAGGCTACAAGGTAAAGCTATTGTCCCAGGCAGGAAGGTTAATTCTCTAGAGATCAGTACTTCAAAGTATCCCACATATTAGATGGCTACTATACGTTTTACCAAACAGTAACTAACCTAGAAGGAAAAAACCATTAGAATTTTTGGTAGCGTGATTATCGAAATTAGGAATTACATATGATTGCATGGAACAAAACTACAACTCCTATTTACAAAGGAGGATTCGGACTCGTGAGACCAGACTGTCTAAATTGACATTATTTGGCTAAGCAAATATGAAGAGTTTTATCTAAACCGGAGCTACCACAAAGTTATTATAAGGAAAATATGGAAAAGGAAATTTAAAGAATATAACTGATGGACATTCCAATGCATCCTGGGGATGGAAGGACATTCAAACAGGCTCATTTAATAATGGACAAAGCAAGATGGGAAATTGGCCCAGGAGAATGGGTATTACTTAACAGTAGATTTTGGTCACAGATTGTCTTATTATGAGTAAACGATGTCTTATCACAAACAAAGTTGGAAGAATAACAGGAAAGGCGACTTTCAGTATATCAGTTACAGATTAGGTTTTTAAATTTTGGTTTCAGCTTTTTGTATTTATGATTCTTTACTTTACTTTCTTTGTGGTCGACATGGATTTATGTAAAAAGGCATAAACTATATCCTTCAAGTGTGATGATTATCTCAATTTCATTTTCAGGAACTTGGTTTTTATGAACAAATCTCTAAATAGATTAATAAGAATTTTTCTCCATTGAATTTACACTCAAAGTATTTATACATACGAGCCAAAATAAACAAAAGGAACTTCGTGACTTTATGTATATCAGCCATAAAATCCCTGTCTAGCAACAGTTATTGTGTAGCATGGTGGTTGAGACATGGTATTACTATATTTTACAATTACAAATACAAATTCAGAACTTTCTTCATAAAACTTTATACAACTTGCAGTAATGGAAATACCAAACAGAAATCCTTTATAGATACACGCATCTGATATTAAAGTATAAAAGATCCTTCATAGAACAGAACATATTTAAGAAAATAAGAGTCCCACTAAATTCCAACACAGATTGCTACAATAACAATAATTTAGCATCTAACCTGTGATGTGAGTATTCAATGAGGTAAAGATCCTGAAATCTGTGTTCTAATCAGCAAACAGTAGCAAGCTTGATGAAGATCTGTCACAGCAAAACTTAATCCAGAGACATCAGATAATGGATTTTTTCTTTTAAGTAGGAAATCAAGGATCAAGGGAGAATGGAGGAATTTGTTTTGAATTTGGATAGGAAGATATAATCTACCATTCTGTACAGTAACAAAGCAAAGAAAGCATGTAAAGCTAATTCATGGACAGATGGAAATAGGACAACTAGTGCACTCCCTGAACAAGGTCCTATATTCAGCATGCAATAACTTTAAATTGATATATTAAACAAGTTGGAATCATGTGCATAAATCAAATATTTGTAAAGCTAGGTGGCTGCCATTATAATACAGTGCGGGGAAAACTGAACTACAACTAATTAAGATGGCATTTTGACATTTTCAAAATAATGGACAGCCTTAAGTCCACTCACTGTCTATACATTTTGATGGGCTCTCCTAATGTTATTGCTTCCTTTATAGAGGAAAGTATGTTTTGGGTGTTTGGAAGCTGAGAAAATTTTGGAATTAAAAGCCGCTTTTAATCAACTAAATGGGTCTGGGCTTCCTATTTGGAATAGCCAATGAAGTCACTATTGTAACTAGGAAGGAGTAACTTATGATAACAGCATCACAACAAAGAGAAAGAGAGTGACTCAACTGATTCTGAATCACAACAGAGATTATGAATAGACAAATCCATATTGGTTGCTACGTGCATCATATTTGCTCCTCTGGTCAAAAACTTGAGAGGAGATAAGAGATATATAAAAGTATAAAATTAGGACAGATAATATGCAAAACTTATATTGTAATTGGTTTTATATATATATATATATATATTCTCTTGAAGCAAGAAGATTAAAATTTACGTAGAGTAATTCCTGTAGCTTCAAGCAAGAGATTCTTTATTCTCTTGAATATTAATTCATCCGAGTTATTTGATTAAAAACTTGTTGTCTTCCACAGGAAGGCTCTGGCTCAGTCCAAAGCGTCATGTTCTCAAACATCCAGGTCACAGATGTGCAGAACAGGATTTTTCTTGGAATTATTTAAAAGGTACTTAATTCTCTCTTTTTTTATCTATTATTCTGGTGTTTACTTATAATAGTTTGTCTTGGATTCTTGGAGGAAGAGAAATCAAATAGCAGAGAAATGAAGGGTTAATTTTTTTTTATTAAGCATTAAACTAAAAGGAAGAAACTTTTAGTACACTATATTGCCATTTCCTTCCCTTCCCTCTCATCCATATATCATCAATATTACTTTTACTTGGGTCATTCGATGAGATTCCAAACTTTTTTTTATTTGTTAACATCCGAAGTGAAATTTGCAACTTTTTCTTTAAAAAGGTGGTAACTTTGTACAGATTTATGTGCAAAAAGTATACAAAGTTTTGTAACTCCATCGATTAAAGTTGTGAGAGTATTGAAAAAGAAAAACATTCATACTTTTCATGGCAATTCACCAATATTCTCCCTATAGTACTTGCCAAAGAATCACCCACAAAATTGTATGATACTTCATTTTTTAGTATGCTTTAGAGTAATTAGTATTTTGTTTGATATTTGACTTGCTTTTTGTTGGTATCTCTGAAGCAGGTGTTTATGGAGTTATGAAATCGAATATTACAAGCAATGCCAAACAGTTAAACGCAGCTAGATGCCTACAAGCCTTGGAGCAACAAGACAGGGTATAGCACAGAACAACTTAGAGGCAGAGAATTTGAAATTGGCTACAGCCAAATCAGGATTCATGCAAGGATGTAAGATTGTTAATAATAGATTTCTAATTTGATTCTACTTTCCCTTCTTTTCCATCCACGCACAAAGTAATTGGAAAAGAAAAAAAAAGTTGCTATGCAAATCACAAAATATTTTATCAAAGAAATTTGTAAATCCAATCAGTAAAATTTATCATCAATAAAAACCAAGGATTAAAATAATTTAACAAATTGAAAACCTAAATTTACCATTAATACACAAATTCTGCTTTTGATTCTCGTACCTGAGTTTTACGATTTTTTGGCAATGGTAGCACAAGGGTTTCATAAGAAGATTCATCGATTGCTCAACTCTCCAATGTCGACGGCACAACTTGTTTGACTCTCCAAAGTCAATGATGCAAACGCAGCTCGCACACGTCCGAGTTTCAGAAGCAAAAGCAGAGAGCAGTTAGGATTCTGGAAGTTCGTGGGGCAAAAAAAGTAGGAAACTTGGTGCGCGCTAATCTTTTTTGGCTACGGAGATACAGCCACGATTTGTGAATTGTGATAACCACGATTAATTAAGCCGTGAAAAACAAAACAAGGCTAACTAGCAGTTTTTTGTAGTGAATAAAGATAGTAGAATTAGTACAAACTGCAAATATATGAATAATTAAGTTTAAATCTGTTACAATGTACAATGATCTTAAACATTGAAAAAATAACTTATATTAATTTCATTCATGAATCACATCCAACTTCAAATTTAAACGTTTTGTTGGAGGGATTGCACTTCTATTAACAGAAGTAGATGAATCAAAAGGTTTTGGAGGCATCTTTAATTTGTCCACTTCTCCTTCTAGCATTTGTATCACAGTTTTTATTGAAGGACGCTCCATTGGATGCCATTGAATGCACCATAGCCCCACAAGTGCAAGCTTTTTTGCAATCTTAATATCTCCATCATCTTCAATTTGAATATGTATGTCTTTACCTTCAAGTAAATTATCGATCCAATCTGGATATAAAACTTGAAAATTTTCATCAGCTGACTTATCCATATTTTTTCTCCCTCCAACCATCTCTAACAACAACATTCCATAACTGTAGATATCAGACTTGTATGATACATTTCCAAAGTTTCTTGAAAAAACTTCAAGTGTAATGTAGCCTAAAGTTCCTCTTATTGCTGTCATTGAAACAATACTTTGATTCTTAGAACACAACTTGGTAAGACCAAAATCAGTAATTTTTGGAGTAAAGTTATCATCAAGTAACACATTATGAGGGTTAATGTCAAAGTGCAAAATTCGATGATCACAACCTTAATGAAGATACTCAATTCCTTTGGCTATGCCAAGCGCAATTTGTTAACTTCTCCCATCCAAGGAAGTTGTTGTTGCCTGGTGGACAAATAAACTTTTGTAGGGAACCATTTTGGAAGAAATCATAAATTAAAGCACGACGAAATCCATCAGCACAGAAGCCAAGTAATCGGACCACATTGACATGGTGAATTTTGCCCATTGTTCCTACTTCATTTATGAACTCTTTCCCTTCTTCCTCTGTGTTACTTAGCGTCTTTACAGCCACATGAATATCATTAGAAAGCTTACCTTTGTAAACTGCTCCATGAGCTCCTTCGCCTAATTTATCATTGAAGCGACTTGTAATTCTTTTTATGTCAGCATAAGAGAATCTGGCAGGTTTGAGTGCTCTGTAATCTTCCAGAAATTTCTCGACTCTGGCCTGATCTTCACCTTTTGTTCTAAAATAGCCATAGATTTGGAAGAATGCAAGGAGCACCAGCACCAACACAATTGAGCCTACACAGGTTACACAATAAAGACATCAAACATTAGATCTCAGTTATTTTCTCCATATAATAATATATAGAATTGTACACGAAGTTCAAGAGAAAGGAAATGGGAGGACAAGAGAGGGCATGTCTTACCTGTAGCACCTATGATAGTTGGTGTGGATATCTTCATTTTTGGCTTGTGCTTTTCGCCCGAATCATAATGAGGATTTGTCCACGTAAGAATTAATGTATTTCGCTGCAGATAAAATGCAGATATTGGCGAAATGATCTCAAGCATCTTGGTGCATGATAGTAGGTCCAGCCCATCCATACTCTCGTGATGGTCAGCAGCATAAATCGGGCAGAAGAACATATCTTGCGCCCATGGGTACGACCAATAATTGTTTTTCAGGTGTTGATAAGGGATTGAAGAGCAATTAAAGAAAGTTATATTCGTCGCCGAGTCTGATATCCACCGGTAAGGATAAATGGATGAATTGTAGAATTTTAGAAAGAGTGCCGGAAGACAGTTATCGGGGTCGATTGCGTACAGTGTCTGACATTGGTAATCGATATCCTGGACAAGGAGTTTTACAGGATCTGGGACTGTGGGGAGCTCAAGAATGGTATTATTATCAGAACAGGATAGACCAAAGCCAGGTTTATCGCCAGTGTCATCGGCGGGGATGAGCTTGAAAGGATATCGAATAGACGGTCCATCAGGGTCGCAGTGCCACCGCTTACTGTGACCGGTCCCAAGATTCATAATTAGCAGTATCAATACACTGATCAAGAAATAACATTTCGGAGACCAAATCATTTTTGTAAGGGAATTAAGCTTACTTCGAACTGTACTCTTTCCTTTGGGTGCCAATAATATAACCGACTAGTATCACATCCAGTAGGACAGAATAGATATGAGTTAACCCGGAAAAGTAAATTGAGAAGAAAGTTCTCCAAGAAGATATGGGCCCACCGCAAAGCATAAGGTCTCGTCTTCCATTCAAAGTTTGAAAGTTCAAACTACCACCTACCACAACAAAATCATTTCAGTTCCTAACTGTAGAAAAGGCGATTAAGATTGGAGTGCTAGTAATAGTATTCCATCTTATTCAGGGCCATGTGCAGAGGGAAATCATCCAGATTTTTGGTGCTCTTTCTTGTTATTACTCTCTGGCTGCAACATATTTCTAGTACTTCTGATCTGCAAGAAGCATGTTCGCCATCCTCCTGCGGCAAAATCTCCAATATAAGTTATCCATTTCGTCTGAAAGGTGATCCGAAACACTGCGGCGACCCGAGATATGAGTTAGCCTGTGAAGATAACGTCACTGTGTTATCTTTGTTCTCGGGAAAATACTATGTGCAGTCTATCAACTACAACAACTATACTGTCCGAATCGTGGATCCTGGGCTTAAAGAGGATGATTGCTCATCCTTTCCTCGTTATTTCTTATCTCAATCCAATTTCAGTGATACCTACAATGATTCCGAGTTGTATGATTTTGGTGCTTACGTGGAGCCATATCATGCCATGTTCGATTTCGAATTTGAGTCTTCAACTTTATTTAAGCACATAGTTTACTTGAATTGTAGCAGCCCGGTGAGGGACGATCCTGTGTATGTGGATACTGCTTCCTGCGTGAATTGGCCTTCCAAAGGCCATATTTATGCGATCCCTGGCGACTTACTTGCTGGGGACTTAGAAGCTGAGTGTCATGTGAAATTTGTTGCAGCAATGAGATGGAATTGGAGTTTGGTCAGAGACAATAAAAACTTATCCTATTCTGATGTTCACAGGCTGCTACTGCAGGGCTTTCAGGTTTCATGGCTGCACAGAGCTTGTCGAGATCGTTGTCCGCAGACTGGATACCGCTGCTCCTGGATCCCTGCTAGTGAAGATATTGAATGCTTTAGACGGTATGGGGATTACTGTTATTCACCATTAGGAATTCCGCGCAACTCTTCCAACTGCGGTAAGAAAATTTGTTTCATTTTCTTCTTTTTTTATTTTGAGGAAATATCTGCTTTGAAGTAGCAGATTAGTTCCTAATATTAAATCACATAACCCGTTAGATTTTTCTTTTCAACGAAGAGATCATGAGTCCCAACACAAGCCTCACGGTTAATTAAACCAAAAGACGAGTTACTATTTTTCAAAAACTGAAATACATCAGTGCAAATGGTGGAGCCTAATTTGTTATCTTAAAATGTATAACTGTCAACTGTAGGGTGAATTTTAATCTAAAATTTTCAGGGGTCTAAAGAGGAAAAAAAAATTGTTGAAAGAACGAAATGGTTTACGTTAAAAAAATATTAAAATTTTTCATAATTATATAATACTAATATATAATTTTAATATTGAGGGGACAACACAATCCTTTCATCTCTGCTAACTCCACCTCTGGTAGCAGGGGTTAGGCTTTACTGTAAATATATTAATTAAAAGGGTATAGCAAACAATAAATGAAACTTCTTATCTAATATGTTACAATTTTCAAATTTGTAAGCTGACATTATCTTTATGTTTTTGGTGATTTAGGAAACTTGCCTAGGCTGCGTATAATTGCCGAAGGTATGGATTTTGTCCCATCTTTTATTGTATTTTATTATACAGTGTCTACTGTCGTTAATTCCAGCTTTGCAAATTTTTAAAGAAATTTAACAGGAAATTAAAAAAATTATATATTATTATATATACATTAATAAGTTGTTTTTTCTTCTTTTGGGTTCCTGCATTTTACTCGTTTATTGAGAGAGAGAGACAGAGAGAGAGAGAGAGAGTGAAGAAAACGGAGCCAAAGAAAATGAAACCCGACCCCACCATTAAGAAAAATGGTAAATTACATCCGACCGTCTCAAAGCATTGTTTTTAGTGTATTGTTTGCCCCTTATACTAGCTAAAATATGCTTATCACATGTTTATACATAATTGATGGTGAAAAGAATCCTCTTTTATTAATTTTTTATTTTATGTCTAATAAAATATTCCACATATAGTTTTTACGTGTAAAAATCCTCTTTTACAACTCTTTCTTCTCCCTCACTATTCTAATTCGTATTGCGATAATGATTTTTATTTTTCTTATATCACTTTTATGAATTACGGTCTTAATTTTTTAATGTATTAAAATCTCATAATACATTTGAAAGTTATGACTCAAGTTTTTTTCGAAGTGTTTGAACATAAAATTAAATTAATCAGTTTTTTGTTTTAATTATGGAAGAGTACTTTTTCTTCTTAATTTTCCATTTTGTTTGAAGAAATTAAAAGTTTTCTTGAAAAGCTTGGTCAAACTAAATGAATCCCTAACTCTAATGATGGATATGTTTGGGAGTTAAAGAGGAGAAGGAAAAGTTGGACAATGAAAAATAATGAAGGAAAATAAAAAGGAGAAGAATAAATAAATAAATGATAATTTTTTTAATTGTATGAATAATAATTTATTTAACATATTCTTAAAATTAAGGATTTAAACCCATAATGTGAAGAAAATAAAATCCTTAATATAGTATTAAATATTACTACACCACTAAGAGTGCCAACAATAATTTATAACTTTTCTTTCTCTTACTTAATGCTTAATAAATTCTTCAAAATTCTCTAAATAGAAAGAATAAAAAGAGAATAAAACAAAAACTTGCTATTTTTTTCTCTTCAATCAAAGATTCAGAATAAATATTAAAGACTATAACTTAAAATTTATTTTATTTTTCTTCCCCCTCCATTTTCCAGCCAAATCCATATACATCGTAAGTTTAGGTTGGTAGAATTTATTATATGCCTTTGCAATTTCTATCTCCCTTCCTATGCTCCTTCCACCGCAGGATCTGCCCTCAACTTTTTATTAACTTTTATAATTTAAAAAAAATAGAGACATAGAGTTTGTTTGGATCCTATTTTTAAAAATAATTTTTATTTTTAAGAATAAAAAACTGAAAATTTTATTTAGCAACGTATTCTCAAAATTTATTTTTAAAAAACTATTTCTGAAATTCTTATTTTAAAAAAATAAGTTTTAAATGTTTTTTATTTTTTTTTATTCTTGATGATAATTTTATAATTAAATAAAATTTTTTCTTTTTTTTTTACTAAACATCCTTTATTCTTTATGTTGGGAAAATTTAATAAATCAAATTAAATGTAAAAACTATACATACATGTTTCGCCTTTAGATTTTGATATTGTATTCCACCATACGGAAGTAAAAAATCACCACGTATTAGGAATTCTTGTCTTTATCCATACTAATTTTATCAAAACTACACATACACTTTGCTAGAGAAAAGAATATGAAGAAGTTTTTTTGATTGTGTTCTAAACACTATGTTCTCTCTTAATTTACTTTCTGTCTCTTTTTCATTTTTGATGGAAAATGGGTAATTATTCTCTCTATCCCATATTCCCATTTTTGTGATCAATTATTCAAAAAGAAAATTGATTGCTTCATTTTGATTATTTGAATTCAAATTCAAATAAATTAAATATTTATCCAAACAAATAAATATTCATCATATGATAAATATGGATAACCCATTATGGCTGTCTCCATGTTCATCATCTCCCACTCACACATAATGGGATGAGTTACATCATACAATCTTCATCTCTCTATTTTGGTTTTCATACTTGGTGTATTATCGTGATCGCGTGGGCATGATGTTATTTTGGGTGTTGTTGTACTAGAAATTCTTGAACGAAATCAGCACAAAACAACCTTTCCTCCTCAGATGCTCTAAATTTTCCCATATACACTTTTTATTTACAAATCTAATCCTTCACGAGCTTTATTACGAGCTCAGATTGCCATCCACATATGCATAGTGTCCATGCTTATGATGTTACCAAAATTAACTTCATAACGGACATGTCTCAGACATTAGTATAATCGTGTATATGTCGGGAAATCTTCCTTTTGCCTACATATCACTTTGATTTAAAACAGTCGCTTTCCTAGCATTTTATCCTTTAGACCGTACATATCATGATCATAGAATGCATACTAAGGTAATGAACACTGTATCATTTTTCTATGATATTGTCAAAGTTAAAGGATATCTTTGAAAAGAAATTTTCTTTTCTAGGATTCACATAGTAATGAACCATGGGTCTTTCACTTGCTTCCCATTTGTAGTTCCTTTTGCACATGTGATATGAATCATATGCTACAATGTTCCCCTTATAGCATAAGGGCGTATATCGATTTTATTAGTAACACTGTACAAACTTTGGTTCAGGTACACATAATACCTAACTTAAATTCTTTCACATTATTCAACTCCTCTTTGACGTCATTATGTGAAAAATTCATTGTCTGGCCACAAGTATCATGGAAGGTGGGAGAATCCACAATTTGATCTATATTGGTATTTCGGATCTCATCTTAACTTTACCTTATTGAGGCGATATATTTTATTTTGCATTACTTCTTTACTAAAACATAACATTTCTTATAGTTATGTTAGTGAACACATATCTCATCTTCGCTAACTTCTCATGAGCATCAAAGGTGATTGTTCGTGTGAGAGAACTAACTTTAGCAACCTATACGACATACTGGACATTCGTATACTCATACACATATTATAACACTTGTAATTGAATAAAAACATACTTTATTCATTTCAATTTTGAAAATGTTCAATCACATTCTACATATATCAAGAGATTTTACATGTTCAATATATACATCTTTAGGTATCGATTTAGTAAAATGATATGCTATCATCTTTTGCATGAGAATATGTTGAATGGTGACCTTTTTCTATGTTCTAGTATCTCTTACAAAATGATACTTTATGTCTATATGCTTAGTTTTGCTATGACACTTTGGATTCTTTGTATTACATTCTACACATACTAAAAGATTTTACATGTTCAATATATACATCTTTAGGTATTGATTTAGTAAAAAAATATTCTATCATCTTTTGCATAAGAATATGTTGAATGGCGGCCTTTTTCTATACTATAGCATCTCTTACAAAATGATACTTTATGTCTATATGCTTAGTTTTGCTATGATACTTTAAATCCTTTGTATAGGTGATGGCTGTCTGATTGTCATAATATATCAGAATGGGATTTAAATTCTCACTACAAATTCTCGGAGATAATATAAATCTTTTTAGCTATATTACTTCTTGTATTGTTGCAAAACAAGCCACAAACTCTGTTTCCATTATCGATAATGCAATACATGTCTATTTCTTGCTACACTATGATATGGAACCATTATTTAGCAAGAAAGAGTAACCTGATGTGAATTTTCGCTCATTTAGGTCTCTTGCCCAATCCTTATCAGAATATCCAACTAAGCATAAATCATTTCCTCGATAGCATAACGCGTAGTCAATAGTGCCTTTCAAACATCTCAATATCCTCTTGATAGCTTTCTAATGTTTTTGTTTGGGGTTTGACTGGTATCTACTTATGAGTCTGATCGCATGATAAATATCAGGTCTTGTATACATCATTGCATCCACCAGACTAGCAACTGCACTAGAATAAAGAACTTTTTCAATTGATTTCTTTTCAAATTCATTTTGAGGGCACATTTCTTGACTTAATGGTTCGCTCTTATTTATAGGAGTATCCATGGGTTTGCAATCTTTTATATTGAATTTCTCAAGGATTCTCCATATATAACTTTCTTGAAAAAGAGAAATAAGTTTCTTGGAGTGACCCCTAAAGATTTTGACTCCAAGAATGTAATCTGCTTCACCCATATCTTTCATCTTAAAATTTAAGGATAGTAATTTCTTAATAGCCATAATCAAATTTATATTATTCCCAACCAATAGTATATCATTCACATAAAGGGATATTATTCCTAGCAATTCCCCACTTTTAGCGATAGCGTGTAAGGCCTATGTGCTACCTTGCAGGATTTTTCCGGCTATCAAAGCTGGCTAAAAAGTGAGGAAAATTTTTTTTCTTTCCAATAAGGTGTGACACGTGGTAATAGAGCATTAGGTTAGATCCCACATGCCCCCCTGAGAGTGAAGAGAGTTTTTTTTTGTTCTAGTTGGATGTGAAATGATGTATCATTTTTGCCCAGCATAAAATGACATATCATTTTGGAGTCCATTCAAGTGGCTTTCACATCCAAAATGGTGTGTCATTTACTAGACGGTCAAAATGACCTATCATTTAAGTTCTTTTTTTTTACCTCCAGACAAGTCAATTAAGTTAACCTAACTCGATTCACGAACCCAATCGGGTCTGTGCAACCTAAAACATTGTTTTGTCAATAACTTTTAATCTAGAGCTTTGTTTTAGGTGATTTAAAAGCCATTTTTTTGAAAACTTCATGCTCTACAAATTTAGACTAATTTTATGGCCTAAAAAATTTATTTTCCAGGGGAGCTAGTATTTCAAAGTTATGGATTTTATGGAGTTTATAGGCACTCTTGTTGTTCATTATTGTTCAGGAGTGTCTTATGGATATTTTATATATTCCCTTTAATACTAAAATCATCCTAATGTTATTCTTTCAAAAATAGTAGAATTAAAGAAAGTTTTAACATCCAATGGTTGCATCTCATGTTATAAGAGAAAAAGTAAGAAACATGTTTTCTTTGGCAAAAAAAATTACCAATTATATACACAGTAAACAGCAAGTGCATCTCATATAATACATCTCATACAACACATGTCTTGCATTCAATTTCATTAAATACATGTAAGGAATTACAGGCATCAATGCAACCAGGCTTTGATACTAATGTTTGAAAATTTTAATAAATCAAATTAAATACAAAAATTATACATACTTTTTTCGTCTTTAGATCTTGATGTTGTATTCTACCACATAGAAGTTAAGAATTACCATGTATTAGGAACTCTTGTCTTTGTCCATAACAATTTTACTAAAATTATATACACACTTTTCTAGAAAGAAGAAGATGAAGAAATTTCTTTGACTCTGTATTCTAAACAATGTGTTCTCTCTTAATTTACTTTTTGTCTCTTTTTCATTTTTGATAGAAAGTGAGTAGTTATTCTCTCTATCCCATATTCCTACTTTTGTAATCAGTTATCCAAAAAGAAAACTAATTACTTCATTCTGATTATTTAAATTCAAATTCAAATAAATTAAATATTTATCCAAACAAATAAATATTTATTACATGATAAATGTGGATTACCCATTATAGGTGTCCTCACATTCATCACTTTATTTTTTTAAATTTGAAAATAATTATTTAAAAATAAAAATATATTTAAATACATTCATAATTTTTATTTTAAAATTCATAATTTTTATTCAAATCTATATAAGAAAATTTATATTTATTTTTTCCTAAATTTATCGAAAAAGATAGGATTTGAACTTCCTTTTGAGACTGAGTTCCCGTTTGTTTTTTCCGAAAAACCTTTTTATAACATATAATTGCAAAATAATAAAATAAATAAAAATATTTTATTTATTTAGTATCAAGTATAAATAATTTAAAAAAAATATTTTTATTAATTATTATAATTATAAATATTTTTTAAATTAAAAATATAAATAACATATAATTTCTTTATAAATATATATAATTAATATTTTTTTATAAAAAATACTTTTCTACAAAATAAAAGGCGAGTAAAATATTACTTGAATTTTTCCTTTCATAATTTGATTAATTTGTGGATTGGGATCCAGTTATGATGTAATTAATTGAGTTGGTTCAAACTGATTTTATTATATACATTAATTTTAGTATAAAAATAACGATTAATAATTTTTACCATAAAATTATGTTTTTTAGTATAATAAATATTAAATATTATAAAAATTCTATTAATTTATTTAAATATATACCTTTTTACTTAAAAATGTTAATTTGTTTTCAAAATATTAATAAAAAACTATTAGATCTTTGGACCGGACCTGATGTTGATTTGATTGGGTCTGTCAGTCCGCACAAAAGCCCCGAACCAAATGGTATTTTAGTATTGTTCACTTTTGTGGTGATTTGTATCTTCATATTACGTTCACATTATATCAGATGATAGTGACAATATGAATAAAGTTATTTTGAAGCCGACTCGAATAATAATCATATCATATCACATTAATTTATTTATTAAACGTGTTAAGGCATATTGATCTATCTAACTTGTTTATAATTTCAATTAATAAAATTTAATGATTGCTTTAAAATATTATATTGTGATGAGTTGCACTTATATAATTAATGTATGGAATTGAATTTTTTATATATATAACAATTTATATTAAATTAAAAAACTTTAACATTTTTCCTCATTTAATGCATTTTTATAATCTCTTTGTTTTACTATTTTTTAATTTTTTTATATTTTCTTTTTCTCTGAAATAATTTTTAGCATTTTTTCTTATTTATTATATTTTTATAATATATCTGATTTCAATTATATTTAATATGCACTAATAATTCTGATTAAACTACAAGCTAAAAATTTTAATTAATATATTAAATTAGGCTCAAAATTGATAATTGCAAAAAAAATAATTGATTAAATTATATAAACAGTCAAGTCAAAAAAAATTTTCCTTTAGATAAATTAGTGATTTGCATATATTAATTAATTATTGAGCCATACTTTCTTAGGTAATAATTATTGCATATATTTTAATATAATCATTTGATGCTTAATATAAATAAAGTACTTATATGCAAACACTACAGCAAAAAAGACTTTTAGCGGCGACATTTGTCGTCGCTAAAAAGTTCTCGGTCGTCGCAAAAGAAAAAGTCGTCGTTAAAAATGTCGTCGGCGAAAGTCCGTGCGTAAAAAGGTCAACAGCGACGACAATTTGTCGTCGCTAAAAGTTTCCCCTTTTGCGACGACTCTGTCGTCGCAGAAAACAATTTCAAAATTCAAAAAAATTTGAAATTTAATTTTTAGCGGCGACAATTGTCGTCGCTGTAGGGTAAAAGTCGTCGCTGAAGGGCGGACCTTCAGCGACGACAACTTGTCGTCGCTGAAAGAGGAGACTTTCAGCGATGACAATAGTCGTCGCTGAAGGTACGCCCTTCAGCGACGACAAGAGTCGTCGCTGAAGGTCCGCCCTTCAGCGACGACAAGAGTCGTCGCTGAAGGTCCGCCCTTCAGCGACGACAAGAGTCGTCGCTGAAGGTCCGCCCTTCAATGACGACAAAGGTCGTCGCTGAAGGTCAGCCCTTCAGCGACGACAAAAGTCGTCGCTGAAGGGCTTAATTTCAGCGACGACTTTTTGTCGTCGCTGAAAGTCTCCTCTTTCAGCGACGACTTTTACCCTACAGCGACGACAATTGTCGCCGCTAAAAGTTTCTTAATTTTTTTTTAAATTTTTTAAAATTAAATTATCATATATTTCAAATAATGTACCTATTTTAATTAACTTGAATTATTTAATAATTTTTTAAATTTATTTTAATATAAATTATACAATTATAACACATCAAAAGTATTATTAATAATGTTTAGCAATTTGATCCAACATAGAAAATTAACACTCATAAAACAATGGTAAAAAAAAATTTTATATGAATAAACTAATAGACTATATACATCATCTATATAAATGTGCACATATAAAAAATATAAAGATACATAAACAAAATATACTACGGGGAAGTAGGGAGATGTCAATATCACAGTGCACCATAATCGTCGTCGTCGTCGTCATCATCATCATCATCATCCTGACTACGAGGCTGATAAAATGACGGTGGCGGCTGAGCGGTAGGTGCAGGCGTAAATCTACTCGGCCCAGGCGATGTAGCAGCAACAAATGGAGGCGGCGGTAGGACAATACCCTGCTGTCTAAGGATCGAGGTCATCTCAGAAAGATAAGTCCCAAACTACTGCTGCATCTGCTGCTGCTGCTGCTGCATCATCTCCTGCTGCTGTATAATCTGCTGCTGCTGCTGATCAAGCCGCTGCTGCTGCTGCTCAATCAATCGCTGGCTCTGCTGAACCTGCTCCCGACTCTGGTGCAACTGCTCCTGCAACTCACCGAGCTGAGACACGGTCTGTGAGCTCGTCGCCGTGCTAGAAGTCCCCATGGAACGATAAGTCTGACCAGCAAGTACACGCCCAACAGCCTTCCTGTACCCTCGACGAGTGCCAAGTACCTCATCGGCAATGGCAGCCTCATCTAACTGTACAGGAGTCGTAGGCAAGCTAGTGGATGATACACTAGACTGTACATGCTGAGTCATGAGCTCAGTCATCCTTGCCTTAAATTATTAGAAAAAAGTAATAAGAAATCTACCTTGGAAGATATATTTGTAAAATTTTATTTAAAATATAAAATTCAAACAACTTACATGTTGCCCCTGAGGGATCGGATGCACCCACTCCCCCGACCTGTATGTATGTCGGTCCCTAAAGTTATCGGGCACCGACTGCAGCTCACCAGTATCTCTGTTTCTCTGTTCAATTTTTGTAACAAAAAAAAAGGATGAAGGGTTGTAATGCTATTTAACAAATGGATATATTTAAAAAAGATAGAAAAAATTTAAATTACCTTATCAAAGCGATGTGCAGCAATAGACTTTGACCCATGCCGGTCATTCACGACCTTCTGTGCTCTATTATTTGTATTTCTTGCAGATAACTCCTGCAAATTAAGAGAAGAAAGTTAAATTTTAATGTTCATAATCTACTAATTATGAAATATTGTCATAATACCATAAAATATCATACTTACCCTGTACTCGTCACTATCAAAGAAATCCACACACCTCTGCCATGTCTGCGGTGAGACAGACCGAGGCACACAACGTCGAGCTCGATCCAGGTCATACTCTTGGTATCGATCACCTCCATGATCTAAGAAATACTTATTCAACCTGTACTTCCAATCTCTGTACAGGTCGGCAGCAGTCCGCATCAAACCAGAGAGCGCTCTATCCCGATCACCCTCAGAGACGCCCTGGAACTCGAAATGGGACTGCATTAAAAGACATTTAATAAATTTATGAGTAATATATTTAGAAATTTCAATCTCAAAGACATTAATTCAAAAGGAAATGGATACTTACGCAAACCTCCTGCACAACTCTATCTCGAATCTCCTGAGGTACAGCCCGCCATGACTTATAATAGGGCGGCACGTGGGCGCGGATCATGCTGCCAATATCACGAGGGAGATGACTGGCATTCTCACCAACCGCATGCCATGTACCAGTCATATCAAACTGTACAGGCACCGGTCTGCCTCCACCCCTGCCAATCTTCTCATGCAATCTTAGGGACCTATTCGGCCCCCTCTTCTTAGCAGGTGCTACTTTATTTAATAAAGAAAAATATTAACAAAATAAATATAATATTTAATCAAGCTTAGGTATGCACAATTGATGTCAAATACCTGAGCCCTCACACTGAGCTGGAATCTGACTGGGTCGCTCCGGTGGGTCACCTCCAGCATCACCTCCGTGGTATCGTGCCTCGACATCCGCCATATCTAAAATAATACACATCATATAAGTAATTAAAAAGAACTCAATGTCCAGTTGAAGGATGAAATGGTTCAATCTCTTACAATCACATTTATTATTTTAATAATCATGCTTACATATTGGACAGTTGTAATTGTAGTTTGAATATGTTATATTTTCCCTAGTCAGAATCAGTGTCAGTGAACCTAACAGACTGATGGTCATCGGATTCTCCTTCATTATCAGATTGTGTGGGCTCCTCATCCATATAATCATCAATTGTTTCGTCTTCAAGGCTCTCGTAATCATCCATTAAGATGTCTTCTCCATGAGCACCAAGTCCAGCATTCCTGTGCGTTGGAACGATTGAAGGACTATTTCTTTCGTTACCTAGATGTACTAGATGGAAATCTCCCAGATTAACTGTGAGGTTGAAGTTGGACGAGTTACTATCCTGCAGAAATAATAGGTCTTGTGCATTATCTCCATCACTAGGTAGATCCCATATATCGCGATGTACCATATTATGGACGACCCTCCAATTTGGTCCATTAAGGAGATCCTCAATGTAAAACACTTGTTTTGCTTGAGTAGCAAGTATGTAAGGATCATCCTTGTACCATTGTCCGTTGATGGAGATACTTGTGATATTCTTGTCAGTATAAAGTTTCTTCTTTGTTGGATCAGTGTTATACCACTTGCATTTAAATAAAGTCACATTGTACTTATTTAAATAAGTCAACTCAATTATTTCTTCCAGTACACCATAAAACATGTTGCCATCAATCCCCGGGACAGAAATGCCACTATTTTGCGTTTTATGCTTCTCATCCCGAGCTTTGGCTACAAAACGTACTCCATTCACAACACACGCAGAGTATACCATGTTAGTGAAACTGGGACCGGATGCTAATGATAGTAACTCTTCGGTGGCCTCCGGGGAACCGTTCCTATGTAAATAGTACATCTACAAAAGTAGCAATTATTCCAAGAATTAAATTAAATTATCAACAAGACAAATGAACAATATTTAAGATATCCGTTCAATGGATTTGGGAAGAAAAATTCCTTACCTTCGAGTAAAACCAGGACGGGAATTTGGTTCTCTGTAAGTTATCAATATCTTCAGCACCACTTCGTTCGAGTTCCAATCGATGCTCACTGGTGAACATAACAATCTTAGTCTATTGTTATTAGAAAACGGAGAAGAACATAACTGAATTTTAAGATACTCACTGGAGATATTTTTCTATCTCAGAACAATTATTCAAGATGTACCATACTGCAATATCCCGATCCTTCCTATCAAAATGAGAAATTGTCTTCTTCCCTATCGGTCGACATTGGGACTGGAACACCGATAATGTCCTTCTTGTTTCGTGGGTCGGTGTTACATCTTGATTTCTATCAGAGCGATTGAATCTAGTTTCCACCCCTTCCAAATACATGGAGAAAAATGTTAACGCCTCATCAACAATATATCCTTCTGCAATTGAACCCTCCGGTCGAGCACGATTTCGAATGTAATCCTTTAACTTTTTTATATACCTCTCATATGGGTACATCCACCGAAAATGAACGGGTCCTCCTTCCAATGCTTCGTCTGGCAGATGCATCACCAAGTGAACCATTATGTCAAAAAATGCTGGGGGGTATATCCTCTCAAGCTTGCACAAAATTATGATGATGTCTTGTTTGGCTTGCAGAATATCCTCCCTGTTGAGAGTTCTAGCACATATTTGACTGAAGAAATTGCATAACTCGACAAGTGGATAGGATAATTCCTTTGGCAAAAGAGCCCGGACACCTGGTCCTAACAGTCTTTGCATGATAACATGACAATCATGTGATTTCAACCCCTTTAACTTCAAGTCACGATCTGTGACATTCTTACTAAGACTCCCAGCAAAGCCATCTGGAAATTTCACATTCTTTATATACTGGCAAAATCGTTTTTGCTCTTCTTGGTTAAGCGTATATCCAGCATGTGGCTTGAAAAGTTGACCCCTCTGCTCGTACAGATGCAAGTTAGGCCTTATCTTCATGTCTGCCAAATCTCGTCTTGCATTGTCTGTATCCTTTGTTTTGTGCTCAATCTCCAATAATGTACCTAAGATGCTATCACATACATTTTTCTCAACATGCATGACATCAATGTTATGCCTTAAGTTCATTGTTGGCCAATAAGGAAGATTAAAAAATATACTTCTCTTGCTCCAATTAAGTTCATCGGCACCTCTCTTTCGCTTTACACCACCAAATTCAGCATGTTTTCCTGGAAGTCTCTGTGGCACTTTGCCCAACTGTTCCATGATAACATTATTGGTAAGAGGTCGAGGAGGGGGTGTCCTCTCTGACCTTCCATTGAATTCCTTCATATTTCTCCATGCGTGACTTCTTGGAAGCCAACGACGATGACCCACGTAAGCTATTTTTCCTCTAACTCGAATCGATGGAGTATCCGAATTACATGTAGGACATGCTTTGTATCCTTGCCCGCTCCATCCAGATAGGCTACTTCGAGCAGGAAAATCATTAATAGTCCAGAGCAATGCTGCCCGCATATTGAACACTGTATTTGTATTTGCATCTCGAGTTTCAACTCCTCTCTCCCAGAGATCCCTCAACTCTTCTACGACCGGCTGCAAGAACACATCCATATCTTTACCTGGCGATTGCGGCCCTGGGATTAATAGGGTCAACATGAAGAAAGATTGGTTCATGCATATCCATGGTGGCAAGTTGTAAGTAGTTATAACCACTGGCCACATGCTATAAGATAGGTTCCTATCACCAAAAGGATTAAATCCATCTGCACTTAAACCCAACCTGACGTTTCGTGGGTCAGCGGAGAAATTAGGATACCTCTTATCGAACTCCTGCCAAGCTTTTCCATCCACGGGATGTCGCATTACCCCCTCTTCTTTTGATTTTCCAGTGTGATGCCATATCATGTTTTTGGCAGTATGTCTCGACCGATATAGACGCTGTAGTCGAGGAGTTAAAGGAAAATATCGAACCACTTTTTGGGGCACCTTCTTTCCTTTTGTAGTTTTATTTACCCATCGACTCTCCCCACAAATTGGACAATTATCTTTGGAAGCATGATCTTTCCAGAAAAGTGCGCAATCATGTTTGCATACATGGATTGATTCATACCCCAACCCCAACTTGTTGAGCCATTTCCTTGCACTATAGTACGATTCAGGCAATTTATTATCGTTTGGAAGTGCCTCTTTTAATAATCGAAGAAGAGCATCAAATGACTTGTTTGTCCACTTATGCAGAACCTTCAAATGCATAAGTTTCACCAAGAAGTTCAATGCTGAAAATGTTGTGCAACCTGGATACAACTCTGTTTCTACTTGCTCGAACAGGTTATCACAGTCACTATATTTTGTTCCAATGTCTTCGCCAGCCGCATTCTCACCCCTGTACTCGTCATTGTGAAAATCAACTTCAGTTGTCTCAGGGCCAATGAAATCATGTATAATATCTACCAGCTCATCTCTATTGTTAGGGGATATCTCACTAGTTCCTTTAGAACTCGAAACATCTACTTCACCATGATGTACCCAATTTATGTATAATGGATGAAATCCATTATCTATAATGTGCGCCTCCAATGTCAGTAATGTCTGGAATATTAAATTCACACACTTTTTGCATGGACATCTTACCATACCCCTTTCGTCGGTAAAGTTTTTTGCTCTTTCAACAAATCTTACTGCACCATTCCAATACTCATCTGACAATCGATTTGGTAGGTGTATCCAACTTTTATCGACAGACATTGTATCACTGAACAGGAAGGAAATTGCTTTAGGTGAAATGAAGTATGTTGATTAATGTTTGACATTCACCCTAAATGCACCGTATCACTCCAATTTTGAAGGGTAGGATCCTATCCCATTCGAGATATTTCTATAGTTATTATTTTTTTCAATTTATCCACGCTCATCGATTGACTCGTGCAGAAATTTCGGCAGCATCTCCCTATGGTTCTCCAAGTGCCTAAACTATACACTTGTATAGTTTATACCCGGAGAACAGTTAGGATGCTAAGATATTTCCACAATATCAAACAAGAGCCAGATAAATTGTTAATAATAACTACATGATAATATCCCAAACTGTCCAACTTCTCAGGACAATTCAAGGGTTGACTGATGTTCGGAAAACAATCAACCCTTGAACGGGTCTAAGCTTAACATTTAAATGTAAATGTAGTTCTAATTTAAATTATTGTAAAAATATATTTACAATTATTTAAATTAATGATACAACAATTTATAAGTATGGTCCATTAAGTGTCAGTACTATTATTTACGTAACCTACTTGACTATATTGATGAGGTACACAATTCAGCTTCTTTATAGAGATGTCTATACTATGAATATGGACTTTCTAATTGTAAATTTAAGTAAGTTTGATTTTATAAGGTGTATATTATTTATAAGATGCACAATTCAACTTCTTTATTTAAGTAAATGTAGTTTTATCCAAGAGGGGTGTGATTTTTAGGTGAACTTCCTAATGTTTTGAAATTTTTAATTTTTATGAGACGTAAATATCATAAAAATTTAAAGGCTAGGGTTTCATTTTTATGTAGTCTCTAGTTTAATTGAATTTTTCTTAGTATGTGAGGTAAATACTAGAATTTGAATTGTTAAGTTTCAATCTCAATTAAAAAATAGACTATATTACTGTAATCTCTTACTGAACCTAAGATAGATTTATATATTTATTATAATTATCTATCTTACATTATTTCATCGAATCTAATAAGTTTGAAGTTTCCTAAATTGCATCACAAATGGATACATTTTGTGAATGGACTTCCTAATTGTAAATTTAAGTAAGTTTAGTTTTATTAGGTGTATATTATTTATAAGATGCACAAACTCAGCTTCTTTATTTAAGTAAATGTAGTTTTATCCAAGAGGGGTGTAATTTTCATGTGAACTTCCTAGTGTTTTGAAATTTTTTAATTTTATGAGATTGAAATATCATATATTGAATTGTTATGGTTTCATTTTTATATAATCTCTAATTTAATTGAATTTTTCTTAGTATGTGGGGTAAATAATAGAATTTGAATTGTTAAGTTTTAATCTCAATTAAAAAATAAGCTACATTATTATAATCTCTTACTTTCTAAGATAGATTTATATATTTATTATAATTATCTATCTTACATTATTTTATTGAATCTAATAAGTTTGAAGTTTCCTAAATTGCATCACAAATTTTAGATTTTATGAATAAATTATCATAACTATTTTATCTTAATTAGTTTAAATGAATAATATACACATATATTGTATACTTCAAAATTACAAATTGAATGATGCATAATAATAACCAAATTTATATTTATAAAATTAATGCTAAGTTAAATTCACATAAATAAATTTAAAATTTACAACATACAAAATTAAATAATACAAAATTTCATATTAAATTAAACACACTATCAATTCAATTAATTCAAATTAAACATACTATCAAATCTATTTATTAAACCCTAAATTATTTGAGTAAATTAAATATATTAGTACAGAAAAAAATTATAATTTTTTATTTACGTACCTCAGTGGCAAAAATCTACTGATCAACTGTGAATACTCCTCGCAAACTACGTCAAGTACTAATAATAACTAACAAATTAAAAAATACAACATACAAATTTAATACATATAAACATAAAAACAAAAATAAATATACTAAAATTAGAAAAAATTAAAATAGAGAGAAAGTTTAGAAACTTACCTGAATTCCTGAAACTTCAAATGCACAAATGAGGAGGAGGAGGCGGCGCCGCGAATAAATAGGCGCCAGCTTTCAGCGACGACACAAAAAATTCGGTCGTCGCTGAAGCTTTTAGCGACGACCGAATTTTTCTTCAGCGACGACATTGTCGTCGCTGAAAGTGGAACCTTCACCGGCGACAATGTCGTCGCTAAAGGTCGAAATTGTCGTCGCTGAAAACTGGAGGACTTTTAGCGACGATATAGTCGTCGCTGATGTGTCAACCTTCAGCGACGACAATGTCGTCGCTGAATATTGGACACTTTCAGCGACGACTATGTCGTCGCTGAAGGGTGAAATGTTGACCGTAAAGTTTTAGGGCTTCAGCGACGACTCGGTCGTCGCTGATTGGTCCACCTTCAGCGACGACAATGTCGTCGCTGAAAGCCTTATGTTTTCAGCGACGACAATGTCGTCGCTGAAAGTGAATTTCTTCCCGCCCTTCCGCAAACTTTGCCGCCGAAATTTTTTTTAGGCTTTTAGCGACGACTTTTGTCGTCGCTAAAAGCCTAATTCTCCCGCCCCAGTTTCCATTTCCCTCTAAAAAAATTTCCATTTTTTACCGACGACTTCGTCGTCGGAGATACTTTTAGCGACGACCGAAATTTTGTCGCCGCTAAAAGAGTCGTCGTTATTGCTGATTTTTGTTGTAGTGAAATTTCTTAATTATTTACTCTCCCATTTATTTTTATCTATCATTAAGGTAAATGCATAAGAATTAAAGAAGCAATTATTAACTGCAGTTTTAGAAGAAAAGAATTTTAGTTTACAAATCTATTCTTCATTAAAAATCAAATAGTCAATATGTAAAATGATCGATTATTTATTACAACATTAAGAGTAAAATTGCAAAAAAAAAAAAAGCTAATAATTTCACTTTTGGTTTTCTAAGGATATAGATAAATGATATAAAAAAATCATCTAAAATAACAAATAAAATAGAATGAAGAAAGTCATACATAAGTTAGAATTAATTTTGATAAAATTTTAATTTCATAAGTAATAACATAATTTTTAAATTTATAAAATCTACAATTTAAAATTGAAATAATTTTCATGAATAACCTATATCTAATCATATTCCACTATGTATATGTTATTATCTCCAGAGAATAATAAGTAAAGAATAACTAAAAGTATTAATTTATAATAATATAAATGATAATTTAAATATCACTATTAATAAAGTATTTAGAATAGTATACCAAAATTTATAATTTCATATAAGTATAACCTTAACTTTTATTCCTTAAACAATTCGTCTTCCTCAAAGACAATTGAAAAGATATATTAATGACAAGTAGGTTAATAATATTTTTTAAATTAATAAACATGTAATATCTCTCAATTAATTAATAAAAATATTTACAACCATGTTGATTCATAATTGAATGATTCATAATTCTAATATCATAGCTAATATCATATTCAATGAAGTATTTCAAAACTTATGAATTATTCCATGTAAATGTAATTTTATATCTTTCTTTTCAAGAAATACCTAATTGTACATTATTAATAACATAAAATTGTTAATTAATACATTCATTGTAATATTAACTTTTAGTTAAACAAAATTGCAATCCCTGCATCACAAGAGTTATAATCTAGTATTTTTCTATAATTAGTGTATTACATTCATTAAATCATTTTCATATATTATATTATTGTATTCATAGATATATTTGTGGCTTATTTCAACTTTAATTATCCCCTTTCAAGTTAGTTGATTCTTGTAAAATTTTCTTGCAGATTACATCCTTGGCTTTTATAACGGTAAGATTCGGTGCTATGTCTTTTTCATATGTATTGTGCTATTGAGATTCTCTATAATATGTTTAAAGTTAAGAGGGAAAGGAAAGATAATAAAAAAAAATGCAAAGGAAGGAAAAAGAATAAGGAAATGAAAAGGAAAAAGAAAAAACATATATAAATATAGTTAACTGAAGACTTTCTTACCTTTTATTTAGATATTTAGAAAATTTTCTAATTTAAAATTGAAGGAACAATGAATAGTGTAGGGTATTAAAAAATTTCGGAACACTAATCATAGAATCAAAACTTTTAAAAAAGTTGAAGGAGATAACATTTTCTTCTCTTTCCTTTCCTCTATTTTCTTAGATCAAAAGATGTCGTAAGTTAATGTTAAAAAAAAAACAAGGGGAAATAATGCCCGGGTTACTGTACTATATTTGCAAAGGAATACTATTTTTGTATACTTGTACAGTTGTACTGTTCCATTGAATATTTTGTAAATTTAGATCGCTACGTTGGAAAGCATTATATATTTATATTTTAATAACGACTAAATATCAATTTGAAACAAGAATAGTTTCAAAAAAGTTAAACCTATGAAATTGAAGCTTAGCCTATGATATAAAGTGTCATGAATAAATTTAAATTCAGAGAATTAACTATTTAATTTTAAGAGAAAACAGGTACTTAATTTCCCAGTTATATTTTCTGCATCTAATTATTGCAAATAAACTAAGACCCTTTATTATATTTTTGTCCTTTATTGTTTCAATGGCTATTCCAATCGATTTATTTCTCATGAACAATATGTTTATTTTACCGACACAGGGCTACGCAAATTAGTACAGCTATCCACAGTCCAGCCCTGGGATGGTAATCCTTCTTATAGACTTGTCCTTGGCATGGGAGAAGTCACGGGAAGATATGTTCTACCGTATATTGCAGCCAGATTTCCGTTGGGCATCACATTTCTATCTGTTCTCATTATCTATAAATGGCGAAGAAGACATATTTCAGTTTTTGGTAATATCGAAGATTTTCTGCAGAGTAATGACCTCATGCCAATAAGATACTCATACAAAGAGATAAAGAATATGACTCGAGGCTTCAAGGAAAAGTTGGGTGAAGGTGGCTATGGCAGTGTGTTTAAAGGAAAACTACGAAGTGGACCTTTTGTAGCCATAAAGATGCTAGGTAAATCCAAGGCCAATGGCGAAGAATTCATAAGTGAAGTTGCAACAATTGGAAGAATACATCACAGAAATGTGGTAAGACTTATAGGATTTTGTGTCGAGGGATCAAAGCGTGCTCTTATTTATGAATTTATGCCAAATGGCTCTCTTGATAAATGTATTTTCAACAAAGAGGGAAGCATTCCACTGGAGTATGAAGAAATATACAAAATATCTCTTGGAGTGGCACAGGGGATTATGTATTTACATCAAGGATGCGACAAACAAATTTTGCACTTTGATATAAAGCCTCATAACATCCTTCTTGATGAAAATTTGATCCCTAAGATTTCAGATTTTGGGCTCGCAAAGCTTTATCCCATAAATAATAGCATTGTCACTCTAACTGCAGCAAGAGGCACCATAGGATACATGGCTCCTGAGTTGTTTTACAAGAATATTGGTGGAGTCTCTTACAAGGCTGATGTTTATAGCTTTGGGATGCTTTTGATGGAAATGGCTAGCAGGAGAAAAAACTTGAATCGCCATGCAGAGCATTCCAGCCAGTTATACTTTCCTTTATGGATATATGATCAATTTAATGAAGAGGAAGACATAGAAATGGAAGATGTTACAGAAAGAGAAAAGAATGTAGCTAAGAAGATGATCATAGTGGCACTTTGGTGTATACAATTGAAGCCTTGTGATCGCCCTTCAATGGGTAAGGTAGTGGAAATGCTTGAAGGAGAACTTGAAAGTCTAGAAATGCCACCGAAGCCTTCTTTGTATCCGCATGAAACGGTTGCAGAGGATCATGAAATAGGCTCAGAGCATACTGAATCAAATGACTCAATAGGTTCCACTTCTACTAGCTACATTAGCGAGATTGCGACTGATCCTTTATTAAAGAATTCTGCTTGATTGTAATTTGCCTAAAATGCTAATTGTGTACTTATGTTGGTTTTGTTGCGGTTTGTGGCCCACAGTTCCTTGGAATTCATATGAGTCTAAAGGTTTCTGTCATAATTTGGTGACTTAAGTGAACTATAATTTATGTATTTTAATAATCAACTAGCTTTTCAATCCGTGCTATGCACAAGATAGCATGGATTTTTGTTAAAACTTCATGTTAGGTAATAAAATTTAATTTGATAAAGAAACTTTCAACAACAACTATTTTTATTAAAAAAATAGTTCAATTTTTATTTTTAAGTATGATGAAAATAATTAAGTAAAATAATAATACATGACTTTTATGTATTAAAGATAGTAATAGAATTAATTTATAATTGTAAAAACTACTAATGTGATCAAATAAACTCAAATTTAAAGTAGTGCCTCTTGATTTGCTGTAATTTGCTCTTGTATAACTAAGTTAAGGGACGAAGACTAATAAGGAATAGAGATCAAAGCTTGCTAATATACAAAAGTTAATTTTTTTTAATTGAACCACTGTTTACGGTCACTTTCCAATTTCACATATTGCCTTTTTAGACTAATCTAGTTTTTATTAGTGCATTTGCTTCAAAATGAACAAATAGATGTCAAGACAAACTTCCTCTCTTAGTTTGTATAAATTCCATTGCTTTGCGTTAAACGGAGAGATAGCATAATGAAATAATTCAAGGAAAATAAAGAAGGGGAAAGAAAGTTATAGGATAAAAAATAAATTAAATTTTGATGCTTTCAATAGAAGCATTTAAATCTGCAAAGTCATTATATATAATATTTCAGAATGCAAAATTTACAACTTCATAGACAATCCAACTTTCCATTTCAAAATTAAGAAGATTATATTTAAGCACGTTATATACTCCTATGTGAAATATACAACTCCAATTATATAGCTTAACATCTAATCCAAACATGTATGACTTGTACTTCAGAAGAAATACTATGTTTGTGTCCATTTTAGCTATTTTAATGAATATAGATTCAACTTTTATATCTAAATCTTTAACTATGATGTTTTTTAAAAGTGTTAATAGTCATAGATTCAAATCCTTATTGATACATCTTCAAATTAACATATTCATTTTTAGACTTAAAACCTTCGCTAGTCTCAACAAATAGATCTTCATCAAAGCCTTCAATTTTATTAGAATCTATAGGAGGATTCTTATTTTGTCTATTTGAAATGTTCTCTTCCACAATGCCCTTATTTATGGAAATAATGGCTAATTCAACATCAACATCAACATCAATTGTTTAAGTTTCCACATTGTCAGTATCAAATTTATCCATATCATCATTTAGCACTTCTACTGTAAGAGTACCTAACAAAAGTCAAGTTATGTTGTTAGGTTGTTGCATCTTAGTTAGTTGGCTTGTAGACATTGTAACACTCTTATCATCTTCAATTGTAAGATTAACCTTATCTTTCCCTATTATTACATTTACTAGTGTTGTTAGTATGCTACTTTTTTCCTTGTAACATCATTTTCTATAAGAGATGGATTAAAGTGTCTCTTTTAAGCTTGTAATACAATTATTCTAAAAAGCCTGCTCTATGTGAATATTGATAAAAGTTTGCTATAAATAAAATCACGTAGATAATATCCTTAATTTTGACTTTATCCTTTTGTTAAGGAGTTCTTGCCCACCAAAAATTAATTTTCATAAATAAGCAAGAAAATAACTTTAAGAACCTAGATAGTAAGAAAGTAAACAAAACTTCTAGGTATTGTCTTTTTTTTTAAAGGATATTTCTAAAGTAAGCTCCATTTATTTCAAGTTTAAATCTTAACTTGATGAGTAAGGTACATGTTATAACATTAAGAATATAATAGGAAAGTTAAGGATTTATTACTTAATCTTTTATCATTGTCTTGAAACAACAATTAATAATAAATAAGCAACACATTTAATCAATTCAGCTTGCAAGCTTGTTCAATGTCATGGCTTGAGTGAATTTTAACATAGCATATAAAAGCATACAAACATAGCATACCAATTTGGATAATAAACATCCATTTATTTTGAAAATCTAAATTAAGTAACATTCTATTTTGATGTGCCATACTCTATTCAAGAGTTTACCTTGACTAGGCATGGTCTTCCTCAAATTTGCTTACTTTACTTCCTTACTTTATTTTAATTGTACCTTTTTTGGTTATGGAAGCTTGGCTAAAATTCTTTCCTTTTCACTTGTTGATGCATCTACTCCATAATTTGTATCTTAAAGATATAGTTTATAATCAATTAACATATTTTTTCTTGTTGATAATCAAAATAATTAAAAAAGGATTATAGATTAATAGATTAACAGACTTTAAGGAGAAGTTCAGAAGAAGAAAATGAGTGAAAAAAAAGAGATAGCTTCAAGTATATAAAAAGGCAAGATATAAAAGGTGTAGAGTTTTATAACTTGAAAAGAAATACAACTAAAAAAAAACCACATCGAAAAAATTAGTTTCTCATTGAGTAACTTTGCATTATATACAATTTATGGTACATGATAAATATTTCAAGAAATCTAACTAACCAAGTTTCTAATCAGCAAATAGTTTTAGTGGGAAAAAGTAAAAACTTATCAATCTTCATAAATAAGTAATTGACTTTATTTTAACATAATATTTAACTTGCTTGTCACTATTAATAGAAAACACATAACATGTTTGCTAATAATAGCAAGGCTTGTAAAAGAAACACATTATTATTCCTTACTTAGTCAACAATTGTTGCTATCAATAATAACATATTAGTAATTTACCTTTAATTTGTTCAATTTTCCTTGTTAGTGTGAGCTTCAGTCTTTCATTTACTAAGACTCACAGCTTCAAAAATAGATATCTTAACAAAAGAAATATAAATTTCTAAACTTTAGAATCCATACCTTAAAATTCCTAACATCTATTTGTATAATATGCATGGACTTCAATAGTAAACTAGAGTACAAAAGGGAAAACCAAGAATTAAAAGAAACGAAATATGCAACATAATATATGGTAAGAACTAAATGAACACAATGACAAATAACACTTAAGTCATACTTATACAATGAAAATAAAATTTAAAGCTTTAGAATTCTTTAAATCGAATAACTAACTTTCATTTACATGCATTCCATAACAATTTTAGAATAATAATAATAATATAGTATAGACTACAACTAACATTAGAATTTACAAAAATATAAAGACCCCCTTTTCAACCAAAAATGAAAGAATAAACATATGTTGTTAGAAAGATTGAACAATAAGTGTCTTCTTAAAGAAATCCAAATAATTTCCATTGCTTTTGAAACATTTAATCTAAGAACATTCTAGATCTACCATTAGATTTAAAAATAAACCTTCATCCTTCCATTTTAGGACACATAGAGAAAAATGGTTTCTTTTCTCCCAACATTTACAATGTATTCCTTCTATCCCATATTAGAAAAATCCTATAAGATATTTTTTAGCTTTTTTTTTTGTAATAAAGTAAATAAATCACAATATATAATAGTAAACTAAAATTAGTTTAATAGAATTTAATAAACTATTTCAATAAACCTATCTAAAAAAATGTAAGAGCATAAAAACCTAATATATTGATTGTTTCAAACATTAATTGCACCAATTATTTTGTTAGCTTAGAAAATATGTAGAGCATTCAATAAACAACTTAGTATATTGCTAAATAAACTATTCAAATGGTAATATTACAAAAATACAAAAAAACACTAGTGTATATATAAAATAACAATGCAAATTGTTAACCTAGCATATCTTTAAACCTATTATGAACAAAATGAGAAGCAAGTCCATATTAGTGAAATTTGAAAGTGAAAGAATACAAATCCTCTAACATAAACTCCACAGATATGGTGGATTAAAATTTGGATAGAAGGAAAAAAAAAGCATAATTTTTTGAAACCTCTAAGTGTACAAAGTGGATACGTAAAAGTGTCATTGATTACCTAATTCCCATCCAAGGATAATATATAAAACAATCCACCATGGCATCCTAATCTCTAATAAACCCTTAGTCAACTCGATCAATAGTGTTATCATCAATTAATGAATTTTTTGTTACTAGTCCATTGTTAAACATACGTTTTATTTAAGTGGTATTTATTCTAATCACATCAAAAGAATGACATTATAGTATTAACACATTCACTAATAATACAAAACATATTAAGCAGTCAAAGTAATTCCTAATGAACTCATGAAGAAAGAGAAAAATGATATTGTAAAGATATAGCCATCAATAAGTGGAAGCTTTAATTTGCCAAGATATTATAACATGAATATAAAATTCACAAAGATAACATTAATTTAAAGTATAAAAATAATGATATAGAAGTATAAATATAAAAAAAAATTCAAAACATAAATCCATAAATTAGCTTTAATGTCCTTCTTGTCTAAGTATATATATCAAGACACAAATCAAGTAGTACGCCATATACATATTAGAAGATACAATTTTCTTTAGTAATATCAATTGAAATAAATTTATTATTTAACAAATTGTCAGTTTAAGAGTAAAAGTTGAGCATTAAGGTTAGTAAGTCAACTAAGTCAATAACCATTAGCAAAAAGTTGTGATTTCACAAAACATATATCAACTTAGCATCTTTTTAAAAGCCACTAAAAACTATAAATCACTTAAATCATGTCTAAAATACTCTAAGTCGTCAACTAATTTTTCCAATATTCATGAAACTAAAAGTATCTTAAGCAGTGAAGTGAAAGAGCTAATAATCAAATCTTACTACAAGAAAGGAGGAATTTTTGGTGGAAATTTATGGAAAGATCCAATAGAGATGACAATTGAAGGTAACAATAATAATTGATAGCAAAATTTTACAAATTAGTATAAAGATGGACCAAGATAAAAAGATTAATAACATCAAAATTAGGAAGGCAAATATAATACATTCACATTATAAGAATGAAAAAATAGAAAAACAATTCGGACATCAAGTATAAGGAAAAATTATTGAAAATATCAAAATTAGGAATATGGAAAAACTATGGCCACTATTTGTGCTTTAAGTACATTTTGAAAATAAAAAGGAAAAGCAAAATTTCATTATATTTAGCAAGAACAAATAATTTTAGAACTGAACACTAAATTGAAAAGGCCAAAAATTTCTAGTAGAGCAATTTGGTATTAAAGGGCTTTAAAAATTTTAGCAACAACAAAGAGATAAAACCTTTTATATACAAAAGGCCAAAACAAAACATTAAATAAAAACTGCAACCAAAAACAATAGAATATAGAAAAATTCTATCATAGTTGTTAATCTCTCAAAAACATAGCAAATAATTTGGTAAATTTTATTTAATTCTAGTAAATTTTTCACTAAATTGACTTAAAAGAATGTGATTTTCAAGATAAAATTTATTAATTTTAAATGGAAGGAATTTTCAAAAATGGAAAACCAATTTATCACATACATCAAGCAAAAAAGAAGGATTTGGATAAAAAAGATAAAAGCTTCATATATTTATGAAGGTGATAACACTTGAGGCTAATGTCATTTTTTACAATATAAGTCTAATGACTTTCAATTTTTCCTTTTTATGCTTTATTTCTCATAGAATCCATTGACGTCATGATACTTCAAACCAAGCCAACCAATGAATAAAAAAAGAGATGAAAATGGAAAATTGATATATCAAAAAAGGAATAAGAATTGGAGTGCTGGCATTAAAAACAGAGAAAATACAATGATAAAAAATCTTACCTAAATTTTTCCTTAATCAATGCTTTGATTGAAAGGAAGAATGGGAAATTAAGAATGAAATTGAGAAAATCAAGGAGAAATATTGAATCAAACTTCAAGTTGAAGCATTCTCTATGCAATTTCAAATATCATTAAAGAATGAGAAAATGAACTTAGGCTAACAAAGAGATCATTTCAAAAATAACAAAATCACATGATGGATAAGAAAAGAGAGAGTAAGGGATCAAAAAGTAGAAGGTCAATTGAAATTGGTATTTGGCTAGTATTGCCAGTGGTAGAAAAAAGAAGTGACGAAGAAAAAAAGTTCAAAGAAAAGAAAGAGATCGACGAGGAAGAAAGGTTGCTTCAATTTTTTTGCTAACATAAGCTGTATGATGAGGATCATTTTTTGGCATTCGTACAAATCTAATGAAAAGCATTGAAAAGGAATACCTTTCAGGCATATAGTTAGATAACTCTAAGGTTGAGATCCCAATGCAGCACAATATCTTTAATTTCCTTTATGAGCTGATTAAAGCATGGAAATCCTTTGGCCACAGCTGTAATTTGTGCTATTTACACATGAATTGTTAATTTTTTTGGATTATATCATGATTATGTTTGTTATATGAATATAATCCATGTGGACAAGTTTTTATAATCAATTCTAAAGGGTCATGCATTGCATTAACCATTACAGAGATTCAACCAAAGACTTGGATATAGCCTGAAATGGATTAGAAGGACCAATAACAACACTAGTCTGAGATGATGATGAAATTGGAGTTGAGGACCAAATTCAGGCATAGACCTGGTTCTTCACTTACTGGCCTTGACATTATCAATTCCTTTCATCTTGACTTCCGGGCTTTGAAGTCATCAATTCCCTTCATACAACCTTCATCAAGATGAAAGGTAACCTATCTTTCTTTTTCCTACATAATCAAGATAATTAAGTTCTATGTCTCTTAGAATTTCTCATGATGATGACTATAATCGATGTGAGGAGTTCTATGTAGAAGGGGAGAGGGAGATTCTCTTGGATCAAGTCTCCACTTTTTGTGGACAGGTAGAAGCCTGTGAAGATTTTATATATAAAAATAATTTTCCTTATGGGTTCCTTTCTTTTATAATTGGGGAAAAAAAAAAAAGACTTTGCTTACAGTTGCTTCAATTTCTTGAGAGAAACATCACCAGAAGTAATCGAAATTACTGCATGCAACCTCAGGTTGCTTTATAACTACTTTGTGCGACATTTCTTATTTTCATCCTTCAACATCTAACTCTATTTCAAAATTGATGGTACAATTTGTCTCTTTGTTTCTATGTTGCTTTATACAATCATCAAATTTAAACTTGTATTATTGTTTTAGTTCCTGAAAGTATGATATGTTCTGCATTTTTTCTCTCTCTTTCTGTTGTTTGTCTTTGTTAACTTTGCCATTCATGCAAAATGCTCCATGCAACAGGAAAGAAGTTGATCCTTTTAATATGGAGGTATATTTCTATCTATAAGAGAAAAATAATGTCTGTTCTATTGGAAGTTTGGAGATGTGTGTGACATCCTCCCTTTATATGATGCATCTACAAAGCCCTTTTAATGAGTTGGAGGAATGTAAGCATGACTTTGTTGCTTAGAGAAAAATGTAAAATTCAGTAAGTGTGGTTTTAGTTCTCCTGTTGAAGTTCATTTGGTTATGTGCTTGAATATTAGAACTTTATTAAGGCTATAAGACTCCTGATCTTTGTGAATTGTTTGGCATTGTAAATTTCTACAGGGAAATAACATCTCTTCTTGCCAAGTTCAGCAATTCTAAGTCTTCATCTCCTAAACAAGATGGGTCGACAAATGCCCTGAAGGAAGGTTTTTCTATTTAGATATAACTCCTCTAGGTTATATTTTTGTTAGAATACAAAATTTGTGAAAGAGCAAGAGGATGTCAATGGATAATGATATTCGTTTGGAATCAATATCTTAAACTCACTCATGTGATTTTTTTGAATAGGTGAATTGGCTGCTGATTTTGTCAAACTCACCTAAACATAAGTGAGTTTTCTATATTTTTGAAAACTTTCAGGTTTGCAACCTTTTTTGCCTATTTTTTGAGTGTTGATCTGACTTTGGTTCTCGGGCTTTTTTGTCTTTTAGGCTTAGTGGTGCTAAATTTACCTTATTTGAGTATTGATCCTTTACTTATTTTAGGGACATTTGTTTATCTATAGAAAGGTGAAATAAGTTGTCAAGTTTATAAAATTTGCGTTAAGAGTGAAATGTTCTAAATTTGAGTTCTGTTCATGTCTATGTATGGGTTTTATGGCAGTGTTTTTTCTTTCCCTTTTTTTTTTTTTCTCTTATAGGTTTAGTCATCTGCAATGCTTAAAGAGAAAATACCTATTGTGACTCTGTGAATATAAAACCATTCACTGCCAAATATATTTTTTAATTAAAATTGGGCAGTTTTAATATTTTCAGATGAAGTTAGTCATAAACCCCTTTACCTGTGGCAATGAATTATATTGCTGAATTGACTTACTCTTAATATCCAAAACTTCAATTTTAGGCCCATTCAAATTTAAATTCTTTATCTAAGTTTTTCTCTGACCTAATTATTTTCTTGCATCCTTTCATTTAATGTTCTTCCCTATTGTAAGTCATGTTGCACATTTGCATATTGGAAGTTGTCAGATTGGTGATATGAATTTACTGGTGTTTTTCAACGGTTTTAATGTAATGTATGTCGGAAGGTTATTGTATCAAAAAGATGGATATTGCCATCAAAGGTTACGAAACATTTGATCTTTGCTAGCGTGCCTTCTTTTTTATTTATATCCTTCTTAATTTCTCTCTTGATGTAGAAATTTCTATGTTTATGGCTTGATGACCCCATGAAGTTAAAGCGAGAAGATGTTTATGTTCGATAACTAATTAAAAGAGTTAAAATATTTTCTAATTAATAATTGTAGATCTCAATAGAAAAAGAGGTGTTAATAAATTTTATGACCGATGTAAAACATTTGCAACAGAGATTTGATTGCTCTCCTTACTGGACTGGCTTCAATTGTGATAATTGATGTTGTATATCATCCACTTAATGATTTGTATTGCAGATAACTTATGGAACTGATCCATTTGAAACTTTGATTGAACCATTATTTGATCTATGTCAGCATATAAATTAATGTGAGTACATCTGGACTAGCCTGCCAATTTGGTTTCTAATTTCAAATTGCATACACTTACATTGGTAGATTTTGTGGGTACTCCGCCTTAAACACGCCGTGCCCCTGCATAAGTGGAGGATTGGCTAGCTTCTTGAAAAGAAGGAAACTAGAAACCAAAAATTTGGTAAGAGGCATGACATAAAAGTTGACGCCAGAAAAAGAACACATTTATTAAGTAGAATGCTCTGATCTATTTGCATGTCTAACAAAGACTCCCCCTCTAAAAAGTACACATGCTTTGCCAACTTTATCTCATAAGAGGTGCAGGTGCAGAAGGAGATAGTTATCACCGAAATCTTAATATGGTATTGGTCACTTAGCTCATGTGAACACACTTAAGGGGTGTTGTCGACTATGGTATAGCTTCTTCTATGGTAAATCTCATATATTAATGTTTCCCATTTGCCTTTGATCCTCTTCGCTTTTTTGTGCTCGAGTGCACCTATTTGTATGGTGCCTACCTAAGAGTGTTTTTGCATGAGAGTTTTGCTTTTATGCATCCAACTCCTCTTACTCTTGAAGGTTTTTTTTATGACATTAACTATTCATTTGAAAAGGTTTATGTTATTCTGTTTATCATTCGGTGATTTTTAATTGTAAGAATTTATAGAAATATTGCTTGATTAATGTGAGTAGAGTTTAAATCAGATTCCAATTTTTTTAAGTTATATACTGTAAAAAATTGTTGATATTTTCATTTTATTATTTTGATGATTCTGGTTATTGCTAATTTGTCAATTTATGACTGAACTCTAGCATTTAAGACACAAATATGGAACATGTAAAACCCAGTCAACAAGACCCTGGGTATTCATCAAGGGATTGTTCACTTGAGGTTGATTGTAATGCTGATAAGCATTCAAATGGTGGAACTTGTGTTGCCAATTCACATGGATCGTTCCCTTGAAAATAATTCTGACATGACTAGCATGCAAGGGATTAATGGTTTGGCATGATATGCTTCTGAATCAACAAAATAGATTGCATGCAAATGGAGAAGAAGCAAATGAAAGTGATGAAGAGGGCAATGTGATGATAGTAGTTGCTTTCCTGATAAACAGCATAGCAAGCACAAGCACTAGTATGTCGCTGTTTGAACTATATCAAAGGGAAACAATTATCTGCTGCCTTTTTTTTTTCCTTATTAGTTTGTGGGGGATAAAATATTCACAGAATGATTTTTCACTGGTCTGAAAAGCTTTCAATATCTGATATTAATATGGAGAACAGGTTTGAGATTACGTTGGGAATGAAGGAATTAGCCAGCAAAGGAATGGCTTAAGTTTTTGAACAATTTAATAGTGGATAAAAACTAAGTCATTAGGCTCGGAATCTTGACTGTGTTTTCAGTTTGGATTAATATCTGTAAGGTACTTTTGAGAATGCGCTAATGGATTTCGAAATATGTTCTCGTAAGTGAAAGCCATAAGTAAAACGTAATTATATTTTGATTCAGGGGTCAATTCCTACTTAAAAGGCGCTGCAAGAACTAATAGACTTTAATAGTAAAGTCAAACACATTTTATCTAAAATTTATGATATGAATTACATTGTTTCCGGTCAAATTGATCGGCCTTTACACGGAAGAGTGATCCTCATTTTACATTGATGAGTGGAAATGTGTATCAAATGAATACGTGTCCTAGCTAATTGGGAACAATAAAATCCTCAATACAAAAAATTGCATCTAATCAGTTCACTGCACAGTACTAAATTTATAAATATAAATATTTTCAAGTTATTTATGTCGAAATTGGAGACAATATTCTTATTTTAGGATTTTGAAAATGCTTCAAGCATAACTTCTAATGGAACACCAATCACCTGTTAGGGTTTAGGGTTATTATGAAGTTTTAGGAAAATATGTACAAAAAATATATGCATATATAATAGGAAAATAAATATGACAAGCTTCATTCCAACGTATTTTGAATTATTTTTCTTGCTACATATAGATTCTTCATGTACTAGCTACAGGAAAATAACATATACCCGTGTGAATACACAGGACAGAAATTAGTATTATTGAAGCCACATGATCGTCCTTCAATGAGCAAAGTAGCAGAGATGCTCCAAGGAGAAAAAAGTTTGGAAATGCCTCCAAAACCTTATCTGTCTCCACTCTCCAAATGAAACATTTGCTGAGGACAAGGGAATCAGCTCAAGCCAAAAGATGTCAGAGGAGTCCATTAGTTCTACAAGGCATCGTGGGGAAATGGAAGGTGATCATTTGCTGGAGAATAGTGCTTGACAGAAGCAGGTAATTTGTCCCAGATTATGTGTTTGACTTAGCCTCCTTACTTTGAACTTTGGCTTTAAGCTGTGTTGGTATGACCTTCCTTCGTTTTTCAATTCAATTATTAGTGAAATGGGTGACATATAATTTAATAATACTTTATTTAAGCCTCTGAGATGATATAATTATATTATGAACCTATTTGCTTACACACAAACATTGTGATAATTCAGTTTGTATTTCTGTCGTCTCACATAAATGTTGAGGTAACCAGCAAAAATGTGATTGAGACCCTGCTCATACATGTTAAAGATAGTCTATTAACTATTATATCATTCCATGTAAAAGAGAAAGAAAAGAAAACTGGCACTTCTGCATAACTTTCGCAAGTTCTGATACTAAATTTATTTTGTTGTTGACACCAGATAAAAAGATGGAGTTGGTACTAGTCTTTGTGATGCTATTCTGCCTTCTAGTAGGATCTGCAAAAGCAAATGGGTTTGGCAGCATGGTTAAATTGTCCCCATCACCTTCCAACATATGAACCACAACTTGCTTAGAAGGTAGATCCATTGAGTGCCATTGGATGCACAAAGCCCCATAATTGCAAGATCCTTAACTATTTTTGCATCTTTCTCAACCTAATATGAACACTCAGGTCATCCCCTTATTTTAACAGATTGTAATCCATTATGGGAAGTAGGCTAAGCTGTTTTTCCTCCATGCAATGTCTGTATCCCTTCTTCCCTCAGTAACTTTTCAAAACTATAGACATCGAACTTGTAGGACACGTTACCAAAGTTTCTAGAGTAACATTTTTGGTGCGATGTAGCCTACAGCTCCCCTAGTTGCAGTCATTGAAACTGTACAGCTGTCCTTTGAGCATAAGTTAGCTAAACCAAAATTAGATATTTTTGGAGTCAATTGCTGATCCAGCAATATATTATGGGTTTTGACATCAAAGTGAAGGATCCTTTGATCACATCCAAGCTGAAAATACTTAATTCCTTTTGCTATGCCTAGAGCAATTTCTTGAAGTTACTCCCAAAATAAGAAGTGATTTTTTATATCTATTGTAGATATGAATTTCTGCAATGAACCATTTGGCAAACATTCATAAATAAAAATTGGTCTTATTCCATCTACACGGAGACCAATCAAGCGAACAATGTTAACACGATGAATTTAACCCATTGTGCCCACTCCATTGATGAACTTTACTCCATTGCCTGTTGAACTATTAAGGAACTTAACAGCAACTGAAATTTCAGTTGAGAGTTTGCCTTTGTACACTGTTCCATATGCCCCTTGTCCCAGTTCATAAATGAAATGTTTTGTGATCCTCTTAGTATCTATATAGGGTACCTTATTGGTTTGAGAGCCCTATAATTCTCCGAGAACTTATCAATTCTTGATTGGTTTTCCTTGTCCATTTTAACTAAATTGTACAAGCAGGGAAGACAATATGGAAGACAATACTAGAATTGCATAGAAAAAAAACCAGAAAACAATTAGCCCTTCATCCTCAAACCAATAGTACAATCTCAACCGTTCTTTTTCCACCTATAAAAACAGTAAGATAGCTATTAGTTTAACTTGCTTACAGCAGAATAATTCATGATGAAGATTTTAAATTAAGGCTGTGCCATAAGATTGATGGTCAAACTTGTAACAATCTTTTTATGCTTCGTTGACACAGCCTAAGTTAGCCTGACTAAATTGAAAATCATTCTTTTGGTTGAATACATCATATGACAAGGTAACATCTTTAATTCGAAGCAAGGAGTTCAAGGCAAAAATTGGGTACCCAGAGACCTTATGACATGTCACGGCAGAATAAGATTTCAAAGCAATGTTCATTACTGTGGAATTAAATAAGGTGTAGTTGGCATCGAGATTCTCATGATAGTGAAAATGAGAGGCAGACAAACTGAGGCTAGGAATGACTCTTGGGAGGCAACCATCTGGGACAGAAATGTGAACAACCTGGGACTCAATGGATTCTGTTGACAAACAATTCCATTAAATGCTCCTTTAAGTTAAAAAAGATAGTACATAACTGGGGCCTAGGCCATGGCAACTGCACGTTGTTTCCGATGCACTCATCCATGAGAGTCACATCAAGCTTGGTATAGTAGCTTACAGCCAAAATAAAATAAGACAAAGACAAGTTCAATCCAGAAGTACACCACATTTTCAGCTAAAGTCTAAAGCTTGGTTTTGTTCTAGACTATTGTATATTATGGCAATTTCAATGTGGTCATGTTAAAGAGCCAGAAGAAGTATAAGGAAAATAGAGCAAGAAATATAAAGGATTGTCTCCTTAGCATCCTTGGCAATTTTCCTGCCAACCATAAGCAGAAATTGCCCTCTTCTTGATCTTTGTCTTAGTGAGGTATTTGTCCTTTTCCTTATGGCTTTTGTTGCTTGGATTTAGTAGAGTTTTGTCCATTGTCGTCGAAATATTAGAATATTGTGATCATCATCATCTTCTTTTGTATATCCCTTTTTGCTCCAGCTTTTGCTTGCATTTTCACTCTATTTAAACAAGCTAGAATTGATTCTCTAAGAAAGGAATCAATTTTTCATAATAAAATAGCAAGGAACACTACATTTTTCTTAATTATTTTGATTTTACAACATCAAAATCGCATCATTCTTTTCTTATTTCTTGTGGTGCTATTGTTGCTTCTTCTTCTTCATATGCTGTCTTTTTTTATTTCAACTACTTTTCACATATCATAAGCCTCTGAATAGGCTTTCATTGTAACTGTTACATAAGAAAGTTAACTCCAATGGAATTAGGAGGGATTAGAGTAAAGAAGCTACTTAAAGCTATGAAAAACACTTCATTTTTTGAGGTTTCTATAAAAAGGAAGTTTTGTTGATGTTCTCTCTTTTCTCACTACCCACTATGATCTTTTAAGCTTTGACAACATGTTAAAGACTAGAATAAGCATAGGGAAAATAGAGCAAGAAATGTAGAGGAGCTATAGTAGTAGAATGGTTCACATGCAAAATACCATGACATTATATTTCTTTACCAAGTATTGCTTCACTTGGGGAGTTTTCTCTCTTTTATGAGAGCTCCAATTATAAGTGGCTGAAAGAAGTTTATTTATATACATCCAACATTAATTACAATTTAAAATATTACATCTATTATGATACAAATTAACCAAATCTAACATAATTTTTTTTCTTTTAGAACACACTTTCACCAACTTTTTTCATTTCTTTAACAGAAGGTGTATGATATTTTTTTCAATGTTTTTTCAAAATTAGCCATTTCCAATGGGTTATTTATTATGATAAAGAATCGAAGCTCAAATATAATGTTGGAAGCAATGGGATGGTTTAGGTAGAGGCAATTTTCAAATGATCTTTTTTGCCCCACCCATCCCATTATTCTCGATCACCCTTTATGTTGACTATTTTTTTCTCTAAAATATGCTTATATCTTCTTTTCTACAACTTTTTCAAAATGAAAATCTGTAACTTATCGAGTAGAGTGGCAGTAAAGATTTCCCATAATTTATGCAAAATGAACAATGAATCTTATTATAATTTTATCACAAGTAATTAACCAAGCATTAATAATTATTATTTTTAATGAAATTTAAGTGAGCAAACTTGTAGTTTTCCAGTATGATGAAGATCAATGTTAAAATAAATCTTCACTTTTGATGTTATATAACTTCATTATTAACATTTGCCCCTATGTTATTTAACTAACAGTACAAAATACATATTGTTGAATGTTTCATTATTAGAAAGAAAAATGTAACTAACGTGTCACTTGATTTAATAATAAATTGTAGATGCATGTTGCAAGGTAAAGTTAGAAATACCATAGATTAAGCTTAGCTGTTGAATCTCCTCATGAAGAAGGAAAAACATATATAATTGAATGTTTCATTCATATAATTTAATAATTAAGAAAACAAACTATTAACATCAGTGAACATTCTCAAGAACAGATATAAATTACAGAAGTAGAATTGAAAAGAGAAATGGTGAAGCGGGCCTGCATATGTAACTAATATTTCATTATTAAAAAGAAAAATGTAACTAACGTGTCACTTGATTTAATAATAAATTATAGATGCACATTGCAAGGTAAAGTTAGAAATCCCATAGATTAAGCTTATCTGTTGAATCTCCTCATGAAGAAGGAAAAACATATATTGTTAAATGTTTCATTCATATAATTTAATAATTAAGAAAACAAACTATTAACATCAGTCAACATTCTCAGGAATAGATATAAATTACAAAAGTAGAATTGAAAAGAGAAATGGCGAAGCGAGCCTGCATATGTATGAAGAATAAGACACGAAAGTCATTGATACGTTGAATATAGGAGTCCTATTGGCTAATTAAAACTAGGTTCAATTTTTATAGGACAGATTATCAATTCTTAGTACCAACTATCACTTTTAAAAGCTTGTTTTCAATGAACTTCTTCGTGGATATTATATTGATGGAGATACTAGTTATTATCATCATCATCAAGAATCCGTCCCCCCCTTTTTCAACTTTGTGTTTGTACGTATGCATTTTTAGCCTTCTTTTCATAGTAAACTTATTGATCAACATTGCAATATAATAGTCCAAGTTATTAAAGGCAAAACTACTTTTCAATTTGGCTTTCCACTCTTAGAAAGGGAAGGAGGGGAAAATGAATGGAAAAAAAAAATTTTGGCCATAGCATGACAAAAAAAAAAATAAATAAAACAAACATAAAAAACAAATGAAAAGAGCAAACCACACAAGCCCAAGTGCAGCAACACTAGAAAACACAAACTAACAAAGCCTTTTACAACTATAGAAAAACTAGAATAGTGGAAAAACAAAACACTACAAGCCAAACTCAAATAGACAAAGAAATTAACCCGTCAAACTTATAATCATGATCCAGAAGGGACTTCAAAGGGGGTGGGGTAAGGAAACCCAATTCGAAGGACACAGCTCTCTTCTTACAGACTTGGCTAGCTAATCAATAGCTATGTTAGTAGTGCGAGAAACAAAGCTAAAGGTCACTAAAGGGTAATTAACCACAAGATTCTTGATGTTAGATAACACTTGAGAAATTTTCCAACTAGTAAAAAGAGAAGGACCATTTTAAAAGACTAAATTATGCCCAAAACATTAGATTCCATTATTATAAGATTAGAGAAGAAAATTTTTCGAATGTAATGCTATTTGTATAACTCAATTCTTCACAATTAATTCACTTTTTACACTTTACACTGACACATGAGACAATTTATGGAGACCCTTACTATGAACTCTCATGCTAAAACAATCAAGCAATACTAAATTTATACAATGGCAAATGCTTTGTGAAGAACATTAATTATAAAAATTCCACAGTAAGAATAACAGATATGGGTGTCAAGGAAGATAATTGATCCTCCATGCCTCTTTTCACCTTGTCACGTGACAACTTCAGTAGTGGCCAACCTTATAGTTTGTCTAATGCCTATAACTTTGATATTATAGCATTTGTGAGCTACCAAATCTTATTTGAGTTAGGGGTGACAATTAGTGTTATTTGGGTTAATCTATTTATTAAATGTGTCAAAATGGATCATCAGTTTAACTTATTTAATAATTTTAATTAATAAAATTTGTGTTATAAATTTATTTATTAAATTTAATTACTTATTATTTTTTGTAAAAAATATTTTTAATTATTAATAAAATATTATTATTTTATTAAACTAATAATTTTAAATATTTATTATATATATCTATTTACGATTAAAATATTAATTATTTCTTAAATAAAATTTTTAAAAATTTAATATAAATTCTTAAAAGGATTAGCATGTCAATCCGAACTTGAATAATCATGTCATGTTTATATCGAATTATTGTGTCGTGTCAGAAATTGGCATCTTTAATTTGAATCCACTTCATATAAGGACATTGCATCTTGTTTCAAAGGGATTAACTTTATAAATGCATTAGTGACCTGTAGTTATGCTTTGATTGGGGAGTTGGAAAATCTCAGACTTGAAGAATTCATGCAACATAGGCAGGATGGTCATGGCTTCAAATTTGAGCAGAGGTGAATTGAATATTGTATTTAGGGATATGTACCAATAATTGGCTTATGGTATGGAGGTTTCTGGGGGAATACTTCTTTTGAAGAGTGCAAAGGTTTCCAATGTTAGTATGCTTTTCATCTATTCCACAATCTTTTGAAAATCACCTGCGTCTTAAATATTAGCAAAGTTTAAATTATCTATTTTTTGTCTTCTAGTAAATGTATCAAGAAAAGCTTTTATTTTTTTGCTTTGCTGGTATGAATTTGTATGTAAAACTTGTATGATATGGTGAAATTAGTTACTCATTTGAGCCTAATTAATAGAGGCGCATGGAAAGTTCTTACTGATCCCATAGCAAACTTAGCCAACGGTGATGTTTTCCTTCTTAGGTACTTCAATTAAGACTAATGCATGGAAGAAGATAGCTTGATTGAATAAGATCAACCTTATTTGTATAATTCATAGTTTATTCTCAAATAAGAAATAAATTTGATATGTAGAAGAACTGAATTTGAAAGTAATTATTTGAGAATGTGAGATCTAATTAGCTATAATCGCCTTTTTGTATTCAGGGCAATAACTAGTTAGCTTATTTCATTTTCTTTCTACTTGCTTATACTTTTTGGTTTTGCACTTGTAGGGCCTCATTATGGGATTATCATTTTCATTGGTAGGTCACAGTCACTTCTAACAAATTATTGAACCTTCTATGCAAAACTATAAAAAAAATTATTAAAACTAAAAAATATTATTAGGTGATAAGCAGTATTGAGGCCTAGGAACATGGTTGTGAGGCACAAAATTAGATTCATAGTCTATTATTGGACTACTTTAAGGGATCAAGAATTCTTAAACTTTTTTGTGTGCATTACTCCTTCAGAACAGGGATACTTCTTGTATCTAGAATCTTGTTTAAGCTCCATTTATTTTTATATATGTAATCTACAAATGGAGAAGGAGAGATCTATCATTAGATGACACAATTGAAGAATTCCCCAGAAGCTATAACAATCTCATGCCAATAAGATACTCTTACTTGGACATAAAGAAGATCGTTAAAGGATTCAAGCACAAATTTTGGTGAAGGAAGCTCTGGCTTAATTTATAGTGGACAACTTCGTACAGGATGCTTAGTTTCGATCAAGATGCTGGGTGGCAAATCCAAACTAATGACCAAGAATTCATCAATGAAATTGCCACCGTTGGAAGAATCCTCCATGTAGATGCCATTCACCTCATTGGCTTTTGCATTGAAGGATTAAAACGAGCTCTTGTATATGAGTTCATCGCTAATGGTTCTCTAAACAAATACATTTTGTCTAGAGAAGGAATTGTTCCCTTTTGCTGCAAGAAAATGTTCAAGATTGCTCTTGACATGGCTTGTGGGATTGAATACCAACATAGAGGATGTGACATGCAGATTCTTTACTTTGACATCAAGCTTCATAATATTCTTCTAGATGAGAACTTCACTTCAAAGGTTTTGGAATTTGAGCTAGCCAAATTGTACCCCATTAAAAATAGCAGTGTCCTTAATGGTAGCAAGAGGGACTTGGCTATATGCCTCCGGAATTGTTCTATAAGAACATTGGAGACATAACATACAAAGTTGATGTTTATAACTTCAGAAATTTGCTCATGGAAATAGCAAGGAGGAGGAAGAATATGAATGACTCCGCAGATTATTTGAGTTAGGTTACCTCCCTTCTCAGGTTTATAACCAATTCAATGGAGGGAAGGAGATAGATTTGAAGAATGCTACAGAAGAGGATGAGGAAATACAAAGGATGATGATGATAGTCGAATTATGGTATATACCGATGAAGGATAGTGATCACCCTTCTATGAATAAAGCGGCAGGGTTGCTTGAAGGAAAATTGGAATTACTGCAAATAGCTCCAAAGGGGATGCCAGAAGAGGGTATAGGACCATTTAGGAATTTGCCATGGTTGCCGCCTGGTGGTTCTTTAGATTCACTTAGTTCTATTGTAAAAACTATTTATTTAGCCTAAACTCTATGTCATCACCTCAAATGAATAATCCTTTTAGTTTAATTTATCTTAAAAGATGTCACTGGTTTAGAAATAAACAATTTTATGAATCCACTATCTATTAAAAGGAATGTACAATTCACTTTCAAATGGAAGTGCATTAAACTTTCTTTTTTTTCTTCCCATTTTTCTTTCAAATTCAATGCCTATAAAAGAAATTTAATGCACACAACAAGAATTGTAGGAAAGTTATAATCCCTTTAATTATGTGAGCAATAATCACACGTAACTTCCATTAATAAGTTGAAACTCATGATATTGTATCATTTTTTTTCACCATTGACGGTATATCTAGTCGTTGGATTCTTAATATGTGTATTCATGAAGGAAATATGTGTTCGTTGCCATGCGATGAGATTAGCTTGATGACATAGAACACTAAGTTGTCTATAGCGAGATTCTTGGCATCACCCTTATTTAATTCAGTGGTGGAGAACTTCAGTCCTTCACAAAGCATCGATTGTAACACACTAGCTCAAGGTTGTGAATTAAAATAATAAAAAAAATGACCAAAAAAATTGGATTGGCTGTAAATTTGAAAAACATTTCTAATCCTGCTGTAGCATTAAAATATTAAAATCCAAGTATTATTGTGGAGTTGTGACATGTCACGTGTTTTAATATTATAGACTAATAGTTGAATAAATGTTATAAAATAAGAAATTATTAATTAATTTATTAAAATATTATAAATAATAACACTATGCTTTTAAGTATTATAATATGATCAGAAATATTTCTTAAATTTGGAGTAGAATTCTAAATTCAAATTATAAAGACTGTGGAGTTGCTAGCAACCTTTTTCATTTAGGCTTCATTTGTTTTTAGAAGATAATATATGTAGAAAATTTTCATTTTTTTTTTTGGTTTAGAAATGAAGGAGTATTGTATGTCCTTATATATTGTGACTAAAAAAATGATCTCTAAAATTATGATAAAGAAAAAAAATAACTTACTCTATTTTAAAAACGAAACTTTCTCCTACTAAAAATTTATTACATTTAATATTAAAAATATTAATAATTTTTTGATTATTTTAATAATTTATAGTTATATTCCTATAAAAAATATTTTCTATGATAATAAACAAACAATATCATATCATATTCATCCAAAAGTTAAGCATATTGGAGTAGCCAACCACCATCCACGTGGGGAAGTATCGGATGCCTCTTGGAAATGCAGTTCCTTTGAAATTCTCTTAAATGGTTAAATTGGAATCATTTAGCTGGCAACTAATCACATCCTTCCTTTTGAAAAATCACTTTAACACACAAAGAAATACTTCGATTCATTGAATCATTGATCACAAGGTCTCAGTTGATAACAACAATTTATTTTGAATTAGTTGATATTCTTCAAATTATCATCTAATTCAGCAAAGCGTTTAATTAGTTATTTTTCAGAATTAATATTTCTTTTCAAGTTTTACGAAAAATTGTAATTTCATCTTTGCATATAAAACGTGCAAACTTTTTAGAACTACTTTGAAAAAAAATTGTAAGTCTATACCAAAATATTATGAACCATGCATCAGAGGTTTCACAACTTTGTTAATAAATTATGCGTGCAACGTAAAATTTTCTTACATCGGAGCATTTTTTCCATTGACTTTATATGTAGCCCTTATCAATCATTAACCCTACGTTTGATAGAGATGAAGGAAGAAATTCTCCGTTTGAATGGAGCGAAAAGAAAAAAAAAGAAATATATAAATTAATTTGTAATTAATATTATTTTATATATTATTATTTTGAATTTTTTATTTTTAATTAAATTTTAAAATTTTCATTTTTTCTTTTTACATTCCTCCCTGCTAAAATATGATAAATAAAAGTTGTGAAGATACATTATGAGCAATGAGTACCTTTATTTATTAGATACCTGATTGCATTTTTAATAATGATAAAATGATATTTCCATTAGCAGGCGTTCAGTCAAGCGAGATGAAAACCAGGGAGGAAAATAACTAGGATGTGTGTCATTTACGATTTTCACATGGAATTAGTGCTTTCGCTTCCCACTAATTCTACCCATAGTTATTATATTTGGATCGATTTGATCAATTTAATTAATAAATGGGGAATTAATAATTGATTTGATCTCTGTTACCATTAAATTAATTTGATGTATGAGTCAATGAAAAAATAAGTTTAATTATTAATTTTTTAATTAAATTGATTGAATTATTATATTATATTAAATCAACAATTTTAAAAAATTGATTTATTTGATTATGAAATTTTATATAATATTGAATTATTTTCTTATATTATCACATTTTGATGAATCATAATATGAATCTATTATTATTTTACTTATTAAATATAAACTTTTTTATTTTTATATAAATTTATATTTTTATATTATAAATGATTGATTCAATAACTCAATAGTTGAAATAGTGACCAATAAACTAGGTTTTTATCTAATTTATTGTTTGATTCAATTCTAATAATTGTGAATCTACCACAAATCATTTGTTCAATCAAAATTGCATAATAACACCGTCATATTTAATTATAATATTATGAATCCCATAGGAATTTCATCGAGAGGTTTTCAAAAAGCAATATAAGAAGCTTTTTTATCTACTATGGACGTGATTTTCATATTTATATGTGAAATGCAAACATAACCACACCATGCTCTAGACTCCTTATAGAAGTTTTAATGCGTGGGAAAGTATATACATATAAAAATAAAATTTTAAATTATTATAAAATAATTAAATATTTAAATCAAAATAAAATATAATTTTATATTTTTATTTATATATTTTAATGTGTGTAATAAATTAATTTGTATATCTTTTCATCTTTATTTAAAATAAAATCTTTATCTTTTAATCAATTAAATAAGTTTATGGCATAATTTTGTATAAATTTATGATATTTTGACGGGTGCAATCTCGATCTGCTCGTGCTTCTTAGTACAATTGGTCATAAGTTGAACGTTTAGCTTGGAAATTTAAATACAGATAATCAACTATAGCATCTATTAATATAAATGCAAATCAATTAGATAATCTTGAGAGTAGCATTTACAAGTTTCATGAAAATATAGATTTAGATCATGGAAATGAAAATTAATATAGTGCAGCGGTCCTTGAACAACGTGGTAAACGTCAGACAGCATTTGATCTCAAGCAGTATTCGAGGTTGCGTTGAAGTTTTGCATTCTATTATATTATAAATCATAAATTTGATCTTTTTGAATTTTTGGACGAATATATTTTATCCCTTTTATTTTAAGAATTTGAAAATATTTTTTTAAATTATATAAAATTTGAAATTAACATACATTGTTAATTTAATTTATTAGTTTATCAAATTTCATATTTTTATCATTTTTTTAAAATATGAATCATAGTATTTTAGTATGTCAGTTTATTTTATTATTTTTTACAAATAATTTTTATTTTATATAATTAAGAGGATTTGAATTAGAGATATAGAATTTTAATTAAATAATAAAAATTGAATTACAAAATTATATGTGAAAAAATGATGAAATAAGTTAACATATTATAATTTTTATTGAAAAGGATCATAAAAAATCATATAATTTAATAAAAAATCTAATTAAGTTCAAAATATATGTTAATTTCAATTTTTTATCTAAATTTAAGAAAATAATTTTTGATTTTTCAAAATAAAAAGAAATAAAATCCAACTATGATAAAATTGAATAAAATATTTTATATCTATTTAAAAGAAATAATAAAGTGGTTGGCTTCTCTCTAACTATTAATCTATCAATAACTATGATAAAGGCTTTGAAACCCTTCTTTATCGTTCCTGTCTCCTTTGTCTTTGTAAAGAATTTTCCATCGATAATATTGGGAAAAATAGTGAAAATACTCCTTTTTCCGTATTCACCATCTTGTTTGGCTTTTTTCAATAATTAATTGATTATATTAATGACTGATTAATTACATTAACTATTAGTTAATAATTAAATATATTAATTAATTTGGTTAACTGATACTTCTAGCATTAATATTTTGATAGCTTGTATAAAAATATTTAATAAAATGAGTTATTTATTATTAATTATTTATACATAAAATGATATAAAAAGATATGTATATATTTTATAACTTAATAGAGTACCCTTTTACTTTAAAAATATTTTAGATTGCAATATATTATTTGTTAAATTAAATTTTCTTTTGAAAATATACCATTATAATTCATTATATATATTTGATTTTCCTTTATGAAATAATTAGTTATCATTTTATAATTAGGTAACTTTTATAATGTCATGACCAATTCATGTTATGTTTGGTATGGAACCCATTTTACCAATTTCCACCAGTATAATGTTCACATCCAATATTCTTATCTTCATGCATAAAACATCTAAAGCAATTAGCAATAAATTTAACATTAATAAATAAAAGGACATTATTTATCAATTTGGTTCCATAGGAGAAGTTAAAAAGAAGTATAGATCTTACTATTCCACTGGACACTAGGGACAGAGGAACTGCTGAACCCTATTCCTAAACCCTCACCTGAGGAGACTGATCTCCTTATGAAAAGTGCCAAAAAGATTAAGTAGGGAACAGATGCATTTTCTAGAGAAGGAAGGAAACGAGTGTCTTATGTTGATATAGATGAACTAAACCTTATCCAGGAAGAAGTACAGAAAATGGCTGCTGAAATTAAATCATATAAGGAATCCTTATTGGACAAATATGACAGGAAGTAGGAAGCAAAAACAGAGATGAGTGAGGAAGAAAAGATGGAGGATGGAGACTTTAGCGGTTTTAAAGTAATAGAGAGTTTGAACGATGGGAACCCATGCCCTAATATCATAATCTCTAAGAAGGAGGAAGAGAGAATGGGCAAAGCTTGGAAACAAACCTTGGTCATTAAATTATTGGGAAGAAAAATAGGATTTAAAATCTTAGAAAAAAATTGCAATATCTTTTGGAATGTGATAGATTGATTGATATAATAGATCTTTCAGAGGATTATTATTTGATTCGTTCTAATGCCTACTCGGATTATGAATTTGCTCTAATAGGAAGTCCATGACTTCTCTTTGATCACTATTTATGAGTTTGTATATGGGACTTATCTTTTGATCCTTTTGAAAGCATAATTAAGAAAATTGTTGTTTAGATTTGTATTCCTAATCTTCCTATTAAATGTTTTGATAGGAAATCTCTAACCTTCTTGGACAATAAGGTTGGAAGAACACTAAATATTGATAATACTACAAAAGAATAAGTCAAAGGAAAATATGTCAGAATCTGCATTGAAATTGATTTGCAAAAGGAACTTTTATCAAAATTCACCTTTCAGAGGAAGAATTATCATATTCAAAAGTTTGCAAATAATTTGTTTTATGTGTGGTAAGTATGGACATATTGCAAATCATTATGCCAGCAAAATTCTGAAGGAGGAGATAAGAGAAAAGAATAATAACTCAAATAAGAATGCTCAAATTGAGAGTGGTCTTCACGATACTAATCCTAATAAATATGGAGATTAGATGATAGGGCAAAGAAATAGACATGGACGGAAGAAGGTAAACATAAAAAACCCTCGAAAGTAATTGTGAACTCCCGAAACAATGTAAGTGAGAGAAGTAACCGTTTTAATATTCTGTCCAATGACATATATGTAGAAGAAGTGGACAAAAACTATTAAACATAGCAGAAGGTTTGAGGAAGTTTAAAAATGATTCTAGACTATTTACAAACTAAAAGCAAACGTAGCAATCAAAGGTGAATAATCATGTGAAACCACGTGAATTCCTTGCTAATGTGCCGAATCAAATGAGATCACTACATTCTAGTCTCTCATTAATTAATACGACAGTTAAAGCTATACAAAGACAACATATTGATAATTCTCAAAAGGCTCCAAGCAGTGGTATCTCTAATGGTGGCAATCGGATGAATCAACATGAGATGGAACCTTCCCATGTATCCGAGACTCAATTTTCAATGGCAATGGGAAATTCTCAATTATTGATAATGGACTTTAATTTAAGAGCTTCACATTTGCCCGCTGATGTTCAAGGAATTAAAGAAGACCCCCCCCCAGATAAATAGATGATTACCTTTAACCGCATAGACATTGAGGTGAGTAAAAATAGCATGTTTTATGCTTTGAAAATTAATAAGAAGCATAGGGACCAAAAGCCCATGCATATGAATGTTAACTAGCTATGTGCAATTCTATATATCTCTTTATAATTTTAATGTTGAAGAAAATTGTAGTATGGAATTATAGAGGTGCAAAGAATAGAAATTTTATTTATAGACTCAACATAATTTTAGAGAATATCAATCCAGAAATTCTTGTTTTCCTAGAGACAAGAATTGAAGGTGATAGAGCAGGAAAAATCTTTCAAAAGATTAGCTTTGATTCTTGGTTACTCTTTGAAGGTGAGGGATTTTCAAGAGGCATTTAGGTTGGTTGGAAGAAAAATAAAATGTCATTGCTGTTGATTGAAAAAAAACTTTCAATTGATGCATTTAAAGATTTTATCTAAATCAAGATTGGTTTATCACTTTTATGTTTGCTAATCCTAATCCAAATATGAAACTGCTCTCTGGAATGACTTAAAACATATAAACCAAACCATAGATTTTGCTTTAGTGGTGGTAGGTGATATGAATGGTGTTCAAAACCCTCTAAAAATAAAGGGAGGAGCACCTTTCAACTAGTGCAGGGCTAATCTTTTTAATAATAGAATAAATGATTGCAATCTTATAGAAGTGCAGATATAAGGAAGTAGATTTACATGGATAAGCCTAAAATACCCTAAATATCCTTAATTTGTTTGAGAAACTAAACAAAGCTTTATACAATGTAGACTAGCACTTAAAATTTAGCAATGCAATTGTGAAAACACTCCCTAGATTCCATTTTGATCATTATCCAATACTCATAAATCTATCCAACTCTCAAGGTGATAGGGTGAGACATCCTTTTCATTTTGAGGCCACCTAGTTAACTCATGAAGATTTCCAACAATTTCTATCCTTTAATTGGAATACAAAAGGGAACATTGCTACTGAGCTTAACTTTTTAACTCATTAGAGGAGTGGAATAAAAATGTGTTTGGCCATATTAGAAAAAGAAAGAGAAGCTTATTAAATAGGATAGCTAGCATATAGAGAACTATAAAATGCAAGTGCAATCCCTATTTATGAAAGTTGGAGAAACAATTACAAATTGAACTTAATCAAGTCCTTTTTCAGGAACAGATCATGTGGCATCAAAAATCCAAATCTATATGGATCACTGAAAGGGACTGGAATACAGAGTACTATCACACCAAGACAATAGTGAGGAGAAATAGAAATAAAATCAATATGTTATGAAATCAAGATTGAAACTGGGTTAAAGACAAACAATTGCTAAAAAATCTCATTGTTCCCTATTATAGGAATTTATTTATGGATGATTTGGAAGAGAGGAAACTTACTAATACTATTATATCCTAACCTATTATAATAGATGAATAGAATATGCAATTAAGCTAAGAGATAACCTGTAAGGATGTTAGAAAGGCCATGTTTGCAATTGGTAGTTTTAAAGCACCTAGTGAAGATGACTTCCCAGCTACCTTTTACTAGAAAAACTAGCAAATAGTGGGTTCCAATATGTATCAATTTGTAAAAAATTCTTTCAAAGGAGGAGATTTTGGTGAGAATAACAAAACTTTCATATGCCTTGTACCTAAGCTTGAAAAATCGGAGTTCATTAATCAATTCTAGCCAATTTCTTTATGCAATATCATATACAAATGTATTTCTAAAGTGCTGGTGAATAGAATCAAGGACATCCTCCCTTAGTTAATCTCCAAGCAAGCTTTATGCCAAGTCGATGTATACAAGACAACATTATCATAGCACAGGAAATGTTTCACTCTATGAGAAAAATGAAAGGCATCAAGGTAAATTTAAAGAAAGTTTATGATTGATTAAGTTGGTATTTCATCAGAGTCATTCTGATTCAAATAAATATACTACCTAATTTAGCTAACCTCATTATGAGAAGCATTTCCTAGACTTCTCTAAATGTCTTATGCAATGGGAGTAAAATAGTCCCTTTCTCCCCATCAAGAGGACTTCGACAAGATGACCCTTTATCACCCTATATTTTCATTCTTTATATGGATAAACTCTCTCATATTATATATGAAGCAATAAATATTAAAAAGTGGAAGCTTTTAAGAGCAAGTAAGAGAGGTTTGGGTATCTCACATCTAATGTTTGCTAATGATTTGCTTTTGTTTGGAAAAGCATCAATGTAATAAATTGACACGATAATATATTGCTCAAATAAATTTTCTAAAATGTCAAGTCAAAAGGTTAATCACTCTAAATCTAATATTTTATTTTCTTGAAATGTTAAGTAGGAAGTTAAAGAAGCAATTATTTAAAGAAGTGGTTTTTCATGTACTAATGATATTAGCAAGTGTTTAAGAGCTCCTATAATACATCAGAGGGTGAATTGCCACGTATATTCTTATTTGGTAAAAAAAATTCAAGATAAATTAGCTGGTTGGAATATGAAATACCTTTCCATGGTTTGAAGGATAACATTAGCCAAATCAGTGATAGGAACTATTCTTATTTACACTATACAATCTATTGTCATAACTATGACTACCTTGGAGAAAATTGAGGAAATTCAATGTAGTTTTGTATGGGACCATGATGTTAATGAATGTAAACTACACTTCATAGCATGGAACACTTTCTTTCTCCCCAATGATATTGGAGGGTTGGGTTTCCGAAATTTAAAAAGTATGAATATGGCTTGCTTGATGAAGTTGGTATGGAGGTTAATCACTGAAGAGGAAACTCTTTAGATATTTATCCTGAAAGGTAAATACCAAAGAGATTCTAACTAGCGTAGAAAGGTCAGGTTGCAATAATCAGATTCCTTTCTCTAGAAGAATTTGTGTAAATTTTGGTATTTAGTTTTGAATGGAATCTTAATGTAGATTAATAATGGCCTAAACACATCCTTTTATTTTGATCATTGGATTGAAAAAAAAAAACTCTTTCCAATTGTTAATTGGCAAAATTCCTGAATAATATAGATGTTACGTGTGAAATGATTTATCAATTCGTGCAAGTGCACACTGTTGTAAACAAGTAATAAAGTGATAAGAAAGTATCGTTCCCATGAGGATTGTTTCACTAAGTACCAAAATTAATAATCCTAATACTATTTGGCAAATCGATTAGTTGGAATTGAAGCGAGTAAATAAAGATTGATGCAAAAATATTTAAAATAAAAATGAATGCAATTGGAGTAAAGATGAATATGAATAAAAGACCTAGGGATCAGATTTCACTTAACAATTTCGGATTGAATCATCTATCTACACTAATCCAATTTTAACTTCCTTAATTGATAGTCGAGTTTCCCTAAATTAATCACTAGCCTCTTCCAAGGTCAAGTAATTCTATAACTAATTGCTAATTCACTATATTCCTATGTGAATTACAACAACTAATCATGCATTAGGATTTATGGAACTCATTAAGACTACATAAATCATATGAATATATTCCTATTTCATATGCAATTTACGGTTTTAATTATAGGTTCCATACACATGTATCTCCTTTCGGTCTCAACACACATATTGAGTTCATTCAAAAGGTGGCCAATCAATTGAAAGCATTAAGAGCAATAATTAAAACTCAATCTAGGAAATAAAATCAAAATTAGTTTCAATAGATTAGAATTCAATCCGTTATTATCAAGTTACGTCATCACCCTAGGAAGATAAAAAATTAGAACATAATGAAATTAAAAATAAACTCAAAATAAAATAGAAACATCATCACATTCATGATACAAACACAAGATTATAATTACAAATGCATGAGAATAGAAGTACTATCCATCCATTAGGAGGTAAAACCTTCCATGTAGGAGGCATACAAGAACTAAAAATGCATGAACTAAACTACTATCTAAGATGCATGAATCAATGAATGCTACAAATGCTCTCCACTTCTACCTATTTATAGATGAATGAATCAGCTGCAAGTCATAAATCTTGACCATTAGCTACCAATCACATTCTTTAGCTACAACCCATGGTCTCTAACTACCCTTTTTGATTTTCGTAGCAACAATTCTTCTGACTTGTTGGTAGTTTTTCACCATGAGAATGGCAGATTTACATCTTCTTGTCAACATAGGAGTTGTAGAGCCGGATCTTAACTTTCAAATGCCACAAAGAACTCTTAATTTTGACATTTATATCCCTAGTTATGATCAGATTAGTAACCAAAGGTCAGATTCCGTCAAAACCACTATTTCATCTTCCAAGCAGAATTTGAGATCCTTAGATTCCGAACTAGGCTTTTCTTTAAACATGAAAGTTGTAGGGATTTTTATTAGCTTTGTAACAATATAAAGAACAACCCAATCCAACATATAGAACTCCAGATATATCATAAAACCTAAAATAGGATCAGAATACAGCATTATCCAAAAGATTTGATTTCATTTCAAATTCAAGACTCACTCACAAAATGCAACTAAATTTATTAAATTAAACAAGATAACATCCAAAAATGCATCATACAAGGGAAAATAAACATGTAAATATTTTACATATCAATAGACTTTCAGTGGTAGTGGAGTTTGCCTCAAATGAAGAAGGATAGGACATAAACAATTTATAACAATAGTTGCCTCATCAATATCTTTTAACAATTGAAGTTGTTCCTTACCTTCTATTTAGATTAGGAAATGGTGAATTTATCTAGGCTGAAGTAGCAAACGATAATTTCTTAATAAGCTCAACATATCATAGTATCTGCAAAAAAAGGCATCATGAACCTAACCCTATTTAGCACCATATTTAGAAGTTGACATTTCTAAAATGTGTAAAGCTCTTTTATGCCAACATAGCGAAGGTGGAGTGATAGCAAATGTAATGCGAGCCAAAAATGGATTCGGCAAACCTTACTGTGCGATATGTCAAGAGAAGTATGAATACTTTCTTCATGCATTGAGGGACTATCCAAGAATTAGATGTCTCTGGTTTGACCTTATACAAACTTCCAAAAGAACCTTCTTCTTTGGACTACAAGGAAAAGATTGGATAAGATATAATATATCTAAAAATTTTAATAGAGATAAGTATATAAATTGGCCAATCACCTAAAGTGTGGCAATATGACATGTTTGGAAGTAGAGGAACTCTTATGTATTTCAGAATGTACATCCTATGCTAACTAATGCAGCTAAATTGATTAGAAATTTTGTTTTAGGTACTATTGCTACCTTTGCCTCGAGAAAGTATATTTATATGAAGCAAACTAGCTAGTGTAGGTGAAATGAATTGCTTTACTGGAAGATTAGATTAAACTAAATGTTGATGAAGCTTCAAAAAATAATCTTAGATGCAATGAAATTTTCAAAAATTCAGAAGGAAAATGGATATATGGTTTCACAAGATAGTTAAGAATATGTTCAACCTTAAATGCTAAATTATGGGAAACATATCATGGTTTAATTATAGCTTAGGAGTTGGGTTTTAAACAACTTATCCTAAAGTCTAACTTAACCCTTCTTGTGGATTTTCTTATTAAAGAAACTCTAGATAAATATAAAAATATTACTCTTCTAGTAAAATGTCAATCTTTGATTCAGTGAGATTAGAGGGTTTCTATCCAACATACACTCAAATAAGGAAATAAATGTGCAGATTGGTTAGCTAATTATAGGTTAACCTAGGATAAAAGCTTACATTGGATGGACACCCTTCCGAATAGTCTTAGTAATCTTCTTCTATGTGATGTATTAGGGGTCCCTATCCCATATAGTATTCCTATGTAATCTTTGTTTTTCTTTTGGGCTTAGGCCCTATCTATTTATTAAAAAAAAAAAAGTTAGGCTTGCTTATGTTCATTACAAATTTTAGGATAAGTTGATGTAACTAACCTTAATGGATAAAAGAGTTTCTACTTCATTATCCTATTACAATCCAAGACCTAAGAAACATTCTTATTGACAAATAAAATATCTAATAATTGGTCGTAGCCATGTTAAAGAAAATCTTGGAGGACCTATTCTTGTTGTGGTTATGGTAAAGGCACCTTAACTTGAGAATCTGCAATATAAATGTAAAGAAAGTAAACTTTCTAAGAAAAGAATCATAATATAACTAAACCTTACTAACTAAATTTATCCTTCTTTATACATAACATAGCCTTTACATAAATTCATAATCATATCATTAGTAAGACTAACATTTTCGAATGCATGACCAAAAGTGGATCACCATATTATTATACAGAGTGCTAAATCAATAATTTCACAAGAAGGTGTGTGTGTGTGTAATAGAAAATAAATAAATTTTCTTGTAACTTTTATCCATCTTTATTCTTTCACAAACTCAATCTTATCCCTTCACAAACATTTAATAGATCAAAGTTTCAAGTCACAGCAATATCAATCTGCCCTTATTTCAATTTCTTTCAATTTTTATGAATAATAGCATAAATTCATATTAAACATCATAAGGAAATATTCATAACAAAATTTCAAATATTGCAATATCATCATGCTTCTTTGCATAAAATCATATTATTCATTCAATATCATTTAATATAGATTAGATCATGTTGGCATCATGGTACAATTTACACACCTTAACACTTAAGGGATAAAAATGATTGAAAATACTAAGGTTATAATCAATTATGGAATTGATTATAGAAGTTTAAAGGCAAGGTGCTTGGGCATATAATCAATTATACCTTTTCAGAGAGTAAAATTATTAAGCATAATATATTATATAATTAATTATAAGTTATTGAAGAATAAATTCTTTAGAGAATAATTGATTATATAATTGACTATGCCTACAAATAAAGCATATTTCTTAGGAATAGTCAATTATGGCCTAGGTTTTTATAAAATTTTCTTCAAAATCATTATTCACTCATGAGAAATTAACTCCAAATTCATTTCTTAAACTACCTTACTGAATTAAACCATCATATATTACATTAACACTATCATATACACTAGATTCAATAACAAATTTAAATTAAATCAATCATTCACATCATTTTCCTTAAGATTTTTGAAAGTGTAAAGAAATCTAGCTTTAACTTGTTATGATCCGATCATGATCATGATCGACGTGAATCCTGTTATTCAATTTTCACCAACCTTAATACTATTTACTCTAATTTTATCCATTAAGAATCTCCTTACTCTTATGGAAACTAAATTGTTATTTTAAATTTTGCTCAAAAAATAGGGAGAATCCCTCCTCCTTGCATTATTAGGTACTTCTCAGAGGCCACACGTCCTAAATCCTATAACTTGAAAATTTTCTCAAATATAATAGCATCACAAATACACATAGGGATTACAGCCCATCAACACATATAATATTTATACAAACACAAATAACCTCACTTCTAATCCTAATTTTAATCTAATTATCAAAATCTTCTAACTAAGTTGTCTTTGATTCTCTATAAATGTAACAAAGCTCAAAAGCATTTTTACTACCTAAAAACACTAAAAATAAAATAGAATGAATTATAAGAACTTATTAAGAATTTATCTACCACAACCATGCTTGGAATATGTTATATAGAATGATCAAATACTAATTATATATTAAAATAGAATATAATTGTGACTAAATCTCTAGATCTTTGTAACTCATGATACCAATTCTTTGGTTAACATTATTTACCTATACATACTCAGAGTATTTATTTCATATCATAATTTATAATCATCTCAACCATTCAATTTACATAATATCTATACCATATCACACATATAACCCTTTCTAGGTAATTATGAGGATTTCTAAATAGCCAACAAAGCTTAATCGTAGTCAAATTATCACAATTACATCACACAAAATTATTTAGGATAAATAAATCTCAATGTATAATAAAATATATGACAATTTATAATAGATGTACATACATCCACCTTTTATCTCTTAGGTTAACCTTCTACCCTTCGCAAACTATCTATCCTTATCCTTCCAAGGTCTGTCTTATACTCTTCACAAATATATTAATAGAAAATTTTCATTTGATATTCATATCATCGCCCTTATCATATTTCATAATTTCTAATATCACTCATAGTATAATTCATGATTTCACATATCCACTAGAGCTTAGCTCTATATATCACAAATTCTAAGCAATTTCAACATAAATAGCTATTTCATCATCACGGTGTAATGTCAAAGCATATATATATATATATATAACAACACCACCATGTCCTTCTGCATGGCCATAACAATTCATTCACATCACAATATAAATCACATTGTATTTTTCATCATGCACATAACAATGTAAACTCAATGACCATCAATCCATAGTTAGAAATAGTAACACCATGCTTTTTAAGTATGGCCAATCAATATCCATGTGAATAGATAATCACATTCATACTATGGATATCAATTCCATATCACTCATGCATGATCACAAGGGCAATTTAATCATAATTTATGTTATGCGATTACACTGTTAAGAGTTCATACATAAATGTATGCATATATACTCTATATCATCAATACGAAAATAAATTACAATATTTAAACAATACTTTATTAAGATATTAAGTTAGGGTGAGATATACACTCACCTAATAATATGCATCCATTACAAAACTCAGAATAATTCATTTTCACTTTTTCTCTTTTTCCTATTTAGAAATTTATAATGATAAATTATAATCATAAATATTAATGCCATTTTTTTACTTTTGAAGCTTACTATTTCAGGTTGTAATCATGATATTTTAACCTCTTATATCTTAACTCTATTATTTTCTCTTAAGTTAATCATAGGAAATTAAGAATATGCTATAATATGAAGATTCTTAAATCAAAACCATATAATAAAATATTAGAACTTGATAATATAAAAGAATTCCATTTATACCATTTTAAATTTATTTTATAATTATATCAACATTCCAGATCACTAGCTCCTTATAATTTGTAATATTAGCTTTTAAAATCAAGTATACCATAATTTATGAACTTTCAAATTCAAACCATGCCAATAAAATTATTATAACTGATAGCTCTAAAAGGTTTATTTTATCCCAGTAAAGTTATGTCATTAGATGGTGATTTCTTATATCCATAATAGTAAAATATTAAAACTTAATGCTATAAAAGACTCAATTCACTCTACTTTTATTATTTTACATCGTCACTTTCTTATATTTTAACAATTATTATAAGGACGTTATAGATCTTCATAATTAAGAATTCATCTAAACCAATTATAAAACAATCAAAATATTAAGATCTTATGCTTTAAGGATGTCCTAACCATGCTACTTTGTAAAATTATACACTTACTTTTCAATATTTCCAAATTTATCCCAAAAAATCATAGATTATATGTATTCTACAAATTTTCTTTCTTTTTTTTTTTGAATTAATCTCCAAACACCTAAAAATATTCAGGTAATAATATAAAAACTTTAATCAATTTATAGAAAGGTCACATTCATATCATTTCATAAAAATTATACATTTAGTTCTTAAAATATTAAAGCTTTATTTCAACATATTTCCTCCATTTGGGACTTCTTTGAATCACACATGAATCTTTCATAATAATAGAATAAAATGTTCTATTTATATTTTAGTCATCTTATTTTAATATTTTACAACATAAAAATTATATTTTTCATATGCATCATTATATATATAAAAAAATACATAAATGGATTTTCTGTAGATCAACCCAAAATAGCAAATTAGAAGGAGTTTACTATATAAAAGGCCTTACCATTACTTAAAGGATTTGCTACCAACTTGCCAACTTGCCAATAATGGAAACTCACTAGAATGTTAGTGAACTGGAATAGAAGAAAAGATTTTTGATACTAGGTCAGGGCCACATTTTTGTGGCTCACAACATGCCACCAATGGTTATCATGGTTAGGAGAAGTAATGCCAATTGTAGTAATGCTCAATGATGCAAAAACTGAGGGAGATTTCTATTGAAGAAGAAGTCGACACCCAAAATTTTGTTATTAAGCTCTGATCGATCTCCTTCCTCTACACTGATAAACCATGGCCTTATGGAAGAGCACGACTCCATCAGTAGTATTTCACGATGGTGGCACTTTAACCAGAGATGGAGAAACATGAGGAATGAGGAGGAGGAAAGAAAGAAAGAAAGAGAGAGCTTAGGAGTGATAAGGAAATCTAATAAAGAGGATAGAGAAAAGGAAAAAAATTATAGGTTTTGTTTTAGTGCTTCTCACACCATGTAAGCATAGTCCTGTGTGATCTTAACCTTCCATTTTGCTTATTTTTAAAGAAAATAAAAAAGGAAATCTAATGTAGGAGTTTCCTTACCAAGTGAAACACATAGCAAACTAAATCTAGACATGCTCATAACTATTAAATATTTCTAACTTCAAGAGAAAATTACTAAAATAATTATTTAAATATATTTTGAAATAAAATATTGGCCATATAAATATAATTCATTTACTTTTGTCAATCAAAATAACTACTCCAAAGCATTTAAAATAATTAAAATTTTAAATATTTATTTTGGGTATAACATAACTAATTCAAATCATAAAAAACACTCAAATTCTCAAATTTAATTAGAATATCTACTCACCTTGTATAAAAGAAATGAATACAAGACAATATTATGGTTAGCTTGTCTTTAATCATCCAAAACTAACAAATTTGAAGTTAAAGTTTCAAAGCCCATTATTCTAAACCAAACTCTAAATCATCTAAATCCCAAAGAGAAATGGAGAAGAAAGATTGCAACGATTGAAGTTTATAAGGATTTACCTTAATTGTAGGAAAAATATTAATAAAAACTTGTACTTTCTTTTAGCTTGCTCAATAAAAAAGGAAGAGGAAAAAGGAAGGTGAGGTTTTTAATATTTTGTGTATGGAAAAGTAACGAATTGTTGAAAATAGGAAAATAAAAAGGAAATGGAATGAGGGCAAAATGAAAAAAGTTTTCTTGATCTCCTTTTTTATTTTAACATTAAAATATAATTAAATTTAACCCTTAAACATTTTATTTTATTTTTCTATCAATTATCTCATAAAAATTTATTTTGAATTTTTACTATAATAATTAATTATTTTTTCAATAAATAAATCTTAAATTTCAAGGGATGTAACATATAATAATTAACAGATGCGACAACCATTAAAATTTATTTTTTATCCATTTTTAAAATTAAATTTAAAATTTATATAGTTATTATTAATAATATTGATAAATTATACATTCTAAATATAAAAAGTTATATTTTATAAGTAATATTATCTTATTTCTTATTATAAATATTTATTATTTTTTAACTCAAAAGATAATATTTAAAATAAATTAATCATTTTATCCATATATTTTTTTTATTGTTCTCTATGAAATGAAACATAGATTTCTTACTTGAAACACAATATATACAGAAAATTGGATTCGAAATTGAATTTTAAGTTTTTTATATCCATTATATTGAATTTTATAAATTTGCCCTACCTTATTTTATTTAATGACTGCCTTGATTTGTATTTGAAATCCAATTTTAGATTTTATTTTTAATGTTTATAGTATTATTATTAAAACAATATGACCATTTATGGTAGATTTGATGTTTTGTTTAAAAAGTATATTATATTTCATTTAAGATAACAATCAAAAGTTAAATTTGAAAAGAATATTCCTTTTTTTTAATTTATACAAGTTTAATATGTTCTTGTTATAATTTTATATTATTTTCGAGTGTGTTAATCTTTTTGAATTTTTACATTTAAAAATGAATTATTATCAGTTATAATATTATTTTAGCAAAACTGAATAAGAAAATGTTTTTTTATTTCTTGAAGGCCATATACATATACATATATAAGAGATTAAGTATATTTTATTATGAATAATAAAATTTATTTTTATAGAAGCAAGAAGATATTTTATTTAAAAAATACATAATATTTCAATAGGATAACATTACATTTTCGGGATTAATGTATAATTCTTAAAATTTACATAAAATTTTATTATATAACGTGTGGATTAGATGGAAACTCAGGGCACGACCCGTAACTCTCTATCTAAAACCGCCCTTGCAAAATACCATGTTAAGATTTCCATATCTTAGTAACAAAAATTGCAATATCATATTCTAATTTTTTATCAAGTGAAAATACCAATGAGCAATCCATAACATTATCTTCTTAAAGACAGTAAAAAATAATAATAAAAATGAACGAGTTTTGCACATATTGGCCCTCAGCATATATTCACTGCCTATGGTTTGTGCTGCTGCTAATAAAAAGAAAAAAAACTTTTAATAACACAAGCAATATAGATGAAAGCAGAACTAGTACTTGTTACAGTAAAAAAAGTATTAAGGATATCAGTCATCGCATGATCAATTAATACTTTTTCAAAATCAGTTGTTCCACTTTATGTTGGAGATGAGACTGAAGAGATGTTCGATGTAGCTGGCTAAGTGCTATTCACGCGAGGTAAGATCTTAGGAGATAATTTCAAAATTTATGTACAATATATTATAGGTACATGGATAATTAAGCTTAAATCTATAACATTGCAGAAATGATTTTAAAAATTGGCAAAAATAAAGATTATACCAATCTAGTTTGTGAATATGCATATTTTTACCTTCAACGAAATTATGAATCTAATCCAGATATAGAACTTGCAAATTTTCATTAACTAGCTTATTCATGTTCTTTCTCTCTCTTATTATCATAACTATTATCTAGCAGTGACCAGTGTGGAACTATTAGTCATAACATTCTAGAATCTAAACTCCGTAATTAATGGCAAATGCGACAAGTTACTCACAAAAGCTGCCACGAAATTACGTTAAAGAATTGCCTATCTCGGTTACTCACAATAACATTCTAGAAGCTACTATGTATGTCTCGGTTACACAATACAGAGTTAAGAAAAGAAATCAAGCTCATGAGCATGCAACTTCTCGCTTAATTTCCAGGAGCATGTGATGATGACCAAATAATGAAAAGGTATCCAGACCTGGGTTTGGAAAATTCAAATTTGTATCATTGGAGACTTCATTAATTTGGTTTTTGACATTTCGTCCGGAAGTGATATTTTTCTTCTTACACAGTAATGGATGACAATGATAATTGATTAGCAAAGTCAACTTTTCAGATAACTTGGAATCTGAGGAGCTCCTATAACCAATCATATAATTGTCTTCAGCTTACCAACAATGCAACTTCCAACTTATACAATGAGCATGTCATGATGACCGGACAATGAAAAGTAAAGTCTTCAGCTTGCATCCACTTAATTTACACATTTGGTTTTTGTACACTCCAAAACCAATTAAACAGAGCAAAGACTCTAAAATATAGGACCACTGATGAGTTAAGAATGGTGTCATGCAAGTTGATTAACAAAATTGTTATCACGGTGGGCTCAATGAAAATTCCACCATCCAAATCCTAATCGGAGTTCATCTTCATAATGGGAAACCTTGAATTATTACTTACGAACATAAGGGGTAACCGGAAGGCAAGGGGCGATATTGTCCAAATAAAAGCAGGAACAGAGAAATCTTAGACCTTTTTCTTTCCAAGATATGTACAGAATTTGTGCCCCGGCAGAATATAATGATCCATAATTTTATATGTTTTGTTCCTCACAAAAGTAGACGTAAAATCTAGACTAAAATAACGGAGCATAACTAAAAAAAGTGATTGGTGTTACAAAAATTTATTTATAAAAATATGTATGAAATATTTTTTATTCATTTATTAATTATTATAGTTGATCTTTACTCAATCTCTAATTATAATTAATTACTAATATTACTAATAAGTATCAATTAGTGCTTTAGGCCTCCATATACAGATATTATATTATATAAAAGATTCTACATATTCATAAATAAGAAAAGCTCCTCCCCTTATTTAATTTTTTATTATTTTAATTTTATTTTTATTTTTATAATATATTATCAGTACAAATCTCTATTATCTAACCATTTAGATTCCGGTTTATAAATTATTTATCATATATTTATTAATAATTTGTGTGGTCATTTTTATTGGTAGAATTGTTACTCTCCAAAGTTTCTTATGATTTATTGTTTTAAACGAGGAGACTTTGATATAAGAATCGTATGGTAATTAAGGGATCCATAAAAATGTGACAGATAAAAAGAAATGGAAGAAGTATTAAATTTTGGAGTTAATTTGTATCGGTTGATGTCTTGCACACCAATACATGTCTATGCTCTACATTTCATATTAATAATTTTTAAATAATATTTTTAAAATTTTAATATAAATTTAAATTGAATTGACATATCAATTTGTTTATAATTCTAATTCAACATGTTTATTATTCATGTTAAATAGGTCTATCTGTTTAAAACACAAATGTTAGGAATGAACTCATAAAACAGTTGATTTTTGTAAATTATTTTATTTTTGATGGAAATAATTATAAGTATTTTTTAAATACCTATTTTACATAAAATTGAATAAATGTCGCATTAATTGTATAATATGTACTTATGTGATCATAACATGAATATAAAAAAGATATAAATACAAGTTATTTACAATTAAAAATTTTTTTATTCGCCATGTATTAATAAAGTTAAGCACTTTATTAATCCTATTGTAAAATTTGGAATATATGGTTTATCTTAGTAATATAAAATTTACATATCTACTTAGTATATACAATAGGATTATAAATGAAATTCACATGACTATTATCAAGACAACTAGAATTTCTTAGGCATTAATTTGCTTTACTCTAAATCTTAAGTTATATATAATTATGTTTTTATAGATATAATCACATTTAAGTTGTAAATGAGATTCAATTGTAGGTCAATATACTCTATAATTTAGTGTTGATATATTTATTAAGGATATAATTATAATATGATAATATAGATTTTGGTGATTTGACAATCTTAGTAGATTTTGATACTTGAACATAAGTTTTAGGCCTAAACATGTCAATTCTAATTAAATTAATAAAATTAAACTAATGATCATTAGAGAAATTAGTAATTACTAAAATAAATTAAATTGATTTTATCAATTTAATTGAATATTATGTAAGGAGGTAGAAGTAAAGAATTAATATGACATGAGCATACAGTTCAGGGAAATTATCAATTTATTTGAATTTTTATTTGAATAAAGGCATGTATAATTAGAGTGTGGTTTCATTTTATAGTAGAAAGATTACTAAAATTAAATAATTAAAATATTTAGTTATTTAGGAGTCAATTATATATATGCCTATATGACTCCCAAACTAATCCAAGGCTTTGTGCATATTATTATTGGATTAGGTTGATTAAGAAAATATTATTAAGCTGATATATGGAAATATATGCATGACTCAGTCATTTGGTCCATGAATGTGACCCAATATAGTTAAATAATGGGAGTTAGTTTTTAGAAATGTAAATTTATGGAATGTTCTCTTGGATAATTATTTAAAAAAAAATCAAAGATATGATTTGGATTATTTATTTTATTAAATAAAATTATATTGGAAATTCAATAATTATATGATTTTCAAATATTTATTGGAGATATATTCTAAATAAAAAATATCTAATAAGTTTTTAATAATCAAATATATTTCAAATATTAATTGAAGATATATTTTCGAATAAAAAATATCTAATTAGGAATATTTGAAATATAAAAATCATGAATCTTTATGATACATTATGATCCTTAATGAGAATTATTGACCTTAATAAGCCATCATGAATTTTTTATGATGTATTATAAGCCCTAATGAAAAATATTGGCTTTAATGAGCTATCATGAATTTGATGTAACATTATTAATTTTAATGAGATGTTATGATTCTTAATGTGATATTATGAACCTTAATATGACATTATGAGTAAGAATGTTCTAAGATGATTAGAAACATAATCTTTTATCCTAATTCTCCTCTATAAATAAAATTTTAGGGTCCCACAATTTTCAAATCATAGAGAAAATATGAAATAAGTTTTACATGTTTCAAAATTCTATAGTTTCAATTTTTCAAAGAGAGTTCAAACACTATTGAAACTCTCTCAAATTTGAGAGAGAAATTTAAAAAATTAAGTGAACAACTTATTTTTTAAATTATTCTTGGTGCTTAAATTTGATTAACAATCTTTTATTCTTTTTATAAAGTATTCAAGGACTCACTCCTTATGTATTTATCCTTAAGACACAATTTGATAGATTTTGTAGGTGGTAGTCTAAAGATCTTATATTGACATCTTCTTTAATAATACTAAGTAATCTTTTTAACATAATATATAAATATATATATATATATATATATATATATATATATATATATATATATATTCATAAGTGTTTGATCTTATTTATTTAGATTTTAAAAAGAATAAGTTTTTTAAAATATATTCTCTAACCAAAACTGTTTTTTTAAATGATTACCAATACCGAACTTGTACAATAATTTTATATTCATTTGAAATTATCATATTGTTTTAAAAATTATTATTTTAAAATTGAATAATTAGCCACAAGGACGTCTATCTCTCCGTGTGGAGTACTATTTAGTCCAAGAAATTCAAGTTTTGGCCCAAAAAATACGTTGGAGAAAAGTGAAAGAAGTGCATGTAATTTCCCACTAAATTTCGGAGAGCATGTACGTGATGATGGCTAAATAATGAAAAGTAAGGTCTGAACTTTAAAGTCTACACCACGTTTTAGAAAATTCAAATTAGCAAAGAGCTTATTTCACATAACATGAAAATCCGAGGAGTGGAATGGAATGCAGTTCACAAAAGTAGCAGTCACAAATTACAAATGGGTTCAATGAAACTTCCTTCCTTTGTTGACGGAAAATGTAAACCAAGACTTGTGATTATAATTCACGGTAGTGTGAAATGCAACCCATAGCAGATGGTGGTATGTATTTTGAACGGGGACGGTAATTTGTGTGTGTGTGTGTGTCTATATATATATATATATATATTTGTACGATTTATGTGATGAATCCAATTCAGATAATAATTATATCATGTGCAGTCAATTTGTTTGTTAAACGCATCAGGATAAGTTAATTTACCTAATGTATTTAATAATTTCAATTAAAAATTTATATTATAAAATAATTTATTAAATTTAACTACTAATTATTTTTAATAAAAAGGTATTTTTAATCACTGTTAAAATAATTTTTTGAACTTTTATAATTATTGTATTAAAATATAAATTTTATATTTTTATTATTTATAATTATTTATTAATAATTTTAAATAATATTTTTAATTTTTAATATAAATTCTAATTAAGTTGGTATATCAATTTGTTTATAATTTTAATCTAACATATTTATTATTTATATTAAATAGATTAATTTATTTATAACCTAAATTCAAAAATTTTGTATTTGTATAAGATTATTATATCATCTTAAAAATTATCACTCCAATCTTAAACAATTAAACACAAGGGAAGTCTATGTCTCTGTGCGGAGTACGATTTTGGTCCAAGAAATTCAAGGCTTGACCCAAAAAATACGTAGGGGAGAAGTGAAAGAAGTGCACGAAACTTCCCACTTAATTTCTGAGAGCATTTATGCGATGATGACTAAATAATGAAAAGTAAAGTCTACACCCACCGTTTGAAAAATTCAAATTAGCAAAGTGTTTTCGGATTAAATGAAAATCCGAGAAGCTCGTGGAAGGGAAGGCAGTCCACAAAAATAGCAGTCACGACGGGTTCAATGAAACTTCCTTTGTTCGTTGACGGAAAATGGAAAACAAGACTTGTGAATAGTGGGAATTAGAGAAAGAAATGAAACAAGACTTGTAATTAAATTAAAAAATGGCAAATTAAGTCCATATCAACCAATATTAATCATATGCATATTTTGGCCAAAAAAAAATAATTAATTTGTTTTGGCACTTTCAATGGAGTAATGGATCTAATATTTATTTAGGATTTTTTTTATTTTTGTTTACGGTGTACTAAATTTGAACTTAATATCTTGTATATTAAATGATTTATCATTGCTACAATTATAAGAAAAGGAAATTATTAAAATGTTCGCTATATTATCCACTTTAGGAGAAAATATTTATCACCATATTAACACTGAAAATTTAATATTACTCCCATGTAAATATTATTAATTATATTATTTTTCTAACTCATCAGTATAATTTGATAGAAAATTATTTATTTTTAATAGGAAATCAACTGCTTTTAAAAAAAATTTGAATTAAAAAATAATGTATTTAGTAATATTTGTATCAAGTAGCACTGAAATTTTCAATACTAATATAGCACTAGAAGTTTTTTCTTATTTTAGAAGATAGAGTGAATAATTATAACTATTAATAGAAAAATCAAAGACTTAAACTTTGATAAATAATAAGTCATTGAAAATGTCATTTTTAAATTTATAATTATTTGCTCTTTTAAAACAACTGTGATAATAATTTTATTTTCTAAAATTTATATATAGTGGAATCATACCTACGTACAGTGTGAAACATATACCTTTAACAGTCTAATTTTTCGAATAATTTTTTAATTAACTTACAATTTTCTATATACAAGATTCTTAAAAATATTCACATGCTTTGAGTACAGCCCCAAAATAATTTTCCGAATCTCTTCCTGAACTTTCCCCTTTAATTTTGGAGTGTGTCATATGCCATGATCCAATTTGTTGTGAAGAAATTTTTAGTTCCATATCAGTACTAAAAACTCAATAAAATTTATTATAAATTGTGAAATTTACAATTTTATAAATTTTATTATCTATCAAATGCGCACCTCTTAAAAGAAGAGTGCAAGTAGCTTATTCCTATTTCTAACATTACATTTGATTGGATGGAATAAATTAGAAAAGAATGGGAATAGAAAAGGGAATAACTCAAAAATTTATTTGGTAAGCATTATAGAATGGGAATTCTCATTTTCTATGGAATGGTCATTTCATCAACTGATAAAATATTTATTGCACAACAAAAGTGATGGAATGGTTCATTTCCTTATTCTTGAATTAAATTTTTGACAACTTATTTTTTATTAAAATTTCAAAATTATCATTTTTTTATGTGATAATATAGTTGAAGTCTTACATATTTTTCAAAATTTTTTATTACTTTTATTATTAGTCTTAAAATATTTCAAATTGAAAATATTTCAAACTTCTTATCTAATATATTATATTTAATTTTTAACAATGCACAATATTAACTAATATAAAATAAACATCGTGCCGTCCCCATTTTTTTAATAATATATAAATTTTTAAAAATATTAGAATTACAGTATAAATGAATATAACATACCTATTAATATTTTTTTGATAGAATCTAGTATAATCTTAAATTAAATATATTTTAATAATTTAATATAAATAAATCAATCACTTTAACGTAAATTATATATATTTAAACATAAAAAATTATAAATAATAATATATCATTTTTATATAAAATTATACTAGTTTTTATACTTTCTTTTATTTTTAATTTAAGGCTATTATTATCATTAATACCCTTAAATTAAAAATAAAAGAAAGTATAAAAAGTAAAGTGAAAATTAGTTTAAATCACTGGTATATTAAATTTAAAATATACTAATGATTTATAAATTTAATGTACTAATGATTTAAAATAATTTATACTATTAATGAATTGGTTGATGTTACATAATTTAATATATAAAATTACGGGCATGGGAGGCAAGTGAAAGAAGTGCATGAAACTTACCGCTTAATTTCCGAGAGCATCTATGACCAAGCAATGAAAAGTAAAGTCTACACCACGGTTTGGAAAATTCAAATTAACGAAGTGCCTTCAGATAACGTGTGATTATAGCTCACGGCACTGTGAAATAGAGAAAGACATGAAAGACCCGTGCAAACTCTAGTGTATGCAGCACTATGTTTTTTCAAATGAATTTTTTGTAACATACTTATCATTTGAAAGTTTATCTTTTTTAAAAATAGCACTGGAATTACATATATATTTCATTGTAGATATATATTTTCATTGATTTTTTTAAATCTTATGTATAATTATACATATAATTTAAAACAATATTATTAATTTTTAAATTTTATTTTTATTAAAATATTAAAACATATTTATATATTGGGAATGATTAAAATATTTAAATACTGGAAGAGTCTCATACAAGGCCGATGTCTATAATTTTGGATTGCTTTTGGTGGAAATGGCGAGTAGAAGAAAGAATTTGAATCTATATGCAAAATGGTCAAATCAGCTTTACTTTTCCTTGTGAATTCATGATCAATTTAATGATGACAAAGACATAGAAATGAAAGATGTGACGGAGGAGGAGGAGAGTTCGACAAAAATGCTGTTCATAGTTACACTTTGGTATATGTAATTGAAATCCCGTGATCGGCCTTCAATGATAAGGTAGTGAGAATGAGAAGTTAAAAACCTTCAAATGCCTTCAAAATCTTCTTTGTATCCTCATCAAACAGTTGCAAAGGATTGTGAAATAAGCTCATCAGGTCGAATGGAATCAGATGACTCCATTGATTCCACTTCTACTAGATATATTAGCGAGATTACGACTCATCCTTCATGAAAGAATTCGGTTTGATGATGCCAGAAATTTAATTCAATATGTCTATGTGGCTGAATTTCCCTAATAAGGATATAGTTGAATCTATTGATTTTTGTTGTAGCTCAGGAACTTGAGTAAACTGTCCCGTTGGCTTTCTATAATTTTCCGCATATTTTTATGAACTTTTCCTCTGTTCTAAATGAGCCAAACGGTACAAAATAAACTGCAAATTTTGGATGATTAATGATGGAGTTCGGTTATATTAGATGAACAATCCACATTGTTAATGCGACATTTCGGTGCCAGCTTCAACAGTTTCAGGTGTTTTAGAATAGTTCTTTGTCTGCTCACCGGGAAATTTAATTTCAATTTTTTTTTTGCTTATCTATTAAAAAAGGGTAAATAAAGCTTCTACTGTTTAAGCAATTTGAATCACCCAATTATATTTACGGGGATGTCAAAAAAAAAAATTTGCATTTGATATGATGAATGAAATGGAATGACATTTTCATAATTATTATAATGGGTAATTCAATTTCATATTTATATTTGATATAATAAATATAATAATATAGAAGTGAAATAATAAGAAATATCAATGACAATAATACACTTAAAAATAAAGAGAAAGTATAAAAATGAAATTATATTTATATAAAAAATTGTATTGTCATTTTTTATTTATTTATAACTTTTTATATTTGAATATAAAAATCATAATTATCGATAATATAATTAACAACAATTTTATATAGTAAAAATATAAAAATTTAATTTGTAAAAATTTTTTATTAAATAATTTTTGCATAAGAAACATAATTACTAAAATATTTTAATTATATAATATTTAAAAGGAGATATTTTATTATTTAATAATAAATCCTGATATTGAAATATTTGAATAATGTGAAAAATAAGAATTAAAAAATTTATTTCATAAATAAAAAAGTCATTCTATCACTTTTATTATAAAATGAAGATTTTATTATTTAATAAAATAATTATTTTCTAAAGAATAGATATTCTTATTCTATAATATTTATTAAATCAATTTTTTCCATGTCAATCATGCTGTAAAATTTTTTAATGACAAATCCAACGAGTAAATCATGATGTTGGCCATAACATTTTAGAATCTAAACTCCATAATGTTATGTTAGAGAATTCCCTATTTAGTGACAGAAGCTACTGTCCATATCCTAGTTACGCTTACAGAGGGAAGAAAAGAAATTAAGCTTGTGAGCATACAACTTCTTACTTAATTTCCAAGAGCGTGTGATGATGACCAAATAATGAGAAGTGTGGTATAAACTCAAAGTTCAGATCTGGGTTTGGAAAATTCAAATTTCTATCATACAAGGCTTATAAGCTGATATATACCATCATTAATTTGGTTTTTGATATCTTTTTCAGGAGTAATATTTTTCTTCTTCCACGATAACGGACGACAATGATAATTGATCAGTAAAAACGTGAAATCTGAGGAGGTCCTATAACCAATCATATAATCGTCACGGCAGCCGAAGTTCACAAAACCTAAACCTTAACAATGCAACTTCCAACATAAATTATAAGATGAACATGTCATGATGACCAAATAATGAAAAGTATAGTCATCAGCTTGCATCCACATAATATGCAGGAACATTCGATTTTTGCACACTACAGTCAAATCAAACAAACGAAAGATTCTACCAATGCCGTTTGGATCAAGTGATATTCAATACCTCTTAAAAATTATTTGTCTTTTATTATATTCATGATTCCATATCTTCATATATGTATATTTAATAATTTAATCATTTATATTATTATTACTTAAAAAAAAAAAAAGAATCGGGCCATTGAATAGATAAGAAGGGTCTCATAAAAATCGCTTTTACAAAAAATGTCGTCACGGTAGGCTAACTCAATGAAGATTCCATGAACCAATACTCAAGAGGAGTTCACTTTTATGATTGGAAAACCTTGAATTAGTACTGCTTACGAATATATGTAAATTAGGGAGGCTGTGAATTAAAAAAAAAAGAAATTAATAAGAACTATGCTTTCTTTCCAGAATTTTTATTTTCCCAAAATTTAAATTTAAATCTATGATAAGATCATTTTATTCTTGAATAATAAGAGTGGTGAAACCATAATAATCACATATACACCAAAAATTAAATTGAATTCAAAATATAGAGAGAATAAAATCTCTTAAAAAAATATAAATTCACTTGAATTAAAATTTCTCTTGATTGAAATTTATTTTTTATTCAAACTAAATTTTGTATATATACAACGCTTTATATAATCATCCTAAATTCCTCCTTTAATATTAAAGTTTATTTAGTGTTTTTTTTTTTTTTTACTCTCTCTGTATTTAGAATTGATAAGTTATGAACAAATAGAAAGTATAATCATATCTTCTGTAATTTTTCCATTTAACCATAAATTATCCGTCAGTTGATTGACCAGCCATGTTCCAAATCCTTCCCTGACATTTCAATTCGATCTGGCCCCGATGTCTTATGGTATCCGCGGAGGTGAAAGAATGCAGTGGAAGAAGATGACCGAAAAAGTTATGTCATAATCTTTTTATTGTTTAAAAGTTTTGATTAAGGATGTAAAGAGATTAAAAAATTATGAATAATCTTCCAAATTCTATAATATTCTTCATTATTAAGTATTTTGTATTTCGTTAATTTAAAAGATATTGGAGCATTTTCTAAGCATTCAAATAAAGACAAATCCTAATACTATAGGAACATTCATATTTAGCGATGAAATTTGAAAACGGATTTAAAGATGATTTTTCCACTGGTAAATAGGATTTTAAAAGTCATGATTATCTTGTAAATTTAATGATAGATTTTTCAATGTATCATTAATTCTATCACTACTTTTTTAGATTTAATTTCTAGAGTTTTTTCACTTAAAGCTTTATTCATCACTAATCCCATTAGTGCATTTTACTAACAGACTTAATGACAAAATAAAAAATTAGGGTTTCAAAATACTAACAGATTCAATGGCAAACTTTTGCATGAAAATTTAAAAATTTATTTAGTGACTAAATGATTTTTTCAAACAAAAGTTATCAACAGGTTAGCGATGGACATTGATAAATTCACTGCTAAATTCATTGATTGTCTAAACACATTGTTTCATTAAATATTAACTAGTGATAGATGTATTCATCATTAAATTGCATTATATATCAGAATTTGATGTCAGATTATTTTTTACCTTCATCTTTCTCCTCTGCTATTACAATGTGTTCGGCTGTCATGTTGCACTCGTAGCCACTATCTCCTACCACCATGGTGTTTGCCTTGTCCTACTAAGTATTTTAATTAATGAGTCTTTTTCATTTTATGCTACTTTGCTAGGTTTTCAATTTTTTATTTTTTTAATATTTAATTTTGTGATTATTTTATATATTATAATGATAATTATTATGTTATTGAATATTTTTGTATTTGATTACTGCATTGTTGATTGCATTATTAAAAAATTATGTTCAAGAAGGAGTTTTTTATTTTTTTTGTTTTTTAAGATCTAATTTTGTAATATGTGATTATTTTATGTATTGTAGTGATATTTATTGTACTGTTAAATATTTGTATTTAATTATTGTATTGTTGATTATTTTATAAAAAAAACACTTCTAGGAAGTTTTTTATTTTTTATTTTTTAGGATTTAATTTTGCGATTTATGATTCTTTCATGTATTCTAGTGATATTTTTTATATTATTGAATATTTTTGTGTTTGATTATAGTATTCTTGATTATCTTGTAAAAAAAATAACTTTTAGGGAGTTTTTAATGTTTTTAATTTTTTATCATTTCATTTTGTGATCTATGATTATTTTATATATTGAAGTGATATTTTTGGTATTATTGAATATTTTTGTATTTGATTATTGTATTCTTGATTATTTTGTGCAAAATAAATTTCAATTTTAAGGAGTTTTTCAATTTTTTATTTTTTAGAATTTACTTTTGTGATTTATGATTATTTTATGTATTATAGTAATTTTTTTATATAAAAAAGTTCAAAATTTGAATTTTGAAAAAAGTAAACTTAAGATATAGTAAGATTTGGTAGTGCAATAGTATATCACTGATACAATAGTGTATCGATGCATTATAAAATTTGATTATATATTAAGTTTACTTTTTTTAAAATTAAATATGATATATTACATGATAGTATATCAATAAACAAATTTAGGGATGCATCAGTATATAATTGCATTAGTAGTGTATCATAAATGTTGTTTTATAAAAAACATTAAATGTGTGCTTCCAAAACTACTTAACAAAAATGCAAATAGTGAAAGATCAATAAGTCCATTTTTGGACTAGGTTTCTCTAAAATGTAAGATTCACTTTAAATAATTAAGTGTATCATTACGATCATTGATAAGAAAATTAAGGGTTTAAAACTTTATAAAAAATAATTTTTGAATTTGTATCTATCAATATCCTTAATTTCTCATGAATTGTTACAACAATATATTTTGCCTTTTAAAATACAAAATGTACTTTAAAAAAGTTCAGATTGTCCATTTTTGGATATGATGGCAAACTTTCCATTTGAATAGTTCTTCCATACCTAAAGTAAAAGTTAGAATATAAATACCTTAACTGATCAATTAATCGATATATGACATATGGCACATATAAATAATTAAATAAATTAAATTATGGCACACAAATAAAAAAATAACCATTCAACAAATTTATTTATATTTTTAATTTTGCCCCACACTCATCAAGAAACTATATTTTCTCCCTTCCTTAAAATTTTCATACTTCATTAATTAGTTTAAATAATTTTATTTTAATTTTATATACACACAATCACAAAAATCCAATTCTAACTTTTATTTTTTTGTTTGGTCTTAACAAAATTTAAATATTTAAGAAATAATAATATATCAAATAAAATTTTCAAATAATAAAATAAAATAGTGATTATTTAAAGATAAAATAAATTAAGTACATTGTTATGTAAATTAAATTAAATAAATTGAAAAATAAAAATTTTCATTGAGTACATTATTTAGTAAAGTTGAAAACAATATATTATGAAACATAGGTTCTAAATGTTATTTAATAGTTAGCTGAATAACGTAAATTTTGTACTCTTAATTTAATTTTATGGATTTGCAACTAAGATAATCTAAAACCATTTCTTATTTTTCTTATTTGAGCTTATAAAAAAAATTAAATAGTAACAACAATGTATGAAATAAAATTTTCAATTACAAATAAATTATTAATTATTTAAACATGATTTCAAATAAGAAATTAAACGTGCTATTTAAAATATATTATCATAAATAAACAAAGTTCAAAATAAAAAGTTAAAAAAATTAAACTCATACCTCTTTCATAAATTATTATATTTATATGATTAACCTTATATTATAATTTTGATAGACAAATGAAATTTCTAAAAAATAAATTAAAGCATGAAATTTATAAATTTTTATAGTTTAATAAATCTAAAAAAAGTAGCACTGATTAGTTATCATGAATTATAGGGTTTGGAAGTAAATTTTGGAGAAAGTAAAATAAAACATGAGAATTTTAATTTTTTAAATATAAATAATTTATAAAATTAATATAAAATAATTATCTTAAATTGTGTAATTTGTTGAATGATTCAAAAGATTAAATTTATTTTAATAATAATTTATAAAAATTTTATGATCTATGTATGAGTGAAAGATAATTAAAAGAAAATAATTAAAAAGATAATTTTAAAATCTAAGAAATTAGATTTTTTTTACTTATTTTATATTTTAAATAGATCGTGTATTTTTAGTGCTAATTTTTTTCATTAACTAATCAAAAGTATCTCAATTTTATACAAAATAATCTCAAATAATATGTACAATAAAAATCAAATATAAAATATCAATGGACTTAAAATTTAATATTTATAAATAAATTAATTTTGTAATATTATCATAAATTTAATATAAAATAATAGAGTAAGTTAAAGCCCCCCATGTATAAATAACTTATTTAAATAATTAATTCTATAATGAATTTAGAATTATATAAAAAATTAAGGTTGCAAATATACATATCATATTATAAATATTTTACTTATTTGATTCTCTTACCATTTTATCTTAACCATTCATTTTGATATCATCAAAATTATATGATTATCATATTGATATGAAATCAAGGTAACAATATCCCAACTTTTACTTTAGATATTATAGAATTGTCCTTTCCATTTAGCTAGCAACAGTCAAAATTTAGAATTTATCCATTAGGGATGGCTGTAATTACCAAGGTTTCTCTCCCCTTCTTTATTCTTGGATATTAATGGCCCGTTTAATTGTAATGAAAAGTGGAAAGAAAAAAAACAGTAAAAAAATATTGAAAAAGAAATTATAAATAATTTTTATTTGGATGAAGGAAGAAAAATAGAAAAAAAAGATTGAGAAGAAATTTGAAGTGCAATATACTAGATTCGAGATCTCGAAGGTGAGAAATTGAAGAAGAAATTATTATCACAATATATTTTTCTCATTCTATCCTCGAGAAGACAACAACTTATAAGCATTCTTACTTTAATTCCAATGTCTCCTCGAAAGCATTGTTATTATTGTTATAAATATATATTTCCTCCATTCTTTTTTATCTATCACATTTTGAAAAAGATTTTTATTCTTTTTTATCTGTCACTTTAGAATTCTAATGAAATATTAAATATTATTTTTTTAAATTTATTTTTTTTATTAATAAATATTTTATTATTCTACACTATTAGTTAACTTGTATTTATTTTTTTATATTTTTCTCTTTATTTTTAATTATCTTAAATTTTGTATATAAAGAGTAATCTTGTAAAACTTATTAAAAATAAATAAATTCAACTACTTTCTTAATATGTATAAAATTAATTAACGACAATAGATAAATAAAAATGGAATGAGTAATATATAATATAATATATTGGTTTACGGGCATAAGTGAATGATTTTTCTTGTTATATTTTTATTTTTTATTTTATTAAATTTAATAATAACCATTCTACATTCTTAAATCTTAATAATAGCTATAGCCTATTTTATCAATTCAGCAACTCCATCATATTTGTATAATTTTTGACTTTTTTTATTGTACAAGTAATAATTTACTTAATACATATACGCAAAATTGAGAATTTAAACCCACAACATGAAAGAAATAAAATTTTAAAGACAATATCCAGTGCCATTGTATTATTACGAGTGCCACCACATTACTAAGGATATCAATTGTGTAACTTATGATTTAATCATAACTTATTTTATCCAAAAATGATATTGGCAACTTTTCTTATATACAATTGAACTATTAAGATATTGTTTGGATTGCAAAAGTAGTATGAGAAACACAAGTTTTCAAGAAGTAGAAAATTTTTTGATTGTTTTAGTGACCACTAATTGCTAAAATGAACAAAGTAGAACTTTTAAAAAAATTCTACTTTTTATAAATTATGAAAAGTTATTTACTTACATCATTTTTTATAAGAAAAACCTCTCATGTCTTTTATAAATAGAAATATAAAATCATCCTTGCTTGATTTAATTAATAACTATTTTAACCTTTTATCTTTGAAAATTGTAATAAATATAATATAATTTATTATGAAAAATATAATTCATTGATTATATAAAATAAAATTATTTTATTAATTACATAATAAATAAAATAAATATTATATAAAAATATAAAAAATAAATATTAAATATTATATCATATATGTAAATTATAAATATAATCATAAATAATATTATAATAGAGAATTAATTCTAAATATAATTATATTTAATATATATATATATATATGATATCTTAATTTTTTAAATAAACCTATTTTATTTTTATATTAAATTAAAAAATATATTATTAATTTAAAAAATTATGATGTAAAGAGAGATTAAAAATATAATTTTTAGGAAAAATAATCAGGGACAATTAAAATCTAATGGTGCTTCTCATTTTTTATATTATGATTTTGAATAGTATATTAGTTATTTTGATAATACTTTGTAGGAAGTTTAGGATTGTTATATTTTAAGAAGTGTTAATTCTTTATTATCAACAAAACAATTTTAAACATTTGTTGGAAATTTTACAAGGGGGTTTACTTTTTAAAAGTTCAATTTTTTGAGAATTTTACTTTTTGTGTGAACCAATTTCAAAATTTGATTTGATTGAGTTTAATAATGAATTATAGATATTATTGTTTTATTTTATTAACCTTTTTCTTCTCATTTTTTATTCAACCAAATAAAAAAATAATAACTCTATTTATTTTATTTCTTCTCAATTTTTTTCCAACCAAATATAAAGAAAGGAAATATTTTCCTTCTTCTTTGCTTTCTTTCTATTTTTTTTCTCTCTTTATTTCTCCAGATGAAGGGTAAATGGGATATTATTGGGTTTCTATAGTTTTATTTTTCACCTTCTAAATGGCCTTTCATAAGCATCAAACAAAAGCCCAATTAATTATTTAATCGGATCAAGAGTTAAATTTCCCTTGTTGATGACAAACAGCAAAACTTCGTCTTTCTCCGTCAAAATGGGCTCTTATAAGATTCAAACAAAAGCCCAATTTGTAACTTAGTTTGAGCAACGATACCAAACTGGGTATAAAAGAATCGTCCCTTTGAAAGTTATCTATTTTTACTTTCAAAATGTATTTCAAATTAATAAATGGTGATCCAATCGCTCTAAGAAAAAATATTAGATATTTCAATTCAAAGACAACATTTTAAAGACATGAGGTTAACATCCTACCTCCCGCTTTATTAAAAATTAAAATTGTATTACAATGTACAAACTAGCTCCCTTCAATTATTTGAGATCTCAAAAATAATATAAAATATCAGCATAATTTATGAGTCACAAAATTATTTTTTTATGTCTAAAGAACATTTTTCTTAAAACATTGGTGCGGAGGTAATGTCATTTTTACTCTTTTACATTCACTCTATGTTTATTTTCTTTCATAAATTATAAGATTTATAATTTTATAAATTTTACTGTTCATTAAGAAGGAATAAATATATTTTTTGGTAGAAAGAAGGAATAAATGTTCACTCTTTAAAAGAGAAGTGCAAATAACATATTCCAAGTCTATCAATCTTGAACAATTTTTTAGTTTTTCTAGTTTACACTTGCCTGCCATGGTGGGGCAAATAAATCCTCACTCAGAGGAGGCGGCAGTATCTGTCTTGAACAATTGACCTATGGTATTTTATTTTTGTTTTTAAAAATATTTTTTATTTTTTTAAAATAGCGGTTTTTATTTGATATTTATTTTAAAAATTATTCATAAAATTATTGTTTTTAAAATATAAATTTAAATATTTTTTAAACTTATTTTTTATTCTTAATAATGGTTTTATAATTAAATAAATTTTTTCTTATTTACTTTACTGAATATTATTTCTTTATTATTTTTATGAATTCAAAAATAATTTTAAAAATAAAAATAATTTTTAAAATATAAAATTATTTAATTATATTAAGTTAAATATTTTTATTAAAAAATTAAATATAATTATTTTTATAATATATAACTATATTAATAAAAATAAATTTATATCATCGAATTGAATGGCATTAAATTGATTCATATCATATTATTATAATTTAAAATATATTCTAAATATTAATTGAGTCTTAAAAAAATTTAATAAATATTTGAATTATAAAAAAAAAAAAGTTACCCACGTTCCATATTATTTTTGAGTCGAACGATCCGTGCATGTCAGGTCGATTGAAAAAGAAACCTTGTCGAACGTGTTTTGACTTTTGTACGCCGCGCGACCTTAATTGAATTGATTCATCTTATATTATTATAATTTAAATCTAATCCAAATATTAATTGAATTATAAAAAAATTTAATAAATGTGAATTAAATAAGAAAAATTACCCACGTTCCACATTATTTTTGGGTCGAACGATCCGTACATGTCTGGTCCATTGAAAAAGAAACCTTATCGACAATGCACGTGTCTAGTGCAATGACAAGGAAACCTTATCAACAATGCAAGTTGCTGCTTCAATTAAATGAGAGCATGTCATAAGCCATGACCCATTCACCCAATAATGAAAAGTAAGGTCTACAAACGACTTTGACTTTTGTACTCCCCGCTACAGTGGGAAAGACATTTAGAGGGTATTTTAAATAATTTTAATTAGTTTGACTAAATTATTAATTAATTGATTCATTCAAATAAATTTTTTCAATTTTATTTTTTAAAAAAGTTATAATATTATCTTTATATAAAAATAAATAATTATAATTATTAATTTCTTAATATAGGAATTTTTATTTGACAAATTATTTTTAAAATTATTTTTAAAAAAAATAAATTTTAAATATTTTTAAAATTATTTTTATTCTTGAAAATAGTTTTATAATTAAATAAAAAATTTCTTATTTACTTAACTAAATATTATTTATTCATTTTTTGAATTCAAATATAATTTTAAAATAAAAATAATTTTTAAATATAAAACAATTAATTATTTTAACTTAAGTATTTATAATTAAAAATAATTATTTTTAATATATAATTATATTAATAAAAATAAATTTATATCATTGAATTGAATCTAATTAAATTGATTCATCTCATATTATTGTAATTTAAATCTAATGCAAATATTAATTGAATCGTAAAAAAATTTAAAAAATATTTGAATTATAAAAAAAAATAGCCACGTTCCGTATTATTTTCGAGTCAACGATCCGTACATGTCTGGTCCATTGAAAAAGAAACCTTAAGGACAATGCACATGTGTAGTGCAATGGCAAGGAAACCTTATCAACAAGGCAAGTTGTCGCTTCAATCAAATGAGAGCATGTCATGGGTCATAACCCATTATGACCCATAATGAGAAGCAAAGTCTACAAACGACTTTGACTTTTGTACCCACGGGACGATAGAAAACACTTTCAGATTGTGTTTAAAAAATGAATTTGTTAAGTATTTTTTATTGGTTCGGTTAAATTAATTAATTATTTTATGTAAATAAATTAATTTTAATATTTAATAATCAACTGATTTGATCAGTTAATTATCCTTAAATCAATTGATTTTAAAATGCTAGAGGCAATGTTTTGAAATTATTATTTTATAAAATAACTATATTAATTCTTATTAATTTTTTATTTTCAATTTTATATTTTTTATAAAAATTATAATATTATTTTATATAAAAATTAAATAATTATAATTATTAATTTCTTAAAAAATTAGTAACTTTAAAAATTATATTAATTTAATTTAAAAATATTTAATATATAATACTCTATAATATAATATTTACAAAAAAAATTAATGTATTAAATAGTATATATAATTTAAAATATTAAAATAAAAAAATACTCTAATAACTTGTAAAATATACTTATATATTTATATATTATTTTACATACAAATAATTAATTTTATTAAATATTTTTATTTAAATAATTAATATAATTAAATATTAACTAACAATAAATTACATTAATTACAATTAATATAAATAATTAATTATCGAACAAGACCTTAATATAAATCTGGTAATAGAATCCGACTCCTTTAAATTACGTGGTTTTCTTTAAAAATTGAAACGAAATATTATAATCTTGTATATCAAATTAAAAATTAATAGTTATAAATTTAAAATTATATTTAGTTAATTTTATTTATTAATTTATTAATTTTTAACTTTTTAATCAATAATTGAAATTGAAGGAACTTTACCAAACTTCATTTTATCATACAAGTACTGGAAAAGGAAAAACCATTTATCATGAATCATTTTATCTTTTAAAATATACTTTATATTTTTAAAGAAATCCAAATCCCAAGATTCTCCGAATAAAATTGGGTCCAGAGAAAGCCGATTCGCAAAGTTGTTATGGCTGTAGGGTCAATAACAATTCCACGAGCGAATCTTCCCAGCGGTTCGCAGTTCACTTTCATAATGGAAAAATGTTGAATTAATACTTATGAATAGGGAGAAAAAAATTTCCGCAATTTTGATTGTATTTAAATGTTTTTATTTTTATATTTTAAAAAAAAAATTCTAAAATTTTTTATTTTAAAAAAAGTTTTGAGATTGAAAAAAAAATAAAGAATAAAATGGGTAGATATTGCAAATAAAGAAATATTTTATTTAATTATAAAATTGACATAAAAATAAATTTAGAAAATATTTAAAAATTGTTTATATTTTTTGTTTTTAAGTTACATATTTAAAGTTAAAATTTTCAAAAATAAATTTTAAAAATAATTTAAGCAAATTTTCCTATTTTAAAAAAATAAAAAAGTAAAAAATTATTTTTAAAAATAGAAAAAATCAGACCGTTTATTTGGCCATAATCTAAACTTAAGTCCACACAACATATGTTAAGATTTCCACTTTTTTAATGATAGTAATTTAAATCATTAGACTCTCATTCACAAATAACAAAAAACATTGATTTCATAATGTAAAGAAAGACAAAACTTTCAAAAAAATAATGAATCTTATTTAAATTAAAAATATCTAAGATCTCCATTTTTTAATTAAATTAACTAAATTTTGTATGTAGTGAATACAACATTTTATTCAATGGCAGAAATAGAAGGATTAAATTGGACCCTGCCTCTTTTTTTTTTTTAAATATAATGCCTCATTCGTTCTTTTTTACCTATCACATTTTTTTAAAATATAATGCCTCATTCGATCTTTTTTACCTATCACATTTAAAAAAAATTATTCCTTTTTATCTGTTATATTTTAAAAAAAAGTTTTGTTCCTTTTTATCTGTCGCTTTACAATTCCAATGAAGCATTATTCTTTTTTCAAATATATCCTCCTCTTTCATTAATAAATATTTTATTATTCTACACTATTAGTCAACTTGCATTTATTTCTTTACATTTTTCTCTATTTTCAATTATCTTAAATTTTGTACATAAAAGATAACCTTGTAAAGTTCATTAAAAATAAATAAATTCAACTATTTACAATTCCAATGAAGCATTATTTTTTTTAAATCTATCCTCCTTTTTTATTAATAAATATTTTATTATTTTATACTATTAGTCAACTTGCATTTTTTTTTACATTTTTTTTCTATTTTCAATTATCTTAAATTTTATACATAAAGGATAATCTTATAAAACTCATTAAAAATAAATAAATTTAATTATTTTTTAATATGTGTGAAATTAGTTAATTACGATAAATAAATAAAAATGAAGGGAGTATAATATATATTATTAAAATTCATGTGGCTCTCCTTAAATTTTATAATATTTTGCTCTTGACCTCCTACCTTAAAATTTTTACCTCCACCCCTAGTTTATCTCGTATAATCATTATAAATTCTTCCTTTAGTTTTATTTGGTGTTTGGTTTTTTAACCTACTCAGTATTTAAGCAGCCCAGAAAAATAATAATAATAATAACTACAACAACAACCATAGCTTGTCTGTTAATTGCTTGATTAGCCATGTTCCAAATCTTACTTGACTTTCCAATTTCATTTGGCCCCAATGTTTGTTTGAGCCCCTAACTTCTCAGCGTACGAAAAACGAGCCAATGAAGGCATCTCTCCCTAAACAAGTGGGTATCATTATAAGCAGTAACTATTAATGTTAAATAATCCGAATAATTGGCACTAAATGCACCGAAAAATTACAATACGCTATAAGTAAATTCAATTTTTTTATGAATCCCACATCTCTAAATAGTAATGCTATATATATATATATATAGAAAACAAAATTTAAAATTAAATTTTAAATAAAAATTAAGAATTATCATTAAATATAAAAGATTCAAAAATTAATTTGTTATGGTATCCTTGTTGCCACATTGTTTTGCATTGCGTCAATGCATTGGGGCAAATTATTCAATAACACTCTGTAATATTAACTGAAAAGCAAGGATGATATTCTTCAAAAGAACAAAAAAAAAAAAAAACAATGACTCTATTTCGAACACGGGTCAAGAGCTACATTTTATTGACTTTAAATAATTTTGGATGTTTTGTTCCTCCCAAAAGAAAAAGGAAGACTACAAAATACCGTGTTATGAAATATGATCTCCATGTTTTAGTGACAAACATTGCAAGCTTATATTTGAATTTGTTTCCATGGTTTAATACCATGGAGTGTTTCGTGACATTTTCTTTCTAAAAATAGTAAGAAATGTTAGTAAAGAGGAACGAATTTTGTACATATTGACCCTAACTTATATTCCACATTGTTTATGGTTTTTGCCGCTAATTAATAGAGAACTATTATTAACACAATCACAATTAAAGATAGCAAAATTATATTAGTACTTGTTGCTCTCAATAAATATTAAGGATATTTTACCATCAATCGTAACAAAATTAATTAATAGAAAATTATTATTAACACAATCAAACAGGTACATAAATAATTAAGTTTAAATTCATTACAGTACACAATTATCTTAGACTTTGTCAAAAATAACTTATATTAATTTGACTCAAGAATCACATCCAACATTATTGTTGGAATGATTGCACCTGGATTAACAGAAATACATGAGTCAAAAGGTTTTGAAAGCATCTTTAATTAGTCCACTTCTCTTTCTAGCATTTGTATCACAGTTTTTATAGAATAACACTCCATTGGATGCCACTGAATGCATCATAATTCCACAACTGCAAATTTTTTTTGCATTCTTAATATCTCCATCATCTTCAATTTGAATATGTATGTCTTTACCTTTGAGCAAATTATGGATTAAATCTGGATATAAAACTTGCAAATTTTCATCAACCAACTTGTCCATATTTTTTCTCCCTCTTTACCATTTCTAACAACAACATTTCATAAGTACAAATGCCAGATTTTTATGACACATTTTCAAAGTTTTTTGAGAAAATTTCAAGTGTGATATAGCCTAATTTTATTGAAAATTAAATTTGTATTATAACATACAAACTAGCTTCCACCTCTTCTAATTAAACAATAATGTTGACTCCAAAATTCAATTATTTGAGATCTTAGAAAAATTAATATAAAATATCGGTATAATTTATGAATCACAAAATTATTTTTTCATGTTAAAGGAATTTTTTCCTCAAAACATAAGTAAGGAAAGAATTTCAACTTATTTTTAATGATAATGCTAGTTTTATCTCGTACTCTCTCTTCACACATTATAAGATTTAAAATTTTGTAAATTTCATTATCTATTAAAAGAGAATGAATATTTTCTCTTTAAAAAGAGAGTGAGAGTGCAAGTAACATATTGCTATTTAAAAAAATCTATCAGTCTTGATCAATATTCTGGTTTTTCTAGTCTACATTAGCCTTTAGGGGAGGGGAATGGGATGGGATTGGAGGGCTGAAGTGGGGCAAACAAATTGCTACTCATAGCGGGCCATGGTATCTGTCTTCGACGATTAACCATGATGGAAGTCCATGTGTTTATTTGTTTACTATTTTTAAAATAATTTCTTATTTTTTATTTTTAAAATAAAAATTTTTATTTGATAAATTATTTTTAGAAATTATTTTTGAAATTTTATTTTAAAAATAAAAAACAAAGAATTATTTTAAATCTTTTCTAAACTTATTTTTTATTTTTAATAATAATTTTGGAATTAAAAAAATTATTTATTTTTTATTTTTAATAATAATTTTGGAATTAAAAAAATTATTTATTTTTTATCAAATATATTTTAATAATGATTTTTAAAAATAAAGAGTAAAAATATATCTAAACATAGAAGGGCACGAAACTCCCCGCTAGTTGTGTGATGATGACAAAATAATGACTAAATAAATTGCCACTTGGAGCAGGTGGTGGTATCTATCTTGAACAAGGTACAGGGATGATAATTCCTATCCATATATACGGTTCGTATTATGTTAAAAATTAATTATGATTTAAATAAATTTAATTCAAATAATAATTGTATCGTATTAAATTAATTTATTTATTAAATATATAAGATGGATCAATTGATTAATTCATCTGAAAATTTTAATTAGGAAAATTTATATTATAAAATAATTTATTAAATTTAATTATTTTTTATTTCTATAAAATATTCTTAATCATTGATAAAATATTTTTTTAAATTTTATTGTCATTTATTAAAACATGAATTTTATTTTTTTTATTATGTATAATTATTTATAATTTAATGTTAATAATTTTTAAATTATATTTTTAAAATTTTAACATAAATTCTAATTGAGTTGACATATCAATTCGTTTATAATTTTTACATGATGCATTTATTAATTATGTTAAATAGATGGATCTATGTACACTTTAAATTTGTATAAATTCAATTTAAGCTTAGAAAAAAAAAATTATAATCATGTCAGATTGTCATATTATATGAAAATTATCATATACCCTTGAACAATTAACTACAAGGGAGGTCTATATCTCCGTGTAGAGTACTATTTTGGTCCAAGAATCTCATTTTTTTGGCCCCAAAAATATGTGGGAGAGAAGTGAAAAAGTGCACGAAACTTCCCACATAATTTCCGAGAGCATGCATGTGATGATGACTAAATAATGAAAAGTAAAGTCTCCACCATGGTTTGGAAAATTCAAATTAGCGAAGAGCTTATTTCAGATAACATGAAAATCCACGAGAGGAGCTCGTGGAATGGAAAGCAGTCCACGAAAATAGCAGTCACAATGAGTTCAATGAAACTTCCTGCGTTGGTTGACGGAAAATGTGAACCAAGCCTTGTGATTATAGCTCACGGTAGCGTGAATTGCCATTCATAGCAGGCGGCGGTATCTATCTTAAACAGGGATGGTAATTCTTATTTTTATACGTCATCTTAAAAGATTAATAATAATTTAAATAAATTTAATCTGATTAATAATTATATCATACCGAATTAATCAATTTATTAAATATATTAAGACATGTCAATTCTTGAAATGCATTAAATAATTTTAATTAAAAAATTTATATTATAAAGTAATTTATTAAATTTAACCACTTACTAGTTTTTAAAAAATATTTTTAATCATTGATAAAATATTTTTTAAATTTTATTATCATTTTATTAAAATATAAATTTTATATTTTTATTATATATAACTATTTATAGTTTAATATTAATAATTTTTAAATAATATTTTTAAAATTTTAATATATATTCTAATTAAGTTGATGTGTCATTTTATTTATAATTCTAATTCAACATATTTATTATTCGTGTTAAATGAATTAATCTATTTCTAATCTAAATATTCAGAATGAATTCATAAAAGCAGTTAATTTTTGTGAGTTATTTCATTTTTAATAAAAATAAATATAAGTATTTTCTAAATACTTTTTTTGCATAGAAATTAAATAAAGGTTTAATATGTATTCATGTAGTCATAACATAGAATTATAGAAGATATGAATACAAGTCATTTACGATTAATAAAAATTATTATTGGCAATGGATTAATGAAGTTGAACAATTTATTAATGATATTGTAAAATTTGGAATATATGGTTTATCTTGGCAATATAAAATTTATAGATCCACTTGTTATATCGAATAAGATTATAAATAAAATTCATATGACTATTCTTAAGATAAATGAAATTTTATAAATATTAATTTATTTTACTCTAAATCTTGAATTATAAATAATTATGTTCTTATATATATAATCATATTTGAATTGCAAATGAGTGAAACTCAATTACAAGTTAATATATTCTATAATTTGGTATTGATATATTTATTAAGAATATAATTATAATATGATAATACAGAATTTGGTAATATAACAATCTTAATAAATTTTAGTACTTAATCATAAATCTTAAGCCTTAGCACATCAATTCTAATTAAATTAAAAGAAATAAAATTGATGATCATTATAGAAATCAATAAGTACTAAGATAATATAAATTGATTTTATCAATTTGATCGAGTGATATGCGAAAGAGTATAAGCAAAGAATTAAGAAACTATCAATTTGTTTAGATTTTTATCTAAACAAATACATATGTAATTGGAGTACAATTTTAATTATATAGTGGAAGGATCATTAAATTAAATAATTAAAATATTTAATTATTTAGAAATTAATTATATATGTACCCATAAAATTCTTGAGCTTACTCAAGGCCCTATGCATAATGCTACTAGATCAGATTAATTGAAAAAAGATTATTAGACTAATATATGGAAGTACATGCATGATCCAATCATTTAGTCCATGCATGTAATCTAGTGTAGTTAAATAATGAGAGATAGTTTTTAGAAAAGTTAATTTCTACAATGTTCCCTCGAGTAATTATCTAGAGGTTAAATATATGATTTAGATTATTTATTTTATTAAATAAAGTCATATTAGAAGTCTAACAAAGATGATATTTCATTTTTAAATATTTATTAGAGTTATATTTCAAATTAGAAATATCTAATAAATCAGTTTTTAATAATCAAATATATTTCAAATATTAATTAAATATTTATTTGCAAATAGGAAATATCTAATTAGGAATATTTGAAATCTTTATGATACATTATGAGTCTTAATAAGAATTATTGTCCTTAATAAATTATCATAAACTTTAATGATGCATTATGTACCTTAATGAGAATTATTGACTTTAACAAGTCATTAAAAATATAAATTTTAAATTTACAATTATTTATTATTACGACATGCCCTGTGGTGGAATTTGAGGGAGGCAAGCTAGTTTTGTACTTTATCAGAAACGTGTTGGTGAGTATGAATAAAAAGAAAATAGAGTCATCACTAATGATTTTTTATAATATGATTGGAAAATCGAAAATGATCTGCATTCCCGGAGTCCAAATTCGAGAGTTAGTTATGTGAAAAAACAATTGTAATATAATTTTCAATCGAAAATTATTATTATTTTATCTTTTATAAAAATTTATTTCATTATTTTTTAAATATTTTCAATAAAAAAATTGTAATATAATTTTTGAAAGTGAAAAAATGTTTTGAGTAATTTTATTCATTTATTTATTTAAAAGTATCACATCAATAGTTTTTAATTTAAATTATCAAATTTATCCAAATTTATGAGCAAATATGAAATAAAAGTTTTTTTAGAAAAATTAAAATTATAATTCTAATATTATTCCACACTTTTATAATATCAAAATTTTCAAACTTCATAACCAAATTTGAATACATAATTACTCAGAAAAATTGAAATCATAATTCAATATTACTTTTATAATTTTTGAAATATTAAATTTGTCTAACTTCATGGTCAAATCTAAAAAAAGTTAAAAAATTAAAATTATATTTTTTATATTTATAATTAATTTCAATATTATTCCATCATTGCAAAATATATAATTTTCTTTTTATAAATTATAGGTGCTCATGCATAAATATAATAAAATGAAATAAATTACGGTACAATATATATAAATGATAATAATAAAATAATTTTATGTATAATAATATTAAGATTGTTTTATTTAACCAATTCATCTGATTTAAATTTTAAGATATTCCTTACCTCAAGAATATTAAAATAATTTGAATCTCTAAATTATTTTATTTTATTCCATCATATGAAATACATAAAATGGGATGGGACAGTAATAGCTTACTGTTCCATCCACCGAAAAGGGGTCATCCTTTTAAAAGGACGCTCCTTATCCTTTTTTATTTTTTATTAATTATATTTTATTTTTTTAATAAATAAAATATTAAATTCAAAATAAAATTAAAATAAAAAAATAAAATAAAAAGTTAAAGTAAGAAAGGAGATAGAACAGCATAAATACTCCCCTTCGTTTTTATTTATTTGTCACTATTAACTAATTTTACGCATATTAAGAAAGTAATTTAATTTATTTATTTTTAGTAAACCTTACAAGATTATCCTTTATGCATAAAATTTAATATAGTTAAAAATACAGAGAAACATGTAAAAGAATAAATGCAAGTTAACTAATAATATAAAATAATAAAGCATTTATTAATGAAAAAAGGGTAAATTTAGAAAAAGAACATTTAATACTTCATTGAAATTCTAAAGTGATAGATAAAAAAAAATAAAAAAAACTCTTCAAAATGTGACAGATAAAAAGAAACAGAGGGAGTATATATTAAAATAAAATCTTCTCTCTCTCTCTTTAGATTTTTTTCTTCTTCCTCATCTGATTTATTTTTTCTTCTTTTTCTTCTTTTTCTTTTCTTCTTCTTTTTCTCCTTTCTAGTGTTTGTACCTCTTCTTTTTCCTTTTTTTTTAAAAAGCTATCACTCCTCCTTCTTTCCCTTTCTTCATAAATTTTTTTATCTCCCTTCCTTCTACAAGTATTTTTTTATTCCTTCTCACCTTTTCTGAATAACATGCTTCTCCCTCTTTTCACTCTAAAAACTAGCTTCCTTTTAAATTACACAATTCTTGTATTTTTCATGTGTGAAAGGAGAAAAACTGATAACAAAAATGATGGAGAAATAGACTCAGGTAGTTGAAAATTGGTGCCTTCATAATTAAAATTGGTAGCTAAGTTTGGTGAGAGATAACTGAATTTCAAAACTATCAACTATAAAATCTATAAAAGTAGATTTGTAAATCATAATGAAGGAAGCCATGAAATGCTCGTGTACAACATATTCCGACCACAAAATTTGTAAAAACAAATTTAGAGATATTCTATCCATGTGAAATTTTTTATTTGTTTGTTATTTATTATTTTTTTAATTTTTAATTTATTTTTATATTTTAATATTTATTTATATTAATAATCAGGATATAATTGGGTGTCAACAATATTCCCAAAGTTTTTTAAAAAAACTTCAGGTGGAATATAACCTAAAGTTCCTCTTGCTGCTGTTATCACGGTAAACTAGCGCAATGAAAATTCCATAAACCAATCCTAAGAGGAGTTCACTTTTATGATAGGAAAACCTAAAATTAGTACTATCTACGAATATGTGTAAATTAAGGAGGCTGTGAATTAAAAAAAAAGAAATAAATAAGAGCTATGCTTTCTTTCCACAATTTCTATTTTCCCAAAATTTAAATTTAAATCTATGTTGAGATCTTTTTATTCTTGAATAATAAGAGTGGTGAAATCATCATAATCACAAATACACCAAAAATTAAATTGAATTCAAAACATAAATAAATTAAAATCTTTAAAAAATCTAAATTCACTTGAATTAAAATTTCTCCCGATTGAAATTTATTTTTTATTCAAACCAAACTCTGTATATATACGACGTTTTATGTGATTATTCTAAATTACTCCTTTAATATTAAAGTTTTTTTTCCCCAACTCTCTCTGTATTTAGAATTGATAAATTTTGAACAAATGGCTCAGAAAGTATTCATATCTTTTGTAATTTTTCCATTTAACCATAAATTATCCATTAGTTGCTTAATTAGCCATATTCCAAATCTTTCCCTGACATTTCAATTCCATTTGGCCCCAAGTTTATTCGAAATCTTATAATATGTTTGAATGTGAAAGAATGCAGCAGAAGAAAAGGACAAAAAAAGTTATATCATAGTCATTTTATTGTTTGAAAGTTTTGATTGAGGAAGGAAAAAGATTAAAACTCCATAAATAATCTTCCAAATTTTATAAAACCCTTCACTATTAAGAATTTGTGTTTCTGTAATTTAAAAGATTTTGGAGCATTTTCTAAGCATTCAAGTAAAATAAAAAAAATCTTAATACCACAAGAAAATATACATTTAGTGATGAAATATTAACAGCATATTTAGAGACGATTTTTCTATTAATAAATGAGATTCAAGGAGTCATATTTGTCTTATAAATTATTGACAGTTTTTTAATTTATCGTTAATTCCTTTGCTAATTTGAATGAAGTTTTCCCACTGAAAGCTTTACTCGTCATTAATTCTATTAGTGCATTTTATTAACAAAGTTAGTGACAAAATAAAAAATTAGGGTTTCAAAATATTAATGAATTTAGTGACAAATTTTTACATAAAAATTTAAAAATTTATTTTGTAGTAAAATGATTTTTAAAAAATCAATAGAATTAGCAATGGACATTGGTAAATCTATCACTAAATATATCAATAGTCTAAATACACCATTTCATTAAATATTAATAAGCAATGGATTTATCCATCGTTAAATTGGATAATATATTAGAATTTGATGTTAGACTTTTAACTTTTTCTTTCTTTTTCTCCTCCTTTGTCATTATGATGCCTCCAATCGTCATATCACATTTGTAGTTGTTGTCTACCACTATAATTGTGTTCACCTTGTCCTATTAAGTATCTCAATCAATGATTTTCTCAATTTCATGCTAATTTGTTAGCTTTTCAATTTTTTTGAAATTTAATTGTCATTACCCTAACCCAATTGTAACTGATGTGGAACCCCTCTACCAGTTTTCACCAGCCTATATGTGCGTAAATAACTTAATGTTGAACTATCAAATGTGATGTATTTATAGAAAAGAATAGTATTTCAAAGATAGCATTCATCAAAATTTTTACAAAAGATATGAAAGTTAAAAATGCTTATAACTCTCCTAAAATGAGGATAAGCAAGCTTAACTAACGCTTAAAAAGTTAGTTCAATATTCTATCAATCTAACCCTATGACAGACAAGAGGCCTAAATCATTCTATATATATGAACTATACTATTAAAATACCATCAACAAGTTCCTATAAACTTTAATGCTGAGGAGGTAGAGGCGGAAGCAGAGGCTCAACCTATGAATTCGTGAAATAAAATACGGAGGAGTGAGTCCGGGGCTTAATAAGTGAATAATCTATAAAAACAACAATAATGTACAATAGCTTACTCGCTGGACTGTCGTCCTTTAATAAATTATATCATGATCAAACACATTAGTAAGCAAGAGCCATCAATACTAAGATTATCACATACTTATCTCATGTTCAATGTATCATATAACAATACTTGTGATTATTGCATTCAACATTATGTTTCAATGAATGGACAAACAACAAATGAAATACATTCATCCTCCTTTAACTCTTGGACCAACCTTATACCCTACTCACTTGTTCTATCCTTGTTCCTCCCGGGCTAACCTAATACTCTACCTGCCTTATTACCGAGAATTTCCTATCTGGTATTCACTACATCACCCATATCATATTTCTTGCCTTTAATGCCACTTGTGACATGATTCTCAATGCAATTTAAACATTACAGCTCAAGCTTTAACCAATACAATTACAATTCAATCCAATGTACATCATAATATCTATCAGCATCATCATACTCTCTTGTATAGCTACAAGCATTTACACATATCATAACTCTTATGCTATAATTTTTCATAATCCATTATACCTTTAATGCTTAGAGGTTAAATGTCCACGATAGACCATTATAATGTATGGAAACAAAAAATAGATTGAATATGGGTTACTATATGATGACTATAATTTCGACCTATGAGTGTTGTCTTAGGATTAACTCATAAACTATAGAAGTATTATGTATGAAACTCTTTTCATATGAAAATAGGTTCAATCACATTTCCATAGACTGCTCATTTACCCCAACTAACTAAGTTTTGAAAGAATTATGTCTTCTTGAAATTAGACATAAACGTTCTCTTTTCTGAATTTCAGAGTTCATGACCTTTACTCACTATTTTAATGATATCTCAAAATATATATATGATTTTTATTTGAAAAAAATTCCATTTAAAATTAGACTCAATTACTTTAAAAATGATAGATGGTTTGTTTAAAATGGAATAAGATGAAGGAGTTATGTCCTTTCAAAGTCGGCATGAAATTCTACAATCGATGAATTAATTGATGAATCAATTCATTAACTCAGTTTTCACCTTTGGACCCCTGGAATCAATTCATGGACCCATGGAAGTTACTCGATTCTTAGGCTTAGTTTCACCTTTAGACCCACAGAATTGATTGGTAAATCAATTCACACATGAAAAACTTAATTTTCTCCGAAATTTTCACTATACAACCAATCCAAAAACACCTCATAAACACATATAATGCATATTAAACCCAAGTATAATCATCAATACACTTATCTAACATCTTATATCATCTCTTTCCATCATTTATTACTTCTATAACATCAAAATAAATCAAAATCAAGCATACTCACAAATCAACCTATGTTTCATATATATCTTCATATAACCTTTAAAATTTATAAATTTAGCTAAATTATCCACTCATCTTATATGGAAGAAGATGCTAGAAAACTAATTTGAAGATCTTTTAACTCTAACCACATCAAAACCCATGGTTTCTAAAGTTAGGGTTCAAAATGCTCAACAAAATCAAATAAACTTCAAATCCTTTATCAACTAAAAAGAAATAGGAGGGATTTTTAATAAAAACATTATTCTTACCTCAATTAAACGAAGAAATCAAGAAGATTTAAAGTCTCCCTTACCTGATTGATGAAGTAATAAGAGAATTGTGTAGAGAGAGTGGAGGAAATGGAGAAATAAGAGGGGGTGAGGGTTTTTAGGATTGAAAAAGGAAAAATAAAGCCTCAAGGGTATTTTTGAAAAAAAATGCTCTCAAACTTCTTCCATACTCATATAGTCACTTATATTAGTGTAAAACTTTACACCTTAAAATTCTAACAAATTTTTTTCTAATAAATTTCACTCAAATCACATTCTGATACTCTTATTTTTATCAATTCTATTTTATTCCATAATTTACATATAATAGTCTTAATTCACCTGAATTTACCAGTTACTTTAATCATTCTTCCTCATATCATAATTTCTAATTTATTTATAATTAAGGAGGGTGTAACATTAATTTTGTTATTTATGATTATTTTATATATTATAATGATGTTTATTGTATTATTGAATATTTTTATGTTTAATTATTGTATTTTTTATTATTTTGTAAAAATTTAACTTTTAAGGAATTTTTCAATTTTTTAAGATTTAATTTTGTGATATATGATTATTTTATGTATTATAGTAATATTTGCTATATTATTCAATATTTTTGTATTTAATATAGTTTTTCATTATTTTAGGATTTGATTTTGTGATTTGTGATTATTTTATATATTGTAGTGATATATTTTGTAGTGAATATTTTTTATTTTGATTATTGTATTCTTGATTATTTGGTAAAAAAATTCACTTTAGCAAGTTTTTAATTTTTTAAATTTTTTAGGATTTAATTTTATGATTTGTGATTATTTTATATATTAATGATATTTTTTATTTTACTGAATATTTTATGTTTAATTATTGTATTCTTGATTATTTTGTGCAAAATAAATTTCACTTTGAAAAGTTTTTCAATTTTTTCATTTTTTTAAAATTTAGTTTTGTAATTTGTGATTATTTTATGTATTGTAGTGATATTTTTTTATTGTTAAATATTTTTATGTTTGATTGTTGTGTCATCATTTATTTTCTTAAAAAAAATCATTTTTGGGAAGTTTTTCAATTTTTTTATTTTTAGGATTCAATTTTGTGATTATTTTATGTATTGTAATTATTTTTTTATTGTTGAATATTTTATGTTTGATTTTTTATATTCTTGATTATTTCATAGAAAGAAGTGATTCAAATTTTTATTTCTAACTCACTTAACTTATTTTTTATTATGGTATACCACTAATATAGTGGTGTACCAATATACCATAAGATTTAATCATGCATTAGTTTTACATTTTTTTTAAAGTTAAAATCCAACATATTATATAATAGTATATTAACAAACAAATATAATGATATACTAGTACACAATTACATCAGTGATATACCATAAATGCTTATAGATATCATTAAATATGTGTTTTCAAAACTAGTTCCTATCCAGAATGCAAACAGTGAAAGATCAATAACTCTATTTTTAGATTAAACTTCTCTAAAGTACAAGATATACTTAAGATGAGTACATGCATTATTACAATCATTGATGAGAAAATTTAGGACTCAAAATTTTATGTATTTAAAAAATAAAAAAATAATTTTTTAAATTTGTAGCTATCAATATCCTTAATTTCTCATTAATGGCCATAATAATATGTTTTATCTTTTAAAGTGCAAGATACATTTGAAAGGAGTTCAAACCATCCATTTTCTTATATGGTGGCAAGATTTCCCTTTATTGACATCCATTAGGACTTAGAATTTAGAGCTTATCCGTTAGAGATAGTTGTAATGCTGTAGTTTCTTTGCCTTTCTTTATTCTTAGATATTAATGACTTGTTTGATTATAGTGAAAAGTGAAAAGAAAGAAATTAGTGTGAAGAAATTGGGAAGGAAATTATGAATTTCTTTTATTTGTTAAAAATTAAATTTTATAAAAATAATATCTTAAATTGAATTATATGAAAAAATAATATCAAATATAGGAAAAGATTTATTATTATCTAATAAATCCATTGTGAGCGAGTATGAAATCAAGATTTGCTACTTCTATCAATCCTATATGAGAACTTAATTAGAGAGACTTTCTAACATCGATAAGAAGTGTACAGAATCAATCTAGAGTCTTATTTATATTAATAATATTGATAGGTCAACCTATTGTCAAAAATTACCTATTAGCATATTAGTTAGCTTAGATTATCATTGGCTCTAAACTATTCAATTACTTTAATATTAGGCTAAACTTTTTTACATCTTATTTTATTATTAAATTAATAAATCTACAATAGAAAATTCAATAATAGTGGACACTTTAATAAAATATAAAAGAAAACTAAAGTATATTTACACCTATTGGTCTAAATTGAGATCATAAATATCTAGTAATATAAAATATAATATCCGATAGGGATATCAATGAAATATATATATATATATATATATATATATATATATATATATATTGTATATTTACACCTTATTAATTATATACAATATCTAATAGGGATATATATATATATATATATATATATATATATATATATATATATATATATATAACAAGTTTATGCTCAACAAGGTTTATATAACAAAATTATGATAATTATATGTAAATTTTTACATATTGGGTCAAAGCATCTGCCCAAGATATTAAACGAGAATCATTATTTTCATCATAATATTGAAACAAGGTCTAAACATCTCTATAAATATGTCATAATGAAAAATATGCACAATATATGGTAAATATGAATATTTCATTTATATACATATTCAGAAAATAATTTGTATTATAGTACTCCGACTAATTTAAAATATCAAAAGACTTAGCTAATCCCATATTGATTACATGATCATGATATAATCCTACTGCCTTTGGTTAGTAGATCCACAAGCATACAATCTATGAAAATATATTTAATACATGTGATATGCTCGTATACCTTCTCTTGCACAAATTGTTACTTTATATCAAAATGTTTTGTACAGATAAAACTTTTATTGTTATAAGAAAAGTTTATAGCAACAATATTATCACAATAAATAGTGAAAGGTCTTGAGATACTCTTAATAATCTTGAAACTAATCATAAAATTCCTTAGCCGTACAATAGTATAAGTAGTTTCATAACATGTGACATATTCTGCTTCCATAGTGAAGGTTACTATTAAGGACTACTTAACACTTTTCCATAACATAACTCTTCCTACTATTATAAATACATATCCAAATGTAAATTTTTTATCATCTGAATAACCAGCACAATTTGAATTTAAGTAGCTTATAACTATGAGATCTCCTAATCTTTTATATGTCAACATATAATCTTTTATACTTTGAAGGTATCTTATGACTCTCTTCACAGCAATCCAATGTCTCTGACTAGGATTACTTAAGTATCTTTTAGTACATAAATAGCATAAGTTGTATCAGGATCTATATGTACCTAAGCATACATCAAGCTATCAATAATCGACATATATGTGACATTTTTCATTTTTTTTATTTCAACAGCATTTAAGGGTACTGGGAGTTAGAGAAAATTTCTCTTTTTGAAATGGGTATAAAAACTTGAGAGCAAATTGATATGTTGAACCTCTATAGTACTTTTGCAATGTAAATTTGTCGAGACAAACTAAGTAAACCCCAAGATTTGTCACGATGGATCTCTATCCCTAAAATATAAGAGGTATTTTCAAGATCTTTCATATTAAAATATTTGGATAACATTTATTTTGTCTTAGTCAATAAGTTTATATCATTACTTGCAAGGAGAATATCATCCATATATAGCACTAGAATAACAAAACTACCTGCACTCATCAACATATAAATATACTAGTTAATTGCATTCTTTTTAAACCTAAGAGAAGTCATTACCTCATCAAACTTGAGGTACCACTATCTAAAAGCTCGTTTTAAGCCATAAATGGATTTTTTAAGTTAGCATATATGGTGCTTTTTTCCCTTCTCTTTGGAACCATCTAGCTAGTTTATATAAATAGGCTCTATTAAATCATCATTTAGAAGGCTATTTTTACATCCATTTAATGTAACTCTAAATCAAAATGAGCCACCAAATCCATAATAACACAAAATGAGTCTTTGGTTGAAACTGATGAAAAAGATTCTTTATAGTCTATACCTTCCTTTTTAGTATAACCTTTTGCTACCAATCTAACTTTGTATCTTTTAACTTTACCTCGAGCACCCCTCTTAGTCTTGAAGAGCCATTTGTATCTAAACAACTTATAATTTATAGGAATATTTACTAGATCCCACACTTGATTCTTATATATTGAAGTTAACTCATCTTTCATAGCATTTATTTAGTCAAAACAGTTTAAACTAGACATAGCTTGAGAAAAGGTTTTAAAATCAGTATTATCATTAATATAATATTCGTGCTCCTATAGATATACAAGATAATCATTAAAAATTAATGATATGTGAATTCTATGAGATTTTCTTAATGAAATTTCTTCATTTACTTCATTTAGCTCAAAATCTTCTGTTATTGGCTATACTAGATCGATTGGTGGAATAATAGAAGATGATTCTCCTAATGTTGATACCAATGGAATAATTGTTTTGTCTTAAAAAAATTCATGATATGTGATATTTGACTCCTACTATTTAACTCATCCTTAATGAAAATGGCTCAATTTGACTCAATTACTCTAGTTGAATGAGTTAAATAGTAAAATCTTCTTCCCATTAAGTTACTGTAGTACCCAATGAACTATCCACTAATAGTTTCAAATCAAGTTATCTTGTGGATGAAATATACAACTTTATTTCAATTTTGCAATCTTAAACTTGAAAATATTGCAGACTTGGCTTCTTACTATATAATATTTTATAAGGGGTCTTAGGTACTAACTTACAAGGAACTTGATCTAGAATGTATGCCATTGTTCTCAACGCAACACCTTATAAGAATTCTAGCAACAAAGTATAGGCTAGCATATATCTCACCATGTCTATAAGAGTTCTATTCCTCCTTTTTGTTATTCCATTTTGCTTCAATGTACTAAGCATGATGTAAATTACTTGAATTCTACAATCTTATAGGTATCTCATAAAAAGGCCAGGGTTTCTCCTTGTTTCATCATACCTACCATAATACTTACCACCTCTATCAAAATTAACATACTTTATTTGTTTCCCCAGTTTTGATTCAATTGCCACCTTGAATAAATTGAAGGTTTTTAGCGATTTTGACTTATCATTGAGTGGCTCTACCTAATCAAATTTGGAATAATTATTAATGAATATGATGAAGTATTTGTAGCCACCTATAGTATTAGGTATGATAGGCCCACTAATGACAGCGTGGATTAGTTCTAAAACATTCTCTTTTCTACTTTTCTTACCTTTCTTAGCTCTAATTGTAAGTTTTCTTTTAATGCAATATACATATATTCCAAAATCTAAGAAGTTCAAATCATGAGGAATTCTCCCTTCACAAGTCTCCAAATTATTTCTTTAGAGATGTATCCTAATTATCTGTACCATAACATTAAGGATCTTTTATCAATTTGACATTTTTTTTAGCTTACAATAGAGTTTACTAAATTCACGAAACTAGGATCTAAATTAACTTCATGTAAACTATCACATATAGAACCTGTACCAACAATAGAATATCTATAAAATAATTTAACTTTTTTATTTTCAAAATAACAAGAGTATATAATAGAATCCAAAGCAACAATTGAAATTAAACTCCTTCTCATGGAAGGTACATAAACTACATTATTAAGTAAAAGCTCATATCTATTCTTCAATTTTAACTTCACTAATCCTAGGTGCCCCATTTCAACTTTATCTCAATTTCCAAGTTTCACGATTATTTGGTCTACTCAAATTTGTCAGTGCCTGAAAATAATTAGACACATAAGTAGTCACACCAGTATTTAACTACCAAGATTTTGATAGTACATCAATAATGTTTAACTCAAAATAGATAAGAGCTAGATAGATACCTTTCTTTTCCTTCTCAAATCATTTATTGTATTTAAAATAGTCCACTTTCTTATGTTCAAACTTCTTATAGAACCTATAGTTACCCTTGACTTGGGCCTTGTTGGGTTTATAGCGTTGTTGTCCACTAGATTCACCTTTCTCACCTTTCTTCCTTTCATAGTTATAACAACCCTTGCTAACATCATCATACACTAATTTCTCAAGCAATGAAAGATATCATGCTTGATCAACTTTATTGAACCCTTTATAATTTTTTGCTATAGAATCTAGGAATTTTTTTATATTTATCATTTTAGAAATACTCTCTCTTATTATTTTGTTCATCATGTACTTCATTACCATCAAACACACTTTGTTAAAGTAGGTCCACTTTTCATAATGGTTTTTTTAATGTATTGTAATTTTAACATTAATTTGAGGTTCTACTTTCCTAATCACTAGGTCAAGGTTAGATACTATTAAATGTAACTTTAGCGATTTAGCTCAGTCCCCATAATTAGTCCCATAAAATGTCTTAATTGAATTTAATTGCATAGGTAAAGAAGTTAAGGAAACAAATTTTAAAATATTAATGTATGTTTAACTTTAATCATGCTAGAAATTTTTCTCAGTAAACTGTGCGATCGAACTCAGTATTATATTATAAAACCCAACATCGATGGGCCATTCAAGGCCTTATAATATAATATAAGGACTAAATATCATATTTTTAAAATTTATCACTGATAGGGTGATGAAAATTCTAGAAACACAATACCTATTCCTACACTTGTTTATCACTAACAAATCATATTAATGATATTATACTGATAGGATATTAAAATATTATTAATATGATATTTTCCTTAATCCAACTATTATATATAAAAAAATGAACAAAATTTTATGCAATTGGATCCACGATAGGTGGACTCACTTAAATTATCACCAACAAATTATATTAATAATATTATACTGATAGAGTATTAAAATATTATTAATATGATACTCTTCTTAATCCAACTATCATATATGAAAAAATAAATAAAATTTTATGCAATTGAGTTCATGATAGGTGGATTTACAATTACACAAAAATCTATGGTATAACATAAACCCAAATAATTTTTTAAAATTATTTTCCTGTACATATATATATACATATAGAAAAATAATTAATAGATCAAATAGTGTCTACAAATTTCACAAAAAATATATGTGGAAGGCTAATATACAATAATATTAGAACGAAGTTTTTAGCTGAAAATAAAATTATTTGGCTATCCAAATTAAATGGGTAAAAATAATTAAAATATTAATTAAAAATTTTGAAAAATGCCTAAAAATGGCTCAGAGAGTGAAGCCTAAAAATTGCATTTTAGAAGTATTATATATATTTTTATATACAAAATAATGTTTTAGTTCATTTTAATACTTTTAATGCAAAAATTTTCTAAAGAAATTACATTTAAAATCCATTTCAATAATTGAAAATTTTCCAAAATAGAATCCATGGCTTTATATATATATATATATATAACAATTATGATATATATACAAATCATCAAATATATATACAAAATGCTAGAATATATATATATATATATATATATATATATATATATATATATGAATTACAAAACATGCAGAAATGACGAAACATATATATATCTAAAATAAATTTCGAAAGCTAAACAAAAGTCATGCAAAAACCTTAAACTAAGGAACATATATGAATCAAAGGCATCAAAGTATACATAAAACGTTAAATACATATACAGACAAAACAAGATTCAGACTGCAGACATGTATATACAAAATGCTATATTCAAAGGCCAACTCTAAACATATATATATATTTATATGGAACAAAACAAATTTCAAAAGTCGAATATGTGAGAGACAAATTTTGATTTATAACATATATATGCACAAATGTCGGAACATATATATATATATGAAAATTAGATCAAATAAAATTCATTCAGAAATAAATATAATATATGGATAAATCATTTAGAAATTTCTCACACATATGATATGTATATTTTATTTATAATAAAATTAACACACACACACACACACACACACACACATATATATATATATAACAACAAAATAAATAAAATAAAGGTTACAAAATAATTTTGAAATTCATAGAAAAATTTATCTAGAATATTTTCATTACATAATATATAAAACTATTAAAAAATAAAATTTTATTCTTAAATCTACAAAATAATATATTCAATTCATATGATTCAAAGGCTCTTATACCAATTTTTAAAATTAAATTTTATAAAAATAATATCCTAAATTGAATCATGTGAAAAAATAATATCAAATATAAAAAAAAATTATTATTACTTGATGAATCTATTATGAGCGAATATTAAATCAGGATTTACTACAAGTCACGAATTATACATAATCGATCTTGATCACAAATTCCAATATCCTATCAACTCTAGATTAGAACTTGATTAAGGGTATCAACTCTTATTTATATTAACAACATTGGTGTGTCGACGTACCATTGAAAACCACCCACCATCACATTAGTTAGGTTATATTATCATTAGATTCAAATTATTTAGTCACTTTAATATCAGGTTAAACTTTTTTATATCTTATTTTATTATTAAATTAATAAGTGCACAATAAAAAATCCAACATTATTTGGATGGAGGAAGAAAACAGAGAAGAGAAAAGATTGGGAAGAAATTTAATGTGCAACATATTAGATTTTAGATCTTTCTTGTGAAAGTGAGAAATTGGAACATAAATTACTATCACAATATATTTTTTCCATTTTATCTCAACAAGACAACAATATATAAGCATTCTTATTTTAATTCCGATGTCTCACCGAAAGCATCATCATCATCGTCATCATCATCATCATCGCCATCATTATTATTATTATTATTATTATTATTATTATTATTATTATTATTATTATTATTATTATTATTATTATTATTATTGGTTCATGGGCATAAGTGAATGATTTTTCTTGTTATAATTTTATTTTTTATTTTATTAAATTTAATAAGAACCATTTCATTTCTTAAATCTTAATAATAGTTATAGCCTATTTTATTAATTTAGCAATTCCATCAAATTTTTGTAATTTATAATTTTTTAAAATTATGCGAGTAATAATTCACTTAATATGCACCTGAGTAAAGTTGAGAGTTCAAACCCACAATGTGAGAGAAATAAAATTCCAAAGGTAGTATTGGGTGCCACTATATTATTACAAGTGCCAATGCACCACTAAAGATGCCACCTATATAACTTACGATTTAATCATAAATTATTTTATCCAAAAATGACATTGGCAACTTTTCTTATATATAATTGAATTATTAAGATATTGTTTGGATCATAGAAATAGTATGAGAAATAAAATTTTTTAGAAAGTAGAAAATTTTTCGATTATTTGATTAGCTACTATCTGTTAAAATCAATGAAATAGAACTTTATAGAAAATTCTATATTTCATAGATTATAAAAAATTGCTTACTTACATTACCTTTAGTAAGAAGAACTTTTCATATCTTTTATACCTAGAAATATAAAATTACTATAACTTAATATAACTAATGACTGCTTTAACATTTTATTTTTAAAAACTATAATAAATATAATATAATTTATTATGAAAATATAATTATTTTATTAATTACATAATAAATAGAACAAATATGACATAAAAGTATTGAAAATAAATATCAAATATTATATCATAAATATTATTATAATAGAGATTTAACTCTAAATATAATTATATTTAATGCATATGATAACTTAATTTTTTTAAATAAACCTATTTTATTTTTTTATTGAATTTAAAAAAGATTATTAATTTAGAAAAATTATTATGTAAAGAGAGATTAATAATATAATTTTTTAAGAAAAAAGAATTGGGAATAATTAAAATCTAATAATATTTCTTATTTTTTATATTATAAATTTGAATGGTATATTAATCATTTTAGTAATATTTTCTAGAAAGCTTTGGGTTGATAGATCTTAGGAAGCATTAATTTTTTAATATTAACTAAATAATTTTAAGTTCTTGTTGGAAAATTTACAATAAAATTTACTTTCTTAGAAGTTCAATTTCTCATGAGGAACTTACTTTCTATATGAATCAAATAAATTTAAAATTTAATTTAATTGAGTTTTGTAATAAATTAAGGATATTATTATTATTTTTCTATTAATTTTTTCACTTTTCTATTCAATCAAATGAAAAAATAATTTCTCTTTTATTTTCTTTCTTCTCAATTTTCTTTCCAACTAAATATAAGAAGAGAAAATATTTTTCCTCTTTGCTTTCTTTCGCTCTCTATTTCTCTTTCAACCAAATGAAAGGTAAGTGTGATGTTATTGGATTTCTATAATTCTATTTTTCTCTATTTAAATGGGCTTTTATAAGTTACAAATAAAAGCCTAATCAATTATTTAATCGGATCAAAAGTTAGAGTTGGACTACAGTATCCTATCACTATTCATAGGGTAACTCGCCTTGATAATTTTGGCCAATGGAATGTTGACAACTTTCTCTCCAAAGGAATGGGCATCAACATTTCTTCTTTAAACCAATTTTGCTGCAAACTCCTAAGATTTAAAAAATTGACCAATGACGTCCCTTTTTTTTTTCTTTAACAGATTCGATGGTAAATAATTTGTAATACTGACTTACTGACTTAATGGTATGGAACTGAAACGTCAGTATTATCATAAATTTTCAATCACTAAAATAATTATTTTATTTTTATAAAATATTCATTATTATTGTATTCATAATCTTTTAAATTCAAATTATGTATTAAAAATCTAAAAAAATAAACATAATAATTAATCTTTTATTTAATGACTATTATATTTCTTAAATTTTACAATTAACAATATTAGTCATTTATTTTTGTTGTTATAATAATTATTTATCCCTTCATTACTTATGATATTAAAATAAATAAAACTATTAATGTGGATCGTTAAACCTCATCTGAATACTATTAAATACATATTTATTTTTTAGTTATATTCTTTTCATTCACCGCTTATTTTTGTGTTACAAATAAAGAAAGAGAATAATAAGTATTATAAAAGTAAAAATAAGGAACTAGCATTATTAATTATAAAATTTGATAGAGATAATCATCACTTATATTTATAAATGAAAGATTGAATATTTTGTTTACTCAATTTAAAATGTAAATAATTTAATAAGTGTAATAAATCATCATCTTATTTTAAAGACTTTGAGGTTTGATTCGTAGCAATAGTTTGAAAAATCTAATTTCTCCAAAAATAAAAAAAAATAAGTTGTTTGATTGGTCATTATCTAATAATTAGAAAAAATAAAATTTTTTAGAAAGTTTTGTATCCCAAAAGTATGGAAAATTATTTATCCATCTCCCTCTTAGGTAAGTTTACTTCCTATATTCTTTATAGATATAAAGATAAAAGTATTCTCACTAAATTTAATTAATAACAATACAATGAAAGAATAAAATTATATGAATGAGATATTATTCAAATATTATTATGTTTAATTTTATAATTTACAGATCATATTATCGGAACATATTTTTAGGGGTTAAAATATTACCAATATTTAATAGCAATTGAATTTTATAATTTTATGAAAAAGCAAACTAAAATATTAAATTTTTATCTGGAATAAATAATAAATATTTATTTTTCATATTCAAAATAATACCCTTTAACCACTCATCGAGAAAAAAATAATCAGTTGCACTTTTTCAAACGAAAAGTAATGTTATATATATATATATATATAAAATGCCAAAATCAAGCTCTGATTTATAAAAATACAACTAGATCTATTTGTTGTTTTATAGCCAAATGTCGATCCAAATTTTATCCATTACCATCCTTAATTGTCAATAATTTTTCACAACTTCAACTCGATTCCTAATTTTGGAGCACATCATTTTCCATTCAAGAAACGTCAAGGTAAATTTAGCAAATTGAAGGAGCCCATTATTTTTTTCGATATTTTAATGTAGGACGTAGTATTTTTCATTTTATATTTAATTTAAATGTATTTTATTATAAAATATTTAAAAAAATTTATATTATTTGATGTAAACTTTATAATTATCCTTCCACCTCATAGAAGGTTAGAGTAATTTTATGATTTAATTTTTAATTAAATTGATATAAAAATTAAATAAATATATTCCTAAATTTAAATGAAATGAAAAATAACAATACATTTCCAATCAAATAAGGATTAAAACTAAATTTCGTGGGGTTATTTTTGAATTTATATCATCCCTTTGTATCAATTTGCAAAATGTTAAGTGGGCTTTAAAACATCTTAGCTACAATTTATAAACCATTAAATCCTGACCGTATATTACACTTATTGTTATATTATTTAGATTACATATGCTTGGAATAAATTGCGCAAACTTAAAACTTAAAATATTGGGCACTTGCAATTACAATTTTTTGGCGTCAAAGTGAGAGGGACCATGCATATTGAAAAGACGAGCAATTATGGGACTGTTACACGTGGCAAGTGTTTATATCCCACTGTTCATGTATATATTTCTTTTGTTCCGATTGAATCTAGCGGTTAATATATCTTCACCCAAACAGGGTGAGTTGCTCCGGATTCGTACTCGTGGCAAGTGTTCATGTGTATATTTCTAGTCTACGCTAGCCTTTAGGAGATGGGGATGGATGGGAGGGGATTGGAGGCGCCGAGGTGGGGCTAATAAATTGGCACTCATAGCCGCCGGTGGTATCTGTCCTGAAATTTAAGTTTTGGTCCAAGAAATTAACCCCGAGGGAAGTCTATATCTCCATGTAGAGTACTATTTTGGTCCAAGAAATTTAAGTTTTGGCCCAAAAAATACGTGTGTGGGAAGGAAGTTCCTACTTAATTTCCGAAGGCATCTATGTGATGATACTAAATAGTGAAAAGTAAAGTCTACAACACGGTTTGGAAAATTCAAATTAGCAAAGAGCTCTCAGATAACGTGAAAATTGAAGGAGCGTGTGGAATTGAAGATGTGGTTCAATGAAACTTCCCGTTTCCCATTGACGGAAAATGTGAACGAAGACTCGTGATTATAGCCCGTGTGAATTGAAGAAAGAGATAAAACAGGACTTGTAATTAAATTATAAAAAAAAAAAAAAGAAAAAGCAAATTAAGTCCATATCAACCAATATTAACCATATACAAATTTTTGCAATAATAATAATAATAATAATAATAAATTTGTTTTGGCACTTTCAATGCAACAGTAGAAAATAATTTATTTTTGATAGAAAATTAATTATTTCTGAAAAAATAGATTGTGAAGTTAAAAAAATAATACATTTATCAATATTTATATGAAAATAGTATTAGATTTTTTAATACTCATATAACACTAGAAGTTTTTTTCCTACTTTACAACGTAGAGTAAATAATTATAATTATTAGTAAGAAAATTAAAAATTTAAACTTTAATAAATAACAAACCATTGAAAATATAATTTTAAAATTTATAATTATTTATTTTTTTAATTTTTATTAATAATTATGATAATACACTCAATTTTCTAAAATGTATCGTGGAATCATATCTAGATTGTGAAACATATAACTTTAAAACTCTAATTTTTCGAATAATTTTCTAACTGACTTACAATTTGCTGCATACTAGATTCTTGAAAATATTCACAGACTTTGAGTGCGGGCCCAAAATAAATTTTCGAACCTCTTCCTGCGTGGAACTTTCGCCCTTAATTTCCGAGTGTGTCATATGTCATAATTCAATTTATTTAGGAGAGATCTTTAGTTCTATCTCACCACTAAAAGTTTAATACTATTTTTATATAATTTTTATTAAATATATTATTTCTAGTCAACAATATGATTTTTTACAAAAAGAAATTATTTTTATCAAATTAAATTGTTAAATTAAAAAATTAATATCTTTAGGTGAAATTATATAAAAAAGTAATGAATTTTTATTCTAATATAACATTAATTTTTTTCATTTAGTACGGTGAAGTTAATACCTCCAAAATATATTTTCCCTTCATAGCTCTAAAGTTATGTCCATTGTAAAAGTGTTTATTGGTTGAGTAATCAAATTTCAAATCAAATTTTTCGTATATAATTATATGAGATATAATTGAGCTTGACTTATTTAGTTTTAAAATAAATTTTAATGATTTATGTGATTAAAATTATTCATAACTCGAGATCTTATTCGAAAATTCAATTATTTTTATTATCATTATTATTTTAAGTAAAAATAATTTTTACATAAACATAGATAATAAAATATTTAATTATATTAAATCAAATAATTTTAAAAAATAATTAAATGTAATTATTTTATAAAATATATAATTATATTAATAAAAATAAATTTATATAACCAAATCAAATTGAACTGATTCATCTTATATTATTATAATTTAAATTTAATGCAAATACGGATTGAATTGTAAAAAAATTTAATAAAATATCTGAATTATTAAAAAAATTATTTACCCACATTCTACATTAATTTTGAGTCGAACGATCCGTAAATGTCTGGTCCAGTGAAAAAGGAGCCTTATCAACAATGTACGTGTCTAGTCCAGCGACAAGGAAACCTTATCAACTTAGTATATCAAACTAAAAATTATTAGTTATAAATTTAAAATTATTTTCAATTAATTTTATTTATTAAATTTTTAATTTTTAACTTTTTAATCAAAAGTTGTAATCTATAAATATTAATATTTTAGGAATTCTACCCAACTTCAGGTCATTTTACAAATGCTCGAGAAAGAAAAAATAATTATTCATGCCCCATTTTATCTTTTAAAATATATTTTATATTTTAAAAAATTCCGAATCGAAAGATTCTACGAATAAAATTGGGTCCCAAGAAAGCCAATTCACAAAGTTGCTATCACTATTGGGTCAATGGCAATTCGACGAACCAATCTTCACGGCAAATAAAAAATCTTGGATTAATACTTATGTGTAGGTAGAAGAAAACAACTTTAAAGTGTTTGGTTATATTTTTATATTTTATTTTCAAAAATTATCTTTAAAAATTATATTTAAAAAAAGTATTTTTAAATTAATAAAATAAAGATTAGAAGGTACTAGACGTTGTAAATAAAAAATATTTTATTTAATCATAAAATTGATATCTAAAAAAATAAGTTCAATAAAATTTAAAAGTTTTTTGTATTTTTTTATTTTTAAATTATACATTTAGAGTTATAATTTTTAAAAATAAATTCTAAAAATAATTTTTAAACAAATTTTTCTATTTTTAAAAATAAAAATCATACATTTTATTTATCCATAATCTAAATTTGAGTCCTTAAGATTTCCATTTTTTTAATAATAGCAATATTTAAATCATTAGATTCCCATACACAAATAATAAAAAATATTAATTTTAAAATGTAAAAGAAGACAAATTAAACTTTCAAGACATAATGAATCTTATTTAAATTAATAATATCTAACTTAGAATCTCCTTTTTTTAATTAAATTAACTAAATTTTGTATGTAATGAATATAACGTTTTATCTCGTATAACCATCATAAATTCTTCCTTTAGTTTTATTTGGTGTTTGATTTTTTAACCTGCTTAGTATTTAAGCAACCCAGAAGAAAATTAATAAGAACCATAGCTTGTCTGTTAGTTGCTTGATTAGCCATATTCCAAATCTAACTTGATTTTTCAATTTCATTTGGCCCCGTTGTTTGTTTGAGCCCCTAATTTTTCAGTGTACGAAAAACGTATCAATCCCATAATTCTTTATTTGGATGGAAAGAAAATAGAAAGGGAAGAAGAAAAATTTTTTAAATTTAATTTAAAAAATTAGAGAAAAAAATTTTAAAATTTGAATTTATCATAAAATTTTAATCATGTATTTTATATTTATATTTTTGTCCTCTTCGCTTCCCTTCCAAATAAGAGAAAGAATAAAAATTTTAAAATTTTTTTTCTCTTCATTCAAGCAAGGTATAAAAGACTGGGTATCATCACAAGCAGTAACAAATAATATTAAATAATCCAAATAATTTGCGCTAGATGCGCGGAAAAATTACAATATGGCTTAAGAAAATTCAATTTTTTTTTATGAATCCCGCATCACTGATATTAAATAATAATATTATATACATAAAAAATAAGATCTAAAATTGGATTTCAATTAAAAATAAAAAATTATTATTAAATATAGAATAGTAAGATAAATTTATAAAATTTAATTTAATAAATATAAAAAATTCAGGAATCCATTATCCGTTGGTACAGTATCTTTGTTTTGATTCTGCATGGCTTCAGTGCATTGTTTGGGGAAAATTATTCAATAACGCTCTGTAATATTAACTAAAAAGCAAGAATGATATTTTTCAAAAGGATAAAAATAGAAAAATATATATTGACTTTATTTCAAAGACGGGTCAAGAGCTACATATTATTCACTTTAAATAACTTTGGATATTTTGTTCCTCACAAAAGAAAAAGGAAGACTACAAAATATCATGTTATGAAATATGATCTCCATATTTTCGTAACAAACATTGCAAGATTATATTTGAATTTATTTCCAGGGTAAACTACCGTGGAGGGTTCCATGACATTTTCTTTTTAAAAATAGTAAGAAATGTTACCAAAGAGGAACGAGTTTTATACATGTTGACCCTAACTTATATTTCACATTGTTTATGGTTTGTGCCGTTACTTATTAATAATACTTATTATTAACACAATCACAATTAAAAATAGCAGAATTAATACTTATTACTCTCAATAAATATTAAGGATATTTTACCATCAATCATCACGAGATTAATTAATAGAGAACTATTATTAATACAATCACAAATAAAGATAATAGAATTAGTACAAACTGCAAGTATATAAATAATTAAGTTTAAATCTGTTACAATGCACAATGGTCTTAAATACTGAAAATATAACTTTTATTAATTTTACTCATGAATCACATCCAACTTCAAATTTAATTGTTTTGTTGGAGGGATTGCACTTCTATTAGCAGAAGTAGATGAATCAAAAGGTTTTGGAGGCATCTTTAATTTGTCCACTTCTCCTTCTAGCATTTGTATCACAGTTTTTATTGAAGGACGCTCTATTGGATGCCATTGAATGCACCATAACCCCACAAGTGCAAGCTTTTTTGCAATCTTAATATCCCCATCATCTTCAATTTGAATATGTATGTCTTTACCTTCAAGCAAATTATGGATCCAATCTGGATATAAAACTTGAAAATTTTCATCAGCTGACTTATCCATATTTTTTCTCCCTCCAACTATTTCTAGCAACAACATTCCATAACTGTAAATATCAGATTTATATGATACATTCCCAAAGTTTCTTGAGAAAACTTCAGGTGCAATGTAACCTAAAGTTCCTCTTGCTGCTGTTATCGATACAATACTTTGGTTCTTAGAACACAATTTGGCTAGACCAAAATCAGTGATTTTTGGAATAAAGTTATCGTCAAGTAAAACATTATGAGGATTAATGTCGAAGTGCAAAATTCGATGATCACAGCCTTGGTGAAGATACTCAATTCCATTGGCTATGCCAAGTGCAATTTGTTGCAACTTCTCCCATCCAAGGAAGTTGTTGTTACCTGGCTGACAAATAAACTTCTGTAGGGAACCATTTGGAAAGAAATCATGAATTAAAGCACGATGAAACCCATCAGCACAGAAGCCAAGCAATCGGACCACGTTGATATGGTGAATTTTGCCCATCGTTCCTACTTCATTTATGAATTCTTTCCCTTCTCCCTCTGTGTTACTTAGCGTCTTCACAGCCACATGAATATCATTAGAAAGCTTACCTTTGAAAACTGCTCCATGAGCTCCTTCGCCTAATTTATCCTTGAAGCGATTTGTAATTCTCTTTATATCAGCATAAGAGAATCTGGCAGGTTTGAGTGCTCGGTAATCCTCCAGAAATTTCTCCACTCTGGCCTGATCTTCACCTTTTGTTCTAAAATAGCCATAGATATGGAAGAATGCAAGGAGCACCAGCACCAACACAATTGAACCTACACGCGGTTGCACAATAAAGACATCAAACATTAGATCTCAGTTATTCACTCCATATAATAATGTATAGAATTGTACACGGAGTTCAAGGGAAGGGAAATGGAAGGACAGGAGAGAACATGTCTCACCTGTAGTGCCTATGATAGTTGGTGTAGATATCTTCATTTTCGGCTTGTGCTTTTCGCCCGAATCATCAGGAGGATTTGTCCACGTAAGACGTAATTCATTTAGCTGCAGATAAGATGCAGGCATTGGAGAAACGACATCAAACATCTTGGTGCATGATAGTACGTCCAGCCCTGCCATGCTTTGGTCGGAGTCTGCGGCATAAATCGGGCAGGCGAACATATCTTGTACCGGTCCGTACGACCAATATCCATTCTTCAGGTGTTGATAAGGGATTGAAGAGCAATTTAAGAATGTTATATTGTTCCACGATCGTGAGTACGAATACAATTCGTAAGGATAAATGCGTGAATTGTTGAATTTTAGAAAGAGTGCCGGAAGGCAATTGTGGGGGTCACTAGCGTATAGCCTCTGAGATTCGTAAAAGATTTCTGTGACTTGGAGTCTTACAGGATTTGGAACTGTGGGGAGGTGAAGAATGGTGTTATTATCGGAACAAGATAGACCAAAGCCTGAGTTATCAATCTCATCGGCGCGGATGAGCTTGAAGGGAAATCCAATAGGCGGTCCATCGTGGTCACAATACGAGTACCTGCGCTTACTGTGACCGGTCCCAAGATTCATTATTAGCAGCAGCAGTACCTTGATCAAGAAACATGAGCTGGGAGACCAATTCATTTTGTAAGGGAATTAAGCTTACTTCAACCTGTACTCTTCCCCTTTTGGTGCCAATAATATAACCAACTATTGTCCCATCCACAGGGATAGATACAAGTTAACCCGGAAAAGTAAATTGAGAAGAAAGTTCTCCAAGAAGAAATGGCCCCACCACAAAACGAAAGGTCTCCTCTTCCATTCAAAGTTTGAAAGTTAAAACTACCACCTCCCATAATAATAATAATAATAATAATAATAATAATATCATTACAGTACCTAGCAGAAGAAAAGGCGATTAAGATTGGAATTGGAGTGCTAGCAATATTATTCCATAATCTACTATTTTTAGAAAACTGAAATACATCAGTGCAATTGGTGGAGCCTTATTTGTTACTTTAAAATATATAAATGTCAACCGTAAGAGTGAATTTTGATCTAAAATTTTCAGGGGTCAAAAGAGAAAAAAATTGATGAAAGAACCAAATAATTTATGCAAAAAAAATTTAATTTTTTTTATAATTACATAATACTAATATATAATTTTAATGTTGCGGAGGCAACACAGTCCTTTCATCTCTGCTAACTCCACCAGTGGTACCACGGGTTAGGCTTTACTGTAAACATATTAACTAATAGGATATGGCAAACAATAAATGAAAGTTTGTAACAATTTTTCAAATTTGTAAGCTGATATTATCTTAATGTTTTTGGTGATTTAGGAAACTTTCCTAAGCTGCGTATAATTGCTGAAGGTATGGATTTTATCCTGTCTTTTATTCTATTATATTAATTATGCCGCGTCTACTGTTGTAAATTGCTGTTTTACAAATTTTTAAAGAAATTTATCAGGAAATTACATGTATGATTATTAACCAATAATAAACTATAAAATCATCATAAATACATTAATTAGTCATTTTTTCTTCTTTTTGGATTTTTGCATTTAACCAGTTTACTGAGAAAAAAACAGAGCTAAAGAAAATAAAATCCAATGCCACTGTTTATTAAAAAAAATGTAAATTACACCCAACCCTCCTAAAGCCTTTTTTTTCTAATATGTAATTCGCCAATTATACTAACTAAAATCTGCTTATCACATACTTACACTTAATTAATTAACGATGAAAAGAACTCTCCATTATTAATTTTTTATTTGATATATAACGAAATATTACACATTTGATTCTTACGTATAAAAATCATTTCTTAAAACTGTTTCTTCTCTTTTATTAGGCCTTATAACTTACAAACTAAAAAACTTGAAGTAAGAATAATTAGTAGGTATTTTATTGGTTACTGTATTGGTTTAAAAGGAAGTAGATTTTATTGCCCATCTCATTCATCAAAAGTTATTGAGTCAGATCGTGCTGTCTACTTTGAGGATGACTTAAATAGTGGGAGAAAATCACTTCAGATCTCTCTAGGAGAAAAACAAAGCAATATCTCTCAAATAGCTGATAAACAAAGTGATATTCCTCTAATAGTGCTGTTGAACCATCACATATAGAGCAACAAGATGATCCAGATCAACCTATGATTGAACCAAACTAACTGGTAAATGAACTAAACGATGTAATTGAGGAAGGTCCCCTAAGAAGATCATAGAGAACTCGTCGTCAGGCAATTTCAAATAACTATGTAGTTTATTTGTAAAAGCATGAGTTTGATGTGAATGATGATTCTGATCCTATTAGCTTCTCATAAGCTATTTCAGGTTCTAATTCCTCAGAATGGATTCATGCCATGGAGGATGAAATAAATTCAATGTACAAGAATAATGTATGGGAGTTGGTGGAACTACCTGAAGGATGTAAACCAGTTGGATGCAAATGGATTTTTAAGACCAAACGGACTGCTAAAGGAGAAATTGAAAGATACAAGGCCATATTAGTAGCTAAAAGTTACACGTAGAAGGAAGGAATTAATTATAAAGAGACTTTCTCACTAATCTGGACCAAAGACTCATTTCGAGTTATAATGGCTTTAGTGGCTCACTTTGATCTTGAGCTACATCAAATGGATATAAAGACTGCTTTCCTTAATGGTGACTTGTTAGAGACAGTTTATATGAAACAACCGGACGGTTTCTAAGAGAATGGAAAAGAGCACTTGGTGTGTAAGTTAAATAAGTCGATATATGGCCTAAAACAAGCATCCAAGTAATGGTATCTCAAATTTCATGAGATTGTGTCCTCTCTTGGATTTAAGGAGAATGCAGTGGATTAGTGCATCTATTATATGATGAGTGCGAGCAATTTTATAATCCTTGTGTTGTATGTTGATGACATTCTCCTTGCGAGTAATGATGTAAATCTTTTGAATGAGACAAAAATGGCATTGTTATAGAATTTTAATATGAAAGATCTTGGCAATGCGTCTTTTGTGCTTGGCATAGAGATCCATCATGACAGATCTCAGGGTTTACTTGGTTTGTCTCAAAAGGCATGTATAGATAAGTGCTTAAAAGATTTAACATGACTTCATGCTCGTATACTGCTACACCTATTCAAAAAGGTGAAGTATTTTCTAAGGCCCAATATCCTTAAAATGATAATGAGAAATATAAAATGAGCATGGTCCCATATGCTTTCGCTATTGGTAGTCTAATGTATGCTCAAGTGTGTACATGCCCAAATATTGCTTTTGAAATTAGTGTGCTTGGGAGGTACTTAAGTAATCCTGGTCAACGACAATGGATAGTAGCCAAAAAAGTCATAAGGTACCTACAGGATACAAAGAATTATATGTTGACTTATAAAAAGTCTAGTGATCTGATTTGTACATGCCATTTAGACTCTGACTTTGCCAATTATCCAAATGATAAGAAATCAACATCTGGATATATCTTTATGCTAATAGAAGGAGCTGTATTATGAAAGAGTATCAAACAATCTTTAACAGCAACCTCCACTAAGAAAATAGAGTATATCACTTGCTACGAAGCCACTTGAGAGGCTATATAGTTAACGAATTTTATTTCTGAATTTTGCTTAGTAGAAAGTATTTCAAAACCTTTAACCATTTATTACGACAATACTGCTGCTGTTAGCTTCTCTCAAAATAATAAGAGTTCTGCTCACACAAAGCATTTTGATGTGAAATATCAATTTATGAGAGAGAAGACACGCAAGCATCTCACTCATATTGAACATTTTTTGACAGATTGTATGCTCACAGACCCATTAAGCAAAGGCCTAGCTGTAAGAATACTTAAAAGAGATGTATTGAATATGGGCCTTATTGAATCTTTTGATACTTTGGGTTAGTGGAAGTACTTGTGTATTTTGAAACTAAAATTGTGATGATCTCAAGATTTTATAATATTGTTATTTTATTATATTATAAAGTGCACTTATCATACTATAGCAATATAAGGAGACATTAAGATCCTATCTCAAACTTTTGAAGCATCTTAGGCGGATGCATGGATCATTTTGTATATTTTAATTATGCACACATTTTATATTGTTTAATTTTTTTGAAATGGGTATTTCATATATTTATATCTTTTCAACCCTATCGGATGATCAGGTATGCATTTAATGAAATCTCATATTTGACCTATGGTTGTAATGGTATGAATTATGTTAAAGACATTGTTTAAATGTGGCCACATATTATAATTCAAAATTATATATTAAAATGTGATTGTCCAAATGAGAGATTGTAAAATAAATATTTTGGATTAACATATTTTAATATATATTTGAATTATTATTTAATTCAATGTCATTAATATAATAATAATACCTAGATTTTGTGTTATAATATAATTCTAAACTATGTACATATACCCTAATTCTAAATTAATTATGATGAGCTAATTAATCCTAGTTGGGTTCTAATTAGGGTTAGGATCCATACCTATTTCCTTATAAGGTGAGTTGCAGTCTCCCATCATATTGCAGTCTGTTATTCACAATTCTCTCTGAGATTCATCTAAGGACGTATGGGTAGTAATCTAACCAAATTCTCAATCTAATATTATGAATGCAGCAGGAGGATCAAGTAATCCTAAAACTCTCTATTTTATTTGTGCAATTCTTGTACTCTTCTTTATGGATTTATGGTTATGTGAATGTTGAAATATTTTTATGGATTATAAATTTCTTACAATAATGACTTAAAATCAATTTTGACCTATTTAATTTTAAAAAATTGGACTGGCCTACCTGATATAAAATTATATATAGTTCAAAATTTAATTTAAAATTTTGATTATTTTTATTATTATTATTATTTTAAATAAAAATAATTTTAAAAAAAATATATATTTAAATAGATAAAAAATATTTAATTATATCAAATTAAATATTTTTAATTTAAAATAATCATTTTTATAATATATAAATATATTAATAAAAATAAATTCATATAATCAAATTGAATAAGATTGATCCATTTCATATTATTATAATTCAAACTCAATATAAATATTGATGGAGTCGTAAAAAAATTTAATAAATATTTGAATTATAAAAAAATGGATATTTCTTTGGTACTAAATGTTTATGGTACCTATTCCAAGGTGAATCAAATAGCTTACACGTGGCTAATGAACTCCTAATGGCCGGTAAAACTGGAGTCTCAAAAAATTAAGATTTTGCCCACATTCTTCATTTTTCTTAATTTGATATTGAAAGTAGAAATAGAATAGATAATTCAAAATGATTTAAATTTTATTTTGTGTTAATATAAAATAATTTTATACTATTATTTATTTATGTACTATTATATCAATAAAAAATAATAAAACTTCTTTATTGTTGTTAAAAAAATCTTAATTACTATTTTTTTAATAATGTGTCTTATTCTTTGATAATGTAAAATGTCTTACATTAAAAATAAATTAAATTTAAACTTATTTCAAAATATGTAATCTATTCATACCTCTTTTGTAATCCCCATTTGCACAATAATATCTTAACTTTACTCTAATACCATGTTTAGGGTGCGTTTAATATAAAAAATAAGTTAACTTATATCTTATTAATTTTGTCAATAAATTATAAGTTAAATTTTTTATGTATTTAGCATACTAGCTTATTTTTTTTAAAAAAAAAACTTTTAACTAATAAGTTTCACAAGATAATTTATAGTTTATAACTTTTCAAATGTATCCCTTGTATCCTAATTACGTAAAGAGATATTTAACTTATATTTATTAATTTAGTTAAATAAATATGTAATATTATAAAATATAATTAATTAAAATTCTAGTATTATATTCTTATCTTGAATATCTTAATTTTTTAATAATTATAAGAATAGTTAAATCACTAAACATACATGCATGATTTAACCCAAGATGCAAAGGAAGGAAAAGCCTTTAGGTAATATCATACGCCACTTGAACTAAATATTCTAGGCTTGAATATCTTATTTGTATTATAATTTGACCTTAAAATAATTATGAATTAATTTAATTCATATATTTATTTACATTAACATATCTTTATATATCATTTTTACATTTTAAACTATTTTAATAACTAATTTTAACTAATAATTCTAATAAAAGAAGTTAAATTCCAAATTAATTTATTAACTACTTACATTAAAGAGAACCATACCATTAATATTTTTCCTATACGTACTTTCTTTTCCCATACCATTGTTTGAGGATCAGAAAGACTTAATACCACATCATTGTGACAAATTAAGATTTTTGCCATCATATCACACCAATTCTAAATCCATTAATAATTTAACCCATATAAAAATTTCTAAATTCAAATTCTAGATATAACAGAGAATAATTTGGCCATTTGTTTTGTTTTGGATTGAATTTCTTATATTTCCCATCATTTCTTACTTTTAACTTGAGTTTAGGTTTTTCGTCATTTTTTGACAAAAATTATTCTGCTTAATTGATAATGAAACTTGCAACTTACAATTCATTAAGCATTACATTGAAGATTTAATGAGCAATTATTTAAGTTATTTGTATTAAAATATCTTAAATTAGAATCACACTAATCGTGAGCTAGAATTTATTTCAATTTAATATATGATTCATATTCTGTTACAAATTAATTAGCATTTATTTTATGGGTCTACATAACTACCTTATTTTTATTATTAATATAGAAATAATATGTATATATAATAGAAAAGAATATGATAAGATTGTTGGAGCGTAGTATATCGTATTTACTTTACATTCATATATTTAGATAGGTAAATAACAAATTTTTGACATTTGACACAATCAATGATATAAAATTTTGACAAAATTTCAATTGTAGTATATTTAAATTAAAATATAATATTTAGAAATTTATATCAAGAAAATGCCAATAAATTTTAAATAAATAAATTTACTTTTATTTTTTAAATATTTTTATTAAAAATAGAATCTATAATTAAACTATTCAACTACTATGGTTCACATTGAATTTTAAATTATTTAAATTATTTTATAATAATAACAACAACAACAACAACAAAATATATCATGTTATCTAGTGATATTAGCATCTAAAATGTAATAAGGGCTAAAAAATGAAAAATATCCAATTAAAAAATAAAAAGAAGAGGAATAGTACTTAAGTTATAAAACAATAAAAGTTAAAGATAAAAAATGTAGTTAAATAATTTAATTAAATTAAAATTTTTATTTATAATATTTTAATATCAAAGAGAAATAGAAAAAAGAAAAGAAAAACATACAACAAATGTTACATTAAATAAAGAGAAATAGCATAAGAAGTATAAAATCTTAACAAAATTATAATTAACATATATTTAACCTAAAATACAAGACTTGAAAATTATGTGTTGCCATAATTGAAGATGTAAAAAGTTAAGTATTGCCTGAAAGATTTGGCATTGTAGAGGGAAAAAAAATCGCGTGTTTGTTTTTCATTAGGTTTTTTGGATGTTATTAAAAGGCTGAAGGTAACAGTGTAAAGGAAAGATTTGGTTTCATTTGTAGTACTTTCACCACAATTCATGGATAAGATGTTCTCGAGATTGCTTCCGCTCTTTAGATTTGTCTAATTTATGATACTCAAGAATTCTCAAAAAAAAAAAAAAAAAAGAAATTCAAGATAACATAGGGCCAGGACTTCTATACCTATGGATTAATTCCTCGCCAAAAAATTTGAAAATAACCGCCAGCTGTTAATTTCTCGAGTAAGAGAATATTATTACAAATTGGTCCTTTGAATGTTTTAATATATATTTCTACCTCTCCTGTTTTGTCCTCTTTCCTTCCAAGTCCTTTTTATGTATTTTATTTATTATATTATATTATATTATTTTATAATTCATATATTATTTTTATTTAAATTATCAAATTTTTATCCATTTTTATTTTTATAACTCAAATATAAATGCTATAATATAGTATTAATATAGCACAATATTTTATTACAAAAAATATTTTGAATTTAAAATTTTGATAAGTTAGAATTAATTTAATTATATTAATTAATTACATATTATATCTGTAACTTTTTGTTATTTTACAACTCGCATATTATCTTTTATTTTTATTTGCTTCATTATGTGCTATTCCTTTTTATATTTTGTATTTTTAACTTTTATCACTTTACAATTTACACATTATTTATTTTTATTTTATTTGTTTTGTTCCATATTTTATTTTTTATTTTTATGTCTACTTCTATTATTTACATCTTACACTCTAATAATATCAATGTATATAAATATAATATGATATATTTTATTCAATTAAAATTTTTAATATATATTTTATTTTTAATTCTTATTACTTTATAACTTATGCACTAGTTTTCTTCTTTTTTATTTGTTCAATGGTATTTTTTATTTTCATTCTTATTTTATAATTCAAACATTAATATCATTGAATTGCATATACATAATATAATATATTTTATTATAATATTATTTATAATAAATTAAAATTTTAATATAAAAAGTATTAATTAAATTGATTGATTATATATTTTTAATAAGAATAAGTTAAAATAAAATTTATTTATATTTTCTTCATATCAATTTTTAAGTATTTTGTTTCAAATTGAATATGCATTAATCAAGATTTTATTAAAACTTTATAACTAATGAATTACTCTTCCTTTTATTTATTTTATAGGATTTTTTTCTTTTTCTTTTCACTCATGTTATCCATAGATTATATGATAATATAGTTGAATAGTATAAATATAATATATTTTTATTTTATTATAAAAATATTTTAAATGAGTGAATTAAAATTTTAATTTAATTGCATTAATTAATTACTTATTCTACTTTTAACTCTCATTACTTTATAACTTAGGTACTACCTCTTTAGTTTTATTTGTCTCATTGCATATTTTCTTTTTCATGCTAATTCCTAGTATTTATAATTCAAATACTAATGACATCGGGTAGAATAGATATAATATAATATATTTTATTTTTATTATAAAAATAATTTTATTTTATTTTAAAGTATTATATTTTAAATTAAATATATATCAATTAAATTTTTTTCATAAATTTCAATTCATGCTATAATAATAACAATAATATTAAATATTCCTAATAATTAAAATTACATATAATAAAATTATGATAATTATAATTCTACTCTTTTCCTCGTTAAATTGGAGCAAGATTTTATAATAGTCTCATTTCTCAGCTAGTTTCACATACATTACTTTAGCATTATTCTAATGTTTTAACATTTTAATGAATCGATCTCTTTTAAAATGTAAAATGCACTTAAAAAGTAAAATAAAATTTCAAAATTTTAATAAAAAATAAGAAAATAATTAATTAAAAATAAATTTTAAATTTGTAACTAACTACTTTAATTTTTCATACAAATATAAAGTACATTTTCCAATTTAAAAATACTCCCTTCTGTAAACATTGGGCCAAGTTAAAGCTTTTCTCTATCACAAATAATAACATTTTGGTGCATTTGATCTTTTCTTCTTATCTTTTTTAAATATTTTTCTTTTATTATTTTATTTTTTATTCATTGTCTTAAGCTTATGTGCAGTATTTTACATTAATAGACATTTAATTATTTAATATGAATTAATTTTATATTTTCACTTTAATAAACATTTAATTTATACCCATTACATTTTAATTTTATATTTTTTTATAATATAGAAATATAAAAAACAAAAGAGATCCATCACTCATAATATAGAACTGCAGAAATTAAACTAATCTTACTACAAATATTAGGGGAAAAAATGTCATTGCATCCTTCACTTTTGTATTTATTTGAATGAAATTTGACTACTTTAGTTTTCTCTTTTTAAAGAGATTCTTTTTTTACCACGGTTATCAATGAAACCTTCTTGGATTTTTTTTCCTAGGAAACTTGCTTATTTATTTCTAATTTTATTATATTGATGTCGCTTATATTTTGATAAATAAGAAAATTACTATTTAAATTTTAGTATTCATTTGATTATAATATCAAAATATCTTACTTATCAAAATACAAATAAAATATATTTTAATAAATAAAGAAATAATTACCTAAATTTTAATATTTAATTAATTGTGGTGTGAGAAATTCTACTCATCAAAATACAAATAAAAGTAATATTGTTAGTATTATATATTTAATAATATATAGATTATTAAATATATTTATTCTTATATATAACACTTTGGACTTGATAAATCTATATTTAATAATATTTATTTATTTTATTAAATAAAATAAATATATAATATAAAATTCTAGATCAATGTAAAATTCAAATTGTTTTATTAAACGTATATATTATTAAATGAAAATTCATACATTTACTAGATTTTGATAATATAATTCATTTTATTAATTATATATTTAGTAATATATATTTCTTTTCATATATAATATATATGAATCACTGATATAGATAATAAAATTTTAAGTTATAATAATCAAATATAATTATATTTAATAAAATAATAATAAATTTTAATTAATTAATAATAAATAATTAATTAATATTATGATAATAATAAAATATAATAAGTTATAAAACTCATCTAATAAATATTAACCTGAAACTAGAACTGGTACTGTAACTATTCGATCTGAATCTAGCTTAATAAAAAAATAGTTCGGCCTAGAATTAGTTTGATATACAATTTTTATCCATTGAATTAATTTAATAAGATTAAGTTAGGTCATTTTAACAGGTTTAAATTAAGAGACCACATTCAAATTTTCAAAATTTTAAAGGCTAGTATAAGAGATCCCAAAAAGTGCAAAATGAAATATTTCCACAATTTTTAAGCAACACTTAAAATTTAGTTAAATAGTTAATATTTTTCAGTAGTTATATTGTAAGTGATTTTAATTTAATGACGAATACTTACGTGTATTATTCACATTAAGATAATTGCACATATTAAATATTTCAAATATGAAGCATTTGTGGAACTAAACTACTTATGTAATTCATTAAAATTTATTCATGGGTGGGCATGCTTTAAATATTTATTGATAGTATAAATTAATAACCAATGGCTAGAGTTTTAATCCATTCCCTTATTAATACTTTTTAATGTTTTTCTTTTTTTATCTTGCCAAAAGACGCTGTTTTTTTTTTATGTATTTTTGCAGCTTACCCATCCCCTTCCAACTTTAGGGCCACCTTAAATTTATTGTTTTTTAAAGCCCCCATTTGCAAGGCAATCCAGCCGGCACATGCTTTCTCCACTCGGCAACCTTTAATTTGATGACCTTCCCTCCCTTTGAGGTAGGCGTCATCTATGGCCTGTGTTGGCACGTGTCGGAGTTTATGAACGCCAGATCTATATACGGGATGAAAGTCCTGTCCCTAACATAGCTCCAGTAATAGGATCCGAGTCCTTTAAATTACATAATATACTTCAAATTTTGAAATGAAATATTATAATTTTGTATGTCAAATTAAAAATTAATAGTTATAAATTTAAAATTATTTTTAAATTAATTTTATTTATTAAAATTTTAATTTTTAACTTTTTAACCAAATATCGTAATTAAAAAATATTAATATTTTTGGAGTTCTACCTAACTTCGTTTTATCTTACAGGTGCTGAAGAAAGGAAAAATCATCAGTCATGCCCCATTTTATCTTTTAAAATATATTTTATATTTTAAAGAAATCAGAATCCAAGGAGCAGAAATTCTACGGATGAAATTGGGTCCCAAGAAAGCCGATTCACATAGTTGTCACCCGTGTAGGGTCAATAACAATTCCACGAACCAATCTTCACGGCAGTTCACAGTTCACTTTCATAATGGAAAAATCTGGAATTAATACTCATGAATCGGGAGAAATGAATAAAATTTTTTGGTGTATTTAAATGTATTTTTATATTTTTAAAAATTATTTTTTATTTTTAAAAATTTTTAAAAGTTATTTTGAAATTGAAGAAAAATAAAAAGTGGTAGATATTTCAAATAAAAAATATTTTATTTAATTATAAAATTAATATTTAAAATAAGAAAATAAGTTTAAAAATATCTAAATTTATTTATATTTTTTATTTTTAATTTATATATAATAATAATTTTTAAAAATAAATTCTGAAAATAATTTTTAAACAAGTTCTTCTATTTTTAAAAATAAAAATTATTTTTTAAAATAGAAAACAATCAAGCCCTCTATTTATCCATAATCTAAACTTGAGATCACACAACATATGTTAAGATTTTCATTTTTTTAAATAGCAATATTTAAATCATTAGACTCTCATACACAAATAACCAAAAAAATTGATTTTAAAATATAAAAGAAGACAAAACTTTCAAAAGATAATGAGTCTTATTTGAATTAAAAATATCTAAGTTAAAATATCCATTTTTAATTAAATTAACTAAATTTTGTATATAATAAATATAACGTTTTATCTCGTATAATCATCATAAATTCTTCCTTTAGTTTTATTTGGTGTTTGGTTTTTAAACTTGCTCAGTATTTAAGCAGTCCAATAAAATAATAATAATAATAACCATAGCTTGTACTCTTTCCTTTTGGTGCCAATTATAAAGCCAACTAGTATCCCATCCACTAGGATAGAATAGATACAAGAAACAGTTAACCCGGAAAGGTGAATTGAGAAGAAAGTTCTCCAAGAAGATATGAGCCCACCACAAAACGAAAGGTCTCGTCCTCCATTCAAAGTTTGAAAGTTCAAACTACCCCCTCCCATAATAATAATATCATTACAGTTCCTAACAGCAGAAAAGGCGATTAAAATTGGAATTGGAGTGCTAGTAAATAGTATTCCATATTCTTCAGCGCCATGTGCGGAGGGAAATTATCCAGATTTTTGGTGTTCTTTCTTGTTATTACACTTTTCCTGCAACGTATTTCTAGTACTCCCGATCCACCGGAAACATGTGCCCTATCCTCCTGCGGCGTAATCCCCAACATAAGTCATCCATTTCGTCTGAAAGGTGATCCAAAACACTGCGGCGACCCGAGATATGAGCTAGTCTGTGAACAAAACGTCCCTAAGTTGCCTTTGTTCCCAGGAAAATACTACTATGTGCAGTCTATAAACTACAACAACTATACTGTCCGAATAGTGGATCCTGGGCTTAAAGAGGATGATTGCTCCTCCTTTCCTCGTTATTTCTTATCTCAATCCAATTTCAGTGATACTTACAATTATTCCGAACGAGATGCTGTTGGTGCTTTCGTGGAGCCATATCATGCCGGCCTGTTGGGGGATTCACTAACTTTATTTGAACACATAGTTTACTTGAATTGTAGCAGCCCAGTGAATGACGATCCTGTGTATGTGGATACTGCTTCCTGCGTGAATTCGTCTTCCAAAGGCCATATTTATGCGGTCCCTGGCGACCTACTGGTTATGGACTTAAAGCCTGAGTGTCATGTGAATTTCACTGCAACAATGACATGGAATCGGAGCCTGTTCGGAGACGTCATATCCTACTCTGATATTCACAGGGTGCTACTGCAGGGCTTTCAGGTTTCATGGCTGCACGGAGTTTGTCGAGGTCTTTGTAAGCAGACTGGATACTCGTGCCACTGGGACAGTACTAGTGAAGATATTGAATGCAGGAATTATGATGATGATTACGGTGAGTCACCCTTAGGAATTGACTACAAATGTGGTAAGAAAATTTGTTTCATTTTCTTCTCTTTTTAATCTGAGGAAATATCTGCTTTTAAGTAGCAGATTAGTTCCTAATATTAAATCACATGACCCGTTAGATTTTTCCGTCTAACAAAGAGATCATGATTCCCCACACAAGCCTTATGGTTAATTAAACCAAAAGACGATGTACATACTATCTTTCAAAAACTGAAATACATCAGTGCAATTAGCGGAGCCTAATTTGTTATTTTAATCTAAAATTTTCAGGGGTCAAGAGGGAAAAAAAAATTGTTGAAAAAACCAAGTGGTTTACATTAAAATTTTTTTTAAATCTTTTATATAATTACATAATACTAATATATAATTTTAATATTGCGGAGACAACACAATCCTTTCATCTCTGCTAACTCCGCCACTGGTACCCGGGGTTAGGCTTTACTGTAAATATATTAATTAATAGGATATAGCAAACAATAAATGAAACTCCTTATCTAACATGTTACAATTTTCAAATTTGTAAGCTGACGTTATCTTTATATTTTTGGTGATTTAGGAAACTGGCTTAAGCTGCTAATAATTGCCGAAGGTATGGATTTTGTCCCATCTTTTATTCTATTATATTATAAATTGTCTACAGTCGTAAATTCCAGTTTTACAGATCTTTAAAGAAACTAGCTTTTAGTATATAAAAAAAGTTATAAAAGTATTAAATATAATTTATTATGTTTATTTTTTAATTAATATATATTTAATTTTAAAATTAAAGTTTTTTTAAAATGTGATATAAGAGTTAAAATTTATGATATATAGTAAAATAATTTAATAAAATTAGATCTTTAACTATTTAAAAAAAATTATAATAAAATATTTTATGTTATATTGATACCTTTTAGCGATATTAATATTTAATTTATAAACATATAAATGTAATTTGAAAAGCTTTTTGAGGAAATTTTTATGATATTGGAATAATTTGATATTTATGAATTCTCATAATAGATAAAAAATTAAATTTAAATTTTTATTAGAAATTAATTTAATATTACAAAATAAATGAAAAAAATGATAAATTGATACATGACAAATTATGAAAATAATACTTATTATACAAAGTAAAAAATATCACAATTAATACATAGATATAAACAGATATAGATTTAATAAGAAATTAATAAAATTATAATATTATTATATACACATTAATTCGGCGTTTTTCCTTCTTTTGGGTTTTTGCGTTTAACCAGTTTATTTAGGAGAGAGAGAGAAGAGCCAAGGAAAATGAAACCCGACCCCACCATTAAGAAAAATGGTAAATTACACCCAACATCTTAGAACATTGTTGCCAATCCTCATTCTACCAAAGTGGCTAATATTTAGCCGCTCGTCGACTAGTGTTCGAGGATTGGTACAAGCAGATGAATACTTAATCTTAGAACATTGCTTTTAACGTGTAGTTTTGCCCCTTGTATTGTACTAAGTAAAGTATGCTTATCACATGGTTATACATAATTGATGGTGAATGGAACCATCCTTTATTAATTTTTTATTTTATATCTAATAGAATATTTCACATATGATTTTAATGTATAAAAATCGACAATAATTTTTATTTTTCTTATATAATTCTTGTGAATTATGGTTCTAATTTTATAATGCATTGAAGTCTCATAATACATTTGAAAGTTATGACTTAACTTTTTTTTCAAAGTGATTGAACATAAAATTAAACAAATTTTATGGGGCCAAAGCATTTTTAACAAAATTTTCTTTATTCATAGGACTCAAACTTAAAATTTATTTGAAGAGATTGAGCTCCTAACTACTTTAATCAAATATTATTGTTATTTTCTCTTTCTTATTTAATGCTTAATAAATCCTTCAAAATTCTTTAAATAGAAAGATAAAAAAGAATAAAAATTTAAAAAATGAACCATAAACTTTCTATTTTTTCTCTTTAATCAAATATTCGAAATAAATACTAAAGACTATAGCTTCAATTTTCTTTTACTTTCCTTCCCCCTCCATTTTCCAGCCAAATCTATATACACCGTAAGTTTAGGTTGTAGAGTTTATTATCTGCCTTTGCATTTTCTATCTCCCTTCCCTTGCTTCTTCCGCCGGAAGATCTACCCTCAACTTTTTTATTAATTTTCATAATATAACAAAAACAGAGACATAGAGTTTGCTTGAATCCTATTTTTAAAATAGTCTCCTATTTTTAAAAATAAAAATTTTGAAAAATTTATTTGGTAATGTTTTCTCAAATTTTATTTTTAAAATTTTTTTTGAAATTATTATTTTAAAAAATAATAAGTTCTAGATGTTTTCTAAATTTATTTTTTTTCTTGATGACTGTTTTGTAATTAGATAAAATTTTTACTTATTTGTTTCACTAAATATCCTCTATTCTTTATTTTCTTTTAATTAAAAAAATAATTTTTTAAAAATAACTTTTGAAACTTAAAATTAAAAATAGATTTAAATAAACCTATAATTTTTATTTTAAAATTCATAATTTTTATTTTAATCTATATAAAATATTTATATTTATTTTCCCCTAAAATTACTCTTCCGAGTGTTGATTTATGGAGGGGTCATAATTCTCAGAAGAGTAAGATGACCGGAGAACCGGCACGGTTGCATAGCAGCACTGCAAAAAGACAGGATTTGAACTTCCTTTGTAGACTGATTTTCCGTCTGTCTTTTCCGGAAAACGTTTTTATAAAATATAATTGTAAAATAATAAAATAAATGAACATATTTTATTTATTTAACATAAAATATAAAAAATTTTAAGAAATAAAAATTTCTTTTTCAAAAAATTATTTTTTAAATTATTATAATTTTAAATATTATTTTTTAAATTATAAATATAAATAATATATTATTTCTTTATAAATATATATAAATAATATTTTCTTACAAAAAAAATACTTGCAAATGAAGTAAATAGAGATCAAATATTACTTGAATTTTCTTTGTGGATTGGGATGATGTAATTAAATGAGTTGGTTCAAACTGATTTTATTATATGCATTAATTTTAGTGTAAAAATAGCGATTAATTGTTTTTATTATAAATTTCTTTTAGTGTAATAAATATTAAATATGGTAAAAAATTCTATTAATTTATTTGAATATATGCAGTTTTACTTAAAAATGTTAATTTGTGTTCAAAATATTAATAAAAAAATATTAAAATTTTGAACCAGACCTCATGTTAATTTGATTGCGCCTGCCGGTCTGCATACAAGCGCCGGTCTAGATGGAGGTATTTTCACGTTGTTCATCCTTGTGATAATTTGCGTTTACATGTTGAATTCATATCATATCAAATGATAGTAATAATTTGAATAAATTGACTTTGAATATTATCCAAATAATAATTATATCATATCAAATTAATTTATTTATTAAATGCATAAAGATATATTGATCTATTTAATTTATTTAATAATTTTAATTAATAAAATTTATATTATAAATATATTTATCAAATTTAATTATTTATTATTTATTATTAAAAATATTTTTAAATATTAATTAATTATTTTATTATTCTATTACAATATAAATTTATTTTTAATAATTTATAAATTAATTATTAATTATTTTTTAATTAATATTGTTAAAATTTTAATATAAATCATTAAACAGATTATTGTATCTATTCATTTAATTTTAAGTTAACTCTAATCTGATTCATTTATTATTTGTGATATACAAATTGATCCATTTATAATCAAAATTCATTTAAACTCAATTCCAATCAGTATAGATTTCTTCGTGTTCATGTTGAGTAATTGTATTGTATTTAAAATTATCAACCCATTCCCCACATTTCATGTGTAAAATTTGAGATGAGGGTTGAGTTTGTTTTAACAGAAAATATAATTTTATGACAAAATTTTTTTAAGGAAATCTATTTATAGAAATTTGGTAAATGAATTGATTTTTTTGTTATAAGAGAATATAATAGAAAATATTTCTTTTTATTTAATGCACTAAAATAAATTTTTTTATTAAAAAAATCTTCATACTTGCATATTTTGTCCGAAGGGTTAAATCGTATAATAATCGTTTTATTATTAAAATAGGAGTTAACAAAGTTTTAATAGTAAAAATCAAAAGTTATATTTTATTTTAAAAATAACATTAAGAGAAAGTATTTAAATATTACATTTTTATTTTTATCAATTTTCATAAATTTAATTCATATTCATCAGATTTTATTTAATATTAATAATCAAATTTGTCAACCCTCATAATTGCACAAATAATTTTGGTCAAAATACAAATAATCTTCTAAAGTAAAGCTATTATTATATAACTCCCTTGGAGTTTCAGAAGCTATAAATATCCCACATTAAGTTTTAAAAAAATTGAAAATATTAAAATTTCAATTAAAAGAAATAGAAAAAAGATAAATTCTTTATTTCATGCAAATAACTAATATATTAGTTAGTAATGTATGAATTAATTCCTTATAAGAAATATTTCCTAAAATTAATCGTTGAATATATAAAATAACATAAATATAATTACTTGAATTTTAATTAATTATATTTTATGATCTTACATATTTATTTATTATATAATTTATATGAAATTATTGTTTATAATAGAAATATAATTATTTAAAATATAATTAATTATATTTTATGATATTATATATTTATTTACATATGCATTTTTATATATGTACAGTTTAAAATAAGGATATAATTAACTAAAATTAAATTAATTATAATTTATGAAATCATACGTTTATTTATTTACTTATATTTATTTATTTAGGTTTTAAGGTAAAAAATAATTACTTAAAATTTAATTAATTATAATATATAATATCAATTATTTATTTATTTCCACCAAATTTGTGATATTATATATTTATTTCTTTAATTATTATTTATTTATTACTTAAGATAGAAATATAATTATTTATTAAGGGATATGAGTTGTAAATTAATAAACATAAGATTAAAAACCTATTTTAACCCTTATAAAATTAAATTTTTATTAATTTTATTTTTGACTAGAAATCTATATTAATTTATTTCTTAGAAAATTAAAAATCATCAATTGAGATATTCACTTTTCCAATGGCGAAAGTTATATCCAACACTGCCTAGAAAAAAGAATGTTATGCATGTTATGCGCAACACGATCCATTTAGGTACTTTGTATATTTATGTCTACATGTCTCTCATCTGTTTTAAAATGAAGTGATACAACGAATGCTTTTCAAAATTTATATATTGCATATTAGTTGTGATATTTCCTCCCTCTTGTTATGCAAGTGTCATTTCCATAATTTGTTACATGTAAATTTATTATTTTATTTTAATGAATATTATGTTGTGATAAGTTATACTAGTATAATCAATTTTTTTAATGAATATCACACTACAGTGAATTAAATTGAATGCAATCAATGCAAGAAATTGAATTTTTTATTTATATATAATAATTTATATTAAATTAAAAAAATTTCACATTTTCCTCCTCATTCAATGCATTTTTATAATATCTCTAATTTATTTTCCTAATTTATTAATTTTTTTTAATTTTCATGCATTTTATTTCTCTCTAGAGCAATATCCAAGATTTTTTTTCTTATTTATTGCATTTTTATAATTTCTCTGGTCTCAATCACATTTGATTTGCATTAACAATTCTAATTGAATTAAAGGCTAAAAATTTGAATTAACAAATTGAACTAGGCTCAAAAATTGATAATTATAAAAAAAATTAGTTGATTAACCTATATAAATAGTCAAATCAGAATTTTTTTCCCTTTTACATAAATTAGTAATTTGCATATACTAATTAATGATTAAGCCATATTTTCTTAGGTAAAACTTTCAAAATTCATTACATTAGTGTTAAATTTTTCATAAATTTTAAAAGTAGGACACAAAATATGAAATTTTAATTTTAATTATTTTAATATAATTTTTTATACTTAATATAAATAAAATATATATAAATTTTTTTAATTATTTACTTCTCTATGTATTTTTATCTGTTATTAAAGTAAATGCATCAGAATTAAAGAGAGTGATTATTAACTATAATTTTAGAAGAAAAGAATTTTAATTTATAAATTTATTCTTTATTAAAATCAATAATTTATATGTAAAATGATTGATTATTTATTAGGATATTAAGAGTAAAATTAAAAGAAATAATTTTATTTTTAATTTTTTAAAGATATAGATAAATAATAAAAAACTTATCCCAAATAACAAATAAAATAGAATGGAGAAGGTCATACATAAGTTAGAATTAATTTTGATAAAATTCTAATTTCATAAATAATAATATAATTTTTAAATCTATAAAATATCAGTTTAAAATTGAAATAATTTTGATGAAGAACCAATATTTAATCATATTCAACTATATATATATATATTATTATCTCCAAAGTTTAATAAGTAAAGAATGAATAAAAATATTAATTTATAATAATATAAATAGTACTTCAAATATTACTATTAATATAGTATACAAAAAATTATATCAAAATTTATAATTTCATATAAGTGAAACCTCAAATAACTACTCTTTTTCAAAAATAGTTGAAAAGATATATTTATGATAAGTAGATTAATAATATTTTTTAAATTAATACACATATAATATCTCTTAATTAATGAATAAAAATATTTACAACTATGTTAATTTATAACAAATTGACCGATAATTCAATTCCAACAATATAAATGTAATTTTATATCTTTCTTTTAAAAAAATATTTTATTGTATATTATTATTAACATAAAATTGTTAATTGATATATTCATTGCAATATTAACTTTTGGTTAAACAAAATTGCAGTCTGTGCATTACACGGATTATAATCTAGTATTTCTCTATAATCAGTGTATTACATTCATTTAATCATTTTCATATATTACATTATTGTATTGATTATTTAAACTTTAATTATCCCCTTTCAAGTTTGTTGATTTTTGTAAAATTTTCTTGCAGATTACATCTTTGGCGTTTATATCGGTAAGATTTGGTGCTGTGTTTTTCTTATATATTGTGCTATTGAGATTTTCAAAGTTAAAAGGGGAAGGAAAGATAATGAAAGAAAATGTAAAGGGAAGAAAAAGCACAAGGAACTGAAAAGGGAAGCAAAAGAATGAGGATGTCGATAAATATAGTTGAGGGAAGACTTTCTTACCTTTTGTATAAATATTTAAAAAATTCTTTAATTAAAATCATTAAAATTGAAGGAACAATAAATAGTGCAGAATATCGAAAAAATTTGAAAGACTAATCATAAACTTTTACTCCTCTTTCTTTTCGAATCAAAACTTTTAAATAAGTTGAAGGAGACAATATTGTCTTCTCTTTCCTTTCCTTTATTCTCTTAGATCCAAAGATTCCATGCGTAAATGTAAGAAAAAAAAAGAAGGAAATAAAGCTCGGGTTACTGTACTATATTTGCATACTTTGTACTGTTCCATTCAATATTTTGTAAATTTAGATCGCTACGTTGGAAGTCATTATATTTATATTTTAATAACGACCGCATATCAATTTGAAACAAGTAGTTTCATAAAAGTTAAACCTATGAAGTTCAATCTTAGCCGATGATATAAAGTGTCATGAATAAATTTAAATTCAGAGAATTAACTATTTCATTTTAGGAGAAAACCGGTACTTAATTTCTCAACTTTAAAAATCTGCAGTTATATTTTCTGCATCTAGTTATTGCAAATAAACTAAGACCCTTTATTATATTTTTGTTCGTTATTGTTTCAATGGATATTGCAATAGATTTATTTCTCATGAACAGTATGTTTATTTTACCGACACAGGACTACACAAATTGGTGCGGCCATCCACCGTCCAGGGCGCGAATTTTTATGCGAATTTTTATGGACTTGCCAGGGGCATGGGAGAAATCACGGGAAGATATGTTCTACCGTATATTGCAGCCAGATTTTCGTTGGGCATCATATTTCTATCTGTTTTCGTTATCTATAAATGGCGAAGAAGACATATTTCAGTTTTTGGCAATATCGAAGATTTTCTGCAGAGTAACGACCTCATGCCAATAAGATACTCGTACAAAGAGATAAAGAGTATGACTCGAGGTTTCAAGGAAAAGTTGGGTGAAGGGGGCTATGGCACTGTGTTTAAAGGAAAACTACGAAGTGGACCTTTTGTAGCCATAAAGATGTTAAGTAAATCCAAGGCCAATGGTGAAGAATTCATAAGTGAAGTTGCAACAATTGGAAGAATACATCACAGAAATGTGGTGAGACTTATAGGATTTTGTGTTGAGGGATCAAAGCGTGCTCTTATTTATGAATTTATGCCCAATGGCTCTCTTGATAAATGCATTTTCAACAAAGAGGGAAGCATGCCACTGAACTATGAAGAAATATACAAAATATCTCTTGGAGTGGCACAGGGGATTATGTATTTACATCAAGGATGCGACATACAAATTGTGCACTTTGATATAAAGCCTCATAACATCCTTCTTGATGAAAATTTGATCCCTAAGATTTCAGATTTCGGGCTCGCAAAGCTTTATCCCATAAATAATAGCATTGTCACTCTAACTGCAGCAAGAGGCACCATAGGATACATGGCTCCTGAGTTGTTTTACAAGAATATTGGTGGAGTCTCCTACAAGGCTGATGTTTATAGTTTTGGGATGCTTTTGATGGAAATGGCTGGCAGGAGAAAAAACTTGAATCCCCATGCAAAGCATTCCAGCCAGCTATACTTTCCTTTATGGATATATGATCAATTTAATGAAGAGAAGGACATAGAAATGGAAGATGTTACAGAAAGAGGAATGAATGTAGCAAAGAAGATGATCACAGTCGCACTTTGGTGTATACAATTGAAGCCTCGTGATCGGCCTTCAATGGGTGAGGTCGTGGAAATGCTTGAAGGAGAACTTGAAAGCCTGGAAATGCCACCGAAGCCTTCTTTGTATCCGCATGAAACGGTTGCAGAGGATCATGAAATAGGCTCAGAGCATATCGAATCAAATGACTCAATTGGTTCCACTTCTACTAGCTACATTAGCGAGATTGCGACTAATCCTTTGTCAAAGAATTCTACTTGATTTTAATTTGCCTAAAATGCTAATTCTGTACTTTCATTGGTTTTGTTGCGGTTTATGGCTCACAATTTCCTTGGAATTCATACGAATCTAAAGGTTTCTGTTATAATTCAGTGAATTAAGTGAACTATAAATTTGTGTATTTTAATAATCAACTAGCTTTTCAATCCGTGCTATGCACAAGATAGCATGGATTTTTGTCAAAACCTTATGTCAGGTAATAAAATTTAATTTGGTAAAGAAACTTTCAACAACAACTATTTTTATTAAAAAAATAGTTCAATTTTTGTTTTTAAGTATGATGAAAATGATTAAGTAAAATAATGATACATGACTTTTATTTATTAAAGATAGTAATAGAATTAATTTATAATTGCAAAAACTACTAATGTGATGAAATAAACTCAAATTTAAAATACTGCTTGTTGATTTGCTATAATTTGCTCTTGTATAACTAAGTTAAAAGACGAAGGCTAACAAGAAATAGAGATGAAAGCTATATGCAAAAGTTGATTTTTTTTAATTGAACCACCGTTTACAGTCACTTTCCAATTCCTTGTATTGCCCTTTTAGAACAATCTAATTTTTATTAGTGCATTGCTTCAAAATGAACAAATAGATGTCAAGAAAAACTTCCTCTCTTAGTCTGTATAAATTCCAATGCTTTGCATCAAATGGAGAGATAGCATAATGAAATAATTCAAGGAAAATAAAGAAGAGGGAAAAAAGTTACAGGATAAAAGTCATTATATATAATATTTCACAATACAAAATTTGCAACTTCATAGATAACCGAACTTTCCATTTCAAAGTTAAGAAGATTACATTTAAGTACATTATGTACTCCTATGTGAAATATACAACTCCAATTGTATAGCTCCACATCTAATCCAAACATGTATGACTTCTACTTTAGAAGAAATACTATATTTATGTCAACTATCTTAATGAATATAGATTCAACTTTTATATCTAAATTTTTAACCATGATGTTTGTTAAAAGTATTAATAATCACAGATTCAAATTCCTATTAATATATCTTCAAATCAGCATATTCATTTTTAGAGTTGAAATCTTGGCTAGCTTTAGCATATATATCTTCATCAAAGCCTTCGATTCCATTAGAATCTACAGGAGGATTCTTATTTTGTCTATTTGAAATATTCTCTACGATAATCTTGTTATTTGTGGAAATAGTGGCTACTTCGACATCAACATCAATTGTTAAAACTTCCACATTATCAATATCATGTTTATCCATCTCATCATCTAGCACTTATACTATAAGAGTGCCTAACAAAAGTCAAGTTATGTTGCTAGGTTGTTGTATCTTGTTTAGTTAGTTTGTAGACATTGTAACACTCTTATCATCTATAATTGTAAGATCAACCTTATCTTTCCCTATTATTACATTTATTAGTGCTGCTAGTATGCTACTTTTCTCCTTGTAACATCATTTTCTATAAGAGATGGATTAGAGTGTCTCTTTTAAGCTTGTAATACAATTATCCTAAAAAGCTTGCTCTATGTGAATATTGATAAAAGCTTGCTATAAATAAAATCACATAGATAATATCCTTAATTTTGACTTTATCAAAATTCTTGGTAATTTCATCTAATGACACAAAATGCATCACATTACCCTGGGTTTGAAAACCCCCGGGGTACCATAAAATTTTTCATACTTCTAAAGTAAGCTCCATTTATTTCAAGTTTAAATCTTAACTTAATGAGTAAAGTATATGTTATAATGTTAAGAATATAATAAGGAAGTTGAGGATTTATTACTTAATTTTTTACCATTATCTTGAAATAACTATTAATAATAAATAAGCAAGGCATTTAAACAATTCAGATTGCAAACTTGTTTAATCTCATGGCTTGAATGAATTTCTAACATAGCATATAAAAGCATAGGGACATGGCATGCCAATTTGGATAATAAATACCCATTTATTTTGAAAATCTAAATTAACTAGCATTCTATTTTGATGTGTCATACTTTGTTCAAGACCTTACTTTGACTAGGCATAGTCTTCCTCAAACTTGCTTATTTCCTTACTCTATTTGATTGTACCTTTTCTGGTTATGGAATCTTGGCTAAAACTCCTTCCTTTTCACCCATTGATACATCCGTTCTATAATTTGTATCTTAGAAATATAGTTTATAATTAATTAACATGTTTTTTCTTATTGGTAATAAAAATAATCGAAACAAAGGATTATAGATTAATAGACTTTAACGAGAAGTTTAGAAGAAGAAAACATGTGAAAAAAAAGAGATAGCTTCAAGTATATAAAAAGGCAAGATGTAACTTGAAAAGGAATATGATTAAAAAAAAACTACGTTGAGAAAATTAGTTCCTTATTGAGTAACTTTGCATTATATATACAATTTATGGTACATGATAAATATTTCAAGAAAGCCAATTAAATAAATATTTCAAGTAACCTAATTAATCAAGTTTTTGAACAATAAATAGTCTTAATGGGAGAAAATAAAAAACTTACCAATCTACATAAATAAGTAATTGACTTATTTTAACATAATATTTAACTTGCTTGTCACTATCAATAGAAAACACATAGCATGTTTGCTAATAATAGCAAGGCTTGTAAAAAAAGCACTTCATTATTCCTTATTTAGTCAACAATTGTTGCTATCAATTATAATAAATTAGTAATTTACCTTTAATTTGTTCAATTTTCCTTGTTAGTGTGAGCTTCAATCTTTCATTTATGAAAACTCATAACTTTAAAAGTAGATATCTTAGCAAAAGAAATATAAAGTTCTAAACTTTAGAATCCATACCTTAGGATTCCTAACATTGATTTGCATAATATGCATGGATTTCAGTAGTAAACTAAAGTACAAAAGGGAAAACCAAAAATTAAAAGAATGGAATATGCAATGTAATACATGGTAAGAACTAAAAGAACACAATGACAAATAACACTTGAGTCATACTTATGCAATGAAAATAAAATCTAAAACCTTAGAACTTTTTAGATCGAATAACTTACTTTCATCTACATCCATTCCATAACAATTTTAGAAAAATAATAATGTACTATAGACTATAATTAACATTAGAATTTGCAAAAACATAAAGACCTCCTTTTCAAGCAAAAATGAAATAATAAACATATATTGTTAGAAAGATTGAACAATAAGTGTCTTCTTAAAGAAATCCAGCTAGTCTTCATTGCTCTTAAAACATTTAATCAAAGAACATCCTAGGTCTACCATTAGATTTAAAAATGAACCTTTATCTTTCCATTTTAGGACACACATAGAGAAAATGTTTCTTTTCTCCCAATATTTATAATGTATTCCTTCTATCCCACATTAGAAAATTCATATAAGATATTTTTCAGCTTTTTTTCTTATAGTAAAGTATATAAACCACAATATAAAACACTAAGCTAAAATTAGTTTAGCAAAATGTAATAAACTATTTTCATAAACCTATCCAAAAAAATGTAAAAGCATAAAAACCTAATATATTGATTGTTTCAAACATTAGCTGCACTAACTAATTTGTTAGCCTAGTAAATATGTAAAGTATTAAATAAACTACTTAGTATATTGCTAGTTTGACTATTAAAATGTGATATTAAAAAAATACAAAAAAACTTATGTATACATAAAATAACAAGGCAAATTGTCAACCTAGCATATCTCTAAACTTATTATGAATGAAATGAGAAGGAAGTCCATATTAGTGAAATTTGTACGCAAAAAAATATACATAGCACTAACATAAACTCTAGAGATATGATGGATTAAAATTTGGAAAAAAAAAACAAAACATAAGTTTCTTAAACCTTTGGGGGTACAAAAGGGATATGTAAATAATGTCATTGATTATGTAATTCCCATCCAAGGACAATATATAAAAATAATCCACCATGGCATCCTAATCTCCAGCAAACCTTTTGTCAACTAGATCAATAGTGCTATCATCAATTAATGTTATACATATGTTTCATTTAAGTGGTATTTATTTGAATCATATCAAAAGGATGACAATTAGAATTCAAGTGCTTCTATTATACTTAAAATAGAAATTAAAAAGGAAGCAAGTAAAGGCAAAATTTATAGTGTTAACACATTCATTGACAACACAAAACATATCAAGCAATCAAAGCAATTCCTAGTGAACTCATGAAGAAAAAGAAAGATGATATTGTAAGATATAGCCATCAATAAGTAAAATTTTTTATTTGCAAAGATATTACAACATGAATATAAAATTGACAAAGATAACATTAATTTAAAGCATAAAAATAATGATATAGAAGTATAAATATAAAAAAATTTAAAATATAAATGTATAAATTTAATACCCTCCTTGTTTAAGTATATATATCAAGACACAAATCAAGTAGTACACCATGTACATATTAGTAGGTGCAATTTTCTTTAGTAATATTAATTGAAATAAATTTACTATTTAATAAACTGCTAGTTTAAGAGTAAGAGTTAAGCATTAAGGTTAGTAAGTCAACTAAGTCAATGACCATTAGCAAAAATTTATAATTTCACAAAACATTAAGCCACTAAAACCTATAAACCACTTAAATCATTTTTAAAGTACTCTAAGCGGTCAAATAATTTTTCTAATATTCATGAAACTAAAAGTATCTTAAGTGGTGAAATGAAAGAGCCAATAATTAAATCTTAATGTAAGAAAAGAGGAGTTTTTGGTGGAAAAATATGGAAAGATCCGAGAAAGATGACAATTGAAAGTAACAATAATAATTAATAGCAAAATTTTACAAATTAATATAAAGATGGATTAAGATAAAAAGATTAATAACATTAAAATTAGGAAGGCAAATATAATACATTCACATCATAAGAATGAAAAAGTAGAAAAATAATTTGGATATCAAATATAGGAAAAAAATTACTAAAAATATCAAAATCAAGAATAGGAAAAAACTGTGGCCATTATTTGTGCTTCAAACACATTTTGAAAACAAAAAGGAAAAGTGAAATTTCATTATATTTAGCTAGAACAAATAATTTTAGAACCTAACACTAAATTGAAAAAACCAAAAAAATTTGGTAAAATAATTTGGTATTAAAGGTGTTCAAAAATTTTAACAATAAGAAAGAGATAAAACCTCTTATATACAGAAGGTCAAAACAAAACATTGAATAAAGATTGCAACCAAAAATAATAAAATGTAGAAAAATTCTATAATAGTTGTTTATCTCTAAAAAACATATCAAATAATTTGGTAAATTTTATTTAATCCTTGTAAGCTTTCACTAATTGACTTAAAAGAATGTGATTTTCGAGGTAAAATTGCTCAATTTTAAATGGAAGGATCTTTCAAAAATAGAAAACCAATTTATCAAACATAACAAGCAAAAAAGAGGAATTTGGATTAAAGAGATAGAAGCTTCATATGTTTACAAAGGTGATAATACTTGAGGCCAATGTCATCTTTTACGATGTAAGTCTAATGAATTTCAATTTTTCCTTTTTATGCTTTTTATCTCTTAGAATCTGTTGACATTGTGATACTTCAAACCAAGAAAACCAATGAATAAAAAAATATGAAAATGGAAAACCAATATATCAAAGCGAATAGGAATTGGAGTAATGGCATTAAAAATAGAGAAAACATAATGATAAAAAATCTTACCAAAATTATTCCTTAATTAATGCTTTGATTGAAAGGAAGAATGGGAAATTAACGATGAAATTAAGAAAATCAAGGAGAAATATTGAATTAAACCTCAAGTTGAAGTATTCTCTGCACATTTCAAATATCGTAAAGGAATGAGAAAATGAACTTAGGCTAACAAAGAGATCATTTCAAAAACAACAAAATCATGTGATGGATAAGATAAAAGATGGAGTAAAGGATCGAAAAGTAGAAGGTCAATTGAAAATGGAATTTGGCTAACATTGCCAGTGGTAGAAAAAAGAAGTAAGGAAGAAAGGAAGTTCAAAGAAAAGAAAGAGATTAACTGTTATGACCTAAGCCTAATCGTGACTGACGTAGATCCCATTCTTGATTTCCACCAACCTTAACATTATTAACTATAATTCTACTTAATGGAAATCTTCTTATTTCTATATAATTCGCATCCATTTCAAGTTCTTATGAGAAAACAGACAGAGTTTCCTTTATTTTTAACCTCTTTCTGAAGGTCACGCGCCTTAAATCATAAAACTTATACTTTTTATGAATACAACTGTATGATCAACATACAGAATACTACATAACTTTGGTATGTATACATAGAAAAATAATTCAACACATCAAGTATTGAATCCTACTAATCTCTATATGTATATTCCTAATCCTATTCCAACTGTTAGAATCCTTCAACCAGATCATCTTTAATTCTTCATGAATACAACAAGCTTAAACATTTTTATCTTAACCTGAAAACATTGAAAATAGAATGGAATGAGTTATGAGAACTCAATGAGTATATATCTTTCCTTTCTAAATTTAATTTCAACCGTATTAAATGGTTACGTGCTAATTAGATATTTGATTAAATAAGTAATTGCAATCCAAACTCATTGAGTTTCTGAGATATATAGGACTAAACCTTGGGTTGAGTATTCGCCTGTACACAACTTAAATTTCATCTTTCATATTACAAATTACAATGATCTCAACTATACAATGGCACATAATATCATCATCATATCATACGCACCTATTTCAAGTAATTATTGTACTCACAAATAACTAATGAAGCTTAATCTCATCTGATCATCACATCACATCAATCAGAGATATTCATTCATAATCAAATTTCTATGTCACATGACAAATGCATATTAATCATAATGATAACATATGCATCCATCTTTTAACTCTCAGGTTAACCTTATACCCTTCATAAGTTATTCATCATTATTCCTCCTGGGTCTGCTTTATACCATCCACAAGTTGTTGCTAAGAATTTCCCATCTGGCTTTCACATTATTGCCTCATCACAATTCTCATTTCAAATGCCACTTATAACATATTTCACATCGTAATATGCATAATAGAGCTCAATTCTATCAATTATAATTTCAATACAATCTCAATATAATTTAACTATTCATTATCACAGGGCACACAAGACACATAGTATAACATATATATAGTAGCACCATGCCCTTTTACATGGTTACAATATTCATTCATATTTCCAATGTAAGTCTTACTACACTTTTTAGCATATCAATAATGACATAAGTACAATCACATTATAATTATCATTTCCTCTCACATTTCAATCACAATTAATTGACAATTAATAGTAATTATCACTATGCCTCGCAAGGCAAAGACATTCTCTTAAACTAATAATCACAAACTCATCATGAGCATCATTTTTCAAATTCTCTCATATGTAGCCACACGATCAATTTCATAGTACATATTATGATTCATAGTTACATTATTGAAGTTTCATAAATAAACATATACATGATCTATATCACTTATAAAATAATTTTAGTTTATAGCACTTAAACACTTTAATATTAAAACATTAAATTAGAGTAAGATATATATACTCACCTAATGATGTCTAGTTACCTTTTAACATTTCATGACATCTATGATTATTTTCAATCCTTTTTCTACCACTTATAATAATAAACTATAAACGTAAGAGCATTACTTACTTTATCTCCAAATATTATAGGTTATCAATTTTTTACAATTCTCCAATGTTAACTTTAAAACTAAATTTTATCTTTACATAATAATTTGTTTGGAATCGAGTTTATATGTATAAAATATTAAAATACAAGGCTCTCAATCAGACTTTACTCATATCGCCCTACCATTTTGTAATATCACTCTCTTATATCTTCAAAGAAATTATCGTAAAGAATTTGAAGATTTTTCATAAATGAGGAATTTTTTAATCTAGTGCAAAATGACCAAAATATTAAAGCTTTATAATCTAAGAAGACCTAAATCATATCATATTATAAAACTAGACACTTGGTTTTAACTAATCTAAACATCATTTTAAAGAAATCAAATGACATAATTTGAGTATTTGCTGAGATCAACCTTGAACACTGAAATATTTGATTTTTAAGATACTGATTTACTCTAATGACACTAGTATATCATTCTAGAACATTCATTTCTTGTCTTATTAATTCTATATTAGGTAAAAGATTATGATAATAAAATAGAATTCTTTCTTTCTAAATCCAACATAAGATAATTGAATTATTAGAACTTTATGCTAATAAAACATTTTATTCACATTATTTTACAAAGTTACATGTTCAGTTATAATATTCTCATTTATACTTTAATAAGTCACTTGATCATAATTTTTACATCTGGCTCCAAACCATTTTTATTGCATTAGTACTATTTATATACTAGCAGCATAAATTGTATCAAATCACTATATATAATACATATCACATAAGTTTTATATCTCATAATGTCTCAATCTCAATTTACTTACAATACAAGGTAATCAATTTATCATCTTAGTCATTCTCATTCACAATACCACAACTTTGAATACATTCATATTTAGATATTAAAACACTTAATTGTCAAATGATAGTCCCACACTTCTCATGGGTGGTCACAAGCCAAGCACAATCATAATCACACTCTCAATCAAAGCATACATTCATCACGATTAGTAAAAACCCATATGATGCCCTTTATCACATTATTTTCAAAAACTCAATCAATAGTAATTAACAAGAAACAAATGGTACTTTGAAAGCACCATTACATACCACAATTCTTATCATAATGGGAAGTAACTAAATCATAAGTATTTCACACTCATCCATATTGAGGTATACATCTACACACATTCAGTCTTTTAGCTTTATAACATATTATCCTAATACATAAAACAGATAGAGCATAGGAAATTAAGTAGAAAAATTCCTAAGATAGATATACACTCACTTGGGAGTGTCCATTTGCTCTAAAGATATCCAAGTATTCCATTTTCATCTTTTTTCTCTTATTCCTACTTTTAAATTCACAAGGATAGTTTATAACATTGATATTACTCATTTCGTGATCATTCCATTATGTACGTATTATATAAATATCATAAACTACTTATCTTTGATGCTTAAAGATCAAACACCCTATGTTGGACCTTTATGAATTATGAAAACATAAAACAGGATGGGTATAGTTAGCTATAAGGTTACCATAATTTTAACTTTTGAATAATGTCTGATGGATGATTCAAAAATCGTGAATAGATTACTCGTAAAACTCATTTCATGCAAAAGTAGGTTTAATTAGCTTTCTATAGGCTACTTATTGACCTAAATCGATTAAAATTTGAAAAGGTTTTGCCTTTTAGAAAATAAACATAAAAAGTCCATTTTTTGAAATTATAAGTTTCTAACCTTTGTCTACTACTTTAATGATATCTCAAAATATACATATGATTTTGATTTGAAACTAATTTCATTTGAAAGTATACTTAACTACCTTTAAAATGATAGGTGATTTGTTTAAAATAAATATAAGATAAAAGAGTTATGACCCTTTAAAATCGGCATAAAATTTTACAATAAATGAATCAATTGTGAATTGATTCATCAATTTCTAGACACTTATAATCGATTCACATATGAAAAACTCAATTTTCTATGAAATTTTTACTGTACAACTAATCTAAAACACCTCATAAACACATATAATGCACATCAAACCCAAGTATAATCATCAATATACATATCTAACATCTTATATTACCTTTTTCCACCATTTGTTATTTCCATAACGTCAAAATAAACCAGAATCAAGTTAGATCACAAACTAACTCATATTTCATATATATCTTTATATAATCTCAAAATCTATAGATTTAATTAAATTATCCACTCACCTTGTATGGAAAAGAATGCTAGAATACTAGTTTAATGATCTTTCAAACTTAATCACATCAAAATTCATGATTTCTAGAGTTAAGGCTTAGAATATCTAATAAAATCAAACAAACCTCAAACCTTTCATCACCCAAGAAGAAATAAGGAGGATTCTTGATAAAAACAATGCTTTTACCTTAATTAAATGAAGAAATCAAGAATATTTGAAGCCTTCCTTGCTTGATTGATGAAGTAATATGAGGATTATATGGAAAGAGTTAAGAAGGTTTGAGAAATGGAAGAAAAATAAGAGAGAGGTTAGGGTTTAGGGTTGAAATATAAGTTGGAGCTTTAAAGGCATTTTTGAAAAGTTACTTCTAAATCTCTTCCATACTCACATACTCACTCACATTGGTATATAACTTTATACTTTATGATTCCAATAAATTTTTCTCATCAAAATTTCACCCAAATTATATTCCCACATTCTTACTTTTATTAATTCTATTTTATTTCATATTTCACACATAAGATCCTTAATCCACCCGAATCTACTGGTTTCTTTAGCTATTCTTTTTCACAAAATAGTTTCTAATTTATTCCCGAAACTACTAGTTGCTTTAATTTTTTTGCTAACATGGGCCATTTGAAATAAAAATAGAAGCCTTATAAATTGGCTTATCATAGTAAAAAAAATTTGCAAGCAATAGTACTACACATTAAAAGATAATATATATAAGAAAAATGAAATTATTAAGCCCTAATAGTTTGATAAATCACAAAAAAAAATAAAAAACAAATAAGCAAAAGTTTGTTTTCTTTTATAAAAGGGAATGCTTGACAATTGTTGAAAGTAATCAAAATGAGAAATTATTGATTTGATAAAAATTTGTAGTATGAGACAACAAACCAAGTCAAATCCCTAGTAATCCACTTAATACACTTTTCACATTGATTTATTAAATATGAATATAAAATTATTTAAGCCTCTTATGAAATAAAAGCAAAAGAAATGAATATAAACAAAAGTGAAATTTAATATTGCATGTTAAGATGATATGTATATAACATGCACGAAACAAAATAAAACTAAATTAGAAGGGGTTGATTCAAAATTAAACTAAATACAAGATTAGAAATGGAAATATATAATTGACATACAGAAGTAATAGAAAAATATAATTGATATAAGGAAATTAAGGAGTCTTTGATAGATTAATCACAAATAACAATATATTTGATAATTGTAATTGACTTCTCAACCTAGAATCATCTAGAACCCCTATAATGATTTATGAATTCTATGCTAAATAATTGTCTAAGATTTGATCAATTCGAGTTAGTAAAATTAAGCAAATGTTATAATCTATAAAGCTAGATCTAAATTAATTTGAATATAGAATTTAGCTAAATTAAAGGATTAAACTAAAAACTTTTAATTTAATCATTTAATCCTCTATTCTCACATGAAGAATGATGATTAACTAACTAAAATTTAACATAAAAATCATATTAAAATCATAATTCATAATTTTGAATACAAATTATACCAAATATATATCTAATTCATGTAATGCCAAAAAGTTAAATAAGAGAATTAGAGAAAAAGAAAAACTAATTAATAATAATTAACATTATAACTTAGGATCTCATAATCCAAACTAAAATGAGCCTCAAATCCCTTAAATCAATTTGAAAATTAGCTTTCTATGAATGAAAAAAAAGAAACTTAGAGAAAAGAAGAAAGTTATCTAAAATTGTGTGTTCTTGTCTTTAGAGGCATAGTCTCTTAAATCTGATTTGCTATTCTACAAAACCTAATAGGCTAAGTTAATATGCCCCCTAAAGTTACAAAGCATAGGATCTTGTTAATTTTAGAAGTTCAGAGCCTAATTTGCAATTTAATCTACTAATAATATTTTACTATAATAATTTTCATCATTTAACTTCTAACCTATGTTTAAGCATCAAAATGAAACAATTTTATTAAATTCTAAATATGAAAGTTATTAGGATTGGACATTTAAAGTTTTAGATATGACTTAAAAACTAAAATTATTTTAGTTTGGACAAAAATAAAGTATCAACTTCATAGCCATTTTTTACCTTCCAAATATTCAAATTGCACTTCTACCAAAAGATGAAAGTTTCAAAGCATCCTCTAAGCTTTTAAAAGATATAAAGATCAACTAATTTTAATATTCAAAACTCTAGTTATAGTTGAAAATCTCAAATAGTATAAAGTTCTAGCATTAACCGAACAATTTTAGAACATTAAAAAACTAACACCTAATCACTTAATAAGGCTAATTCCATAAAGTTAAGCATTTATAACACATTAAGAGATATAAAATAGGAAGAAATAATATAAATAAAATTTTGCATATCAATGCCATAAGAATAAAGGTGATAAAGTGAAAGCAAGAGAATGAAAAAAAACTACTCACACAAGAAAGATATAAGGGAATCTTATAAGTTTTAAATGCAAAAAAAAAAAGTTATAAATTAGTTTTAACTAAAATTTTCCATAAATTAAAAAAAATGCTTCAAGATTTTTAAATTTTAACCCTTAAAAAGTGATTAGGGTAGAAATAAAAATATTATATATCAACATATGACTTTCCACTTTATTTACCAAGTGATAATCAAGGAATCAAAATTAAATTAAACTCCTCAATATAGTAATTTATTTAAAAGAGATAATCATAGCTACATTTAATCATAAAGATGAAGTAATATTTTATAGGTGGGAATCTTCTTGGCTTATACTAGCATAAATGCCTTAGATGTTTGCCACTAATATACCAGTTGTGTATGAAGACCCCCCAACTATGTTCTTACAATTTTCTAACCATTCTTCTTACATATCTCCTAGACTTCTACAAAGGTTTTTAACTAATCTCTATAGACACATATTTCAATTTTTTTTCATATATTAAATATTTATTTAACATAAATATTTATAATTTAAAATATTTGCTTAGTGAACACTCTTTCTACTTGAATATAAAAAAACTTAACTTAAATAAGGAGATAATCTATAATAAAAAAAATTAATACTAATTAATAACAATTAAAATTTGGATGAAACTCAGTTATCTCCATCACAATATAAATTTCATCATCTTTATTAATCTTTATACATCACTTATTATCAAATAAAATTAATCATAATAAGTCATGAAATTATACCATCATTGCAATTTTTTTTCAAATCATAACAACAATCTTCCTATCAAGTAACTTTACTTTAATCAAACATCATAAGCTTCACCCTCACCTATAAAAATCTCATATCTATAAGAACACCAAACCTTGTGAATATTTTCATGAATCATCATAATCTCTTTAAATTTTTATTTCCATCATTAACTATAACTCTCATTCTTGCTTAAGCCAAAACACTTACCTTCATTTGACCATCATAATATCATTCATCACCTTGATAAAACTTTCTCATATGATCAACTAGCTACCTCCACCACATCATTATTTATCTTATTGAAATCTTACATGATTGAACCATTTATCATTATGCATTATCATTCATCCTCAACATAATTAAGTTCACTCCAAACTCACCATTCATCATGCTTAATTCTTATGTTGCATGCGGGACTAAATTGTGATACCAATTGTTGAAAAAATATTCCTTTTCCAAATAAAAAAGCATTAAATAATTAAAATAGTTAAAGTAGCACAATAATATATATGCAATTTGACATAGAAAAAACCTTGAAATTTAAAGGGAAAAGTATAAACATGTAAGAAAAGATCCAATATATCATCTAAATTATAACATAATATGTATGAAGGCTTCCGACCTTAACCCCATAAATTTTTAACCATTATCAATATGAGCATATATGACCTCATTTACCAAAACATGTATGATATATATGTTAGGAGTTAGAAGGGAAAGATAAAAAAAGATAACAAGAGAGAATGAAATGTAAAAAAAAAAAAGGAGAGGAATGGATAGTTAAAGGCTGACTCCCTTTTTTTCAATTTGAATATTTATAAAATCCTCCATAATTCTTCAAATTATAAAACTTAAACTAATAAATAATGGAGTGTATTGAAGTATTTAATTTGAATGGCTAATTATAAACTCCCAAGTTCATCTATTCTTTAACCAAAACTATTAAAGAAAGAAGTTATGCACTTTTATTTCCTTTCATTACTTTTTGAACTTTCTTGTCCTAATGTAATATTAATAGTTCCTAAAGATACAACTTTACAGTTTGATAAGGTATGGCCGCAGCAAGCTATTAAGTATAATTAATGAATTAAGATCTTCTTTTCTTAAAAAAATGACAAGGTAAATTTTAAATAAAGATAGATATAATTTTTTTGTTTAAAAATGTAAATCTTTAAAAAAAACAATAGGCTATAAAATAAAATCTACATCTTTATCTTTTCAAAAATATTAAAAAATAACACAAAAAAGATCTAGATTCATAACTAACTAAGTCTTCAAACTAAAATTTATAATTGCATGAAATTTAAAACATTATGGAACAAAATTTAAGAAAAATATAAAACTCATAAATGGAGTAAAAAAATGAAAGTAATTTAAGGATATATCCTATGTTAAATGAGATAAATGAGTTTACTAATCAAGTGTGAAGCCTTGTTTTATTTAATGGCCATGGCCTATTAAGGATCACAATTAAACTTATTAAAATGAGTTAATCTAATTCTATCATATTACTTTAACAAGTAAAAATCATATGTTACATTAATATAAAGTCGAGTTATTTTTTATCAAATCAAATTCCATTAAGTTGTTATAATATCAATTCTGATTCCAATTATAAGTCAACTTTTATCAAGCAGTCTCAAGTAGTTTTATAATCTATTATACTTATTTTATTATTATATTATTTATTTATTTATCATTAATTTTATATAATTAGTTAATTAAAATTAATTATTATTATGATTACTATTATTATTAAATATAATTATATTTTATTATTATTATTTTAAATTTTATACTATTTTTCACTATTATTATTGTTGTTGTTGAATATAACTAGAATAATAAGAAAAATAAATCAAGATACGATAATTTTTATTATGGAAATTCCCCACAATTAAAAAAAATAAAAACTACAAGATCTAATCCAAAAAAAGAATTTACCATTAATCAAGATGAGTACAAATATTTTGTTAACTAAATTCAAAACATACATATGAACATATCACTATTTTGCTCTAAGAGGAATAAAATATTACTCTAATTAATACATTTATTTAGTTATAATAATTATTTTACATTTATTTAGTTATAATAATTACTTTGTATAATTATTTTTAATACATTTTTAAGTTTTATGATAATAATTTTAATTTTTAACATAATTTTTATTATTTTTTAAAATTTAAAAATAATTATTTATTTTAATAATTTTATGTAATATATATATAAAATATTAAATATATAAATTTATTAATTTAACATTAAAAATTATTAACATTGCTCATACATTAATTTTAATATTATATACATTAAACTAATTTTAATATATATATATACACATATTAATAAATTAATTATTTATTATTTATTAATATTATTATATTAATGGATTGACCTAAACTCAACGGATTAATACTTATTTATCTTATTTTTTTATCAAATTAGGCTAACAAATTCTAATCCCTGACTAGGTAAAACCAAGCTACTAATCTATTAGATCTAAACTATTTCAACACCTATAGCAATATGTCTAGTTGGTTTTTGTGTTAAAGGATCAAAGCATGCTCTTATGTATGAATTTATTCCTAATAATTCTATTGATCAATATATTTTCTCAAAAGAAGAAACTCTCCCTTATGATGACATTTGATTTATGAAATATTTTTAATATTTTTAGAAATATTTTAAGAAAATATTACATTCTCATATTTAGTTCTAGGTTTAATAAAATTGAAAAAAACATATTTTTGAAAATATTTTTGACTCAACTTTCTCTTAAAATATTCCTATAAGGAAGTGGATATTTAAAATTTTCACAAAATAAGATTGTTAATACTAAAATAAAAGAATAAAATTATTCTCACATTTAATTTTTTCTCTTATTTATTATTTTATTAAATAAATTTTAATTTAAACTAGAAGATAATTATTAATTTATTTTTAAAATATTTTTATTATTAAAAAATATAATGAAATTAATTTTTTAATTATATTTCCTTTTTTATTATTATTTCTAATGTTTGAAAAATTAATTTAATATATTTTAATATATTTATTATTAAAAAAATATAATGATACGAGGGAGGTGGGTATCTCAAAATTCCATAAAATAAGAATATTGATACTAAAATAAAAGGATAAAATTATTCACACATTTAATTCTCTCTCTTATTTATCATTTATTGAATAATTTTAATTTAGACTAGAATATAATTATTAATTTATTTTTAAAATATTTTATTATTAAAAAATATAATGACATTAATTTTTTAACTATAGTTCTTTTTTATTATTTCTAATATTTGAAAGATTATTTTAAGATTTACATATATAATTTCTTTCTTTGAAGAGTAATATAATAGGTTTGGAATTTATTTTAAAATAGAATATTTATACATAAAAATATAAAATAATAATATTTTTATATTAGATTTAGAGAAGAAATTGTAATGTAAAATATAGTTCCAATTAAATATAATTATGGAAATCATTAAATGATGAAAAATTATAATTTTATAAAAGGAGAAATATCAAGTATATTTAATATTATAATAATAATTTAAATAAATTATACTCACTTTATTTTAAAATTGATCTTATAGTAATAATATGAATAATGATTAATATATCTTATAAAGGTAAAGAGTGCAGAACAATGAGTAAACAATCAATTTATACATAACTTATTTTTAGGTAGGATTATAGTGCCTAATTGCTATCAAGGGTAGTAAGAAAATTTTATTCTACATAAATAATATATTAGTTGTTAAAATATAATATATTAAATATTAAAATATAATAAAGTATCAAATATTTACATATATATTTCAATGAATTTTTAGATATTAAATACTAAGATTTGATTTATTATGTGTTAAAATTTTTTAGTTATTTATGTAATTTTAAATAAAAATATGATTTATTATGTTATATTTTATAATTAAAAAATTAATAAGAGCATTTTTAAAATAATTTAAAAATTCTCAAGAATATTAAATATAAACTAAATATAGTAATGCAACATTTATAATGAACTAAATATAAAAATATTATATTCTTATTAATTAAATTTTCATAAATCGCAATTTTAGAAATGTATACTTTTTTCGGAATATAAAATTTCATAAGTCAAAGGTGACTTATAAATTATAAAAAAGATACCAGATGTCATTTGAGTGTCTAGTGGAATTGCTTGCTTGAATTAAAAGTTGGGATATGCATATTTTATATTTTGATATAGAGCCTCGCAATATTCTTTATTACAAGTTCATTCTAAAGATCTCAAACTTCAGATTGGAAAAGTTGTACGCCATAGAATATACATTATTGACTGCTGTAGTAAGAGGAACAAGAGGATATATGGCTTCAGAGTTGTCCTACAAGAATCATTGTATTACTTAATTATTGCTATATACATTTATTGATGGCACCGAAATCTGGTTATATATATATATGTTATATGTATTTATTATATAGAAACGAAAGCCTTACTGTAGAGGAAAGAAATCGGCAAAGGAGATGTTACTAGTTTTATTGTGGCATAATTCTATATTAGTTATAATATTTCTTATATTTCTTATCTCCTATTATGATAAGTGTTATTTTCATAATTCATTATATGTTAATCTATCTTTTTTTAATGAAAAGTCAATTTATTATTTTTTCTTTACCTGAAAGATAAATTATGAAATAAAAAATAATTTCCTTCTCTACTTGAAAGATAAATAATAAAATAAAAAAGTAGTTTCCTTTTGTTTATTACTCACCAACAATAAAGAATAACTGCAAAGTTATTGACTTCTTTTATTTATCCTTTCAATAGTAAATTAATTTCCAATAAAAATTTAAATTTGAAAATTTATTTATCACTAGAATTTATAATTACTTATTTATTTTATTCTCATAAAATTTTTTCTAGATTATGTTTATGTTTTATATTTTTTCTCTTCATCTTCAATTAATTACTTCAAAACTATTATTTTATCTAAAATAAGAGTTTTTATCTTCATATTCAATATTTATCTTTAGTTACTTCAAAATTATTATCTTCTTTGAAATGATAGTTTGTTATTACTTTCGATCATTTGCAGTTACTTGATTCAAAGCTTCAAAGCTTCTATCATGTAAATTTTTTTATGATTTCTTTGGTATATTTTTCATATTATTGTTATTTTAGTTTGATTTTCTATTTTTTTGTTATGAGTACTTTATTTCATTAGATTTCTACTTTTTAAGAAAAATTTCGTAACTTAATCGATTCTCATTAACTTAATGGATTAATAAAATGTAAAACTATGAAAGCATGTATATTTTTATAGTGTACTTTATTAAGTAAATTTTTTCACTATTTCACACTATTTAATAGGAAAAGTAAAATTTTGAAGGAATTTTAAAGGAATTGATGAAAAAAAGGAATTATCATATAAATATATAGACTATCAGTTATGAAATTTATAAGTTTTTTATTTTTATTTTCATTTAATTTGATTAAAAACTTTTTTTATTCTTATCCTTATTTTATTTTATATTCATTTTAAAATTTGCAACTTTTCACTTATAACACACTTTCTCTATTTATCATATTGTTATTGCAAAAAAAATCTATTCTATTCTCATTATAAATGATATTATTAAATATTAATATTAATTATAATAATTATCTCAAAAATAATATTTAAATTAAAATTATTTTTTTAATAAAATAAATTTAAAGCTAATTACTTACTTAAATATTAAGTAAAATAAATGGAGAAATAACCTTTTTCTAATGTTAAATTTTTTTAAAATTTTATTTTATTAGATATCTTCTCTTTCAAATGTTTTGGAATCGGGTAAATGATTTTTTTTCTTAGAGTTATTGACTATATACTAATCAATTTTTTATCTAATTATTTTTATAAATAATTAATATATAATTTTAATATTACATTATTAAAATAAATATTAATTCATAATATAAAATTACTATTTTTAGAAAATTTATTTTATACTGTAATATGATAGATAAAAAATATATTTCTATTATAAAAATATTCTTATCATAAATTATATTATTAAATATTATATTAATGATAATAATTATATTAAAAAAATATCTAATTAATATGATATTTAAATTTAAAATTAATTATCTACTTAAATATTAAATAAAATTAAAAAATAAATTTTTATTAAAATTATTAAATTGATTAAATTTTTATTTAATTTTTTATAAATAAATAACATATAATTGAAATATTATATTATTAAAACAAATATTTATCTATTTAACACGGACAATTATCTAATTCATCTATTCATTTACCTTTCTTAATTCCCATAATCTGCCCTCCACGTGTCAGACTATTAATCCCTACTCCCTTACATTAAAAAAAATAAAATTTATTTCATTTTTAAATAATTTTTATTAAAAAATTATATTTGAATTTAAACTTCAATTTCATTTTATTTTAAAATCCTATCCGTCTGCCTTCTGCTTCTAATCTCATTGTCTTCATTTTCTGCTTCAGCCATCATCGTTCGGCTGTCCAAGGTTGTTCAATATTCATCCTTCTTGTCTTTCGGCCATCAAAGGGAAAGGTAAAATCATCTGGATTTATTTTGCTATATTCATTTTATTGATGCCCATTGCCTGATAGCCATTGTTCTTCCAATCTTTCCCTTTTCTTTGACTGATTCGTTTTACCCATCGTTACTGTTGCCGTCAAAGAGAAAGGCAAGATTAATTTATTTCTGGGTTTGTTTTTTAGGGTCATTGTATTGATACCCATTATTTTGTTTTTATGCTTTCTTGAGATTTGGGTCTATTTTCGTAGATCTTCTGTTTGATGTTCTAGTTCTTATATATGCTGCCATGTCTGAGAATTTCAACCATGAGCACATTCTGTTGCTTGGACCTTTAGAATAAGATTGGGTGCAAGACGTTAACTATATCATTGAATTTTCAGTGTCTGATATAGTTTTAGAAGTTTTCTCCACAGAATCCTGTGTGTGTGTGTGTTAGCCAGTGTCATAAGTTGTATGGTGTTGTTGTAAGAACTTTCTGATGATTATACCTAGCTAGTTATGTATTTTAGTTGCTGTAATCTCTGGCTCTAGGCTTGAAGCTTCTGTTCCATAATATCGGCTAGCTAGTTGCAATATGTATTGGGTGTGCTTTATTATGTGTAAGTGAAGGTTCATAGTTCAAATTAAAAGGGGTGTTCTGTTTTCTTGTTCTCTTTCTCCTAAAACTTCTCTGTAGAATTGTTTTGTTTCTTCCTTGATAGTATGAAGCCATATTTATTATATCTTTATATCTTCCGTTCAACTACTAGATTTTATATGTAAGGCTAACTAACTATTATGGAGCATAATTGTAAATACCACAAATGGATTTTCCTAATTAGACCATAAGCATAACGCCAAAGGGATGCAAGATAAACAATTCTGCTCCACTGAAGTTTTTAACTTGCATTTATTTTCCAATTCAATTGACCAATGTTAAAGATGGGTGGAAAGTATAGCATTGATTTGATATTAAGTATTTAAAATAGGAAATAGATCATTGCAGAAATTCCTGACTGCAACTTGAGATGTGCTACAATTGGGCAGGAAATAATAATAATTTAAAAGTTAACTCTCCTGATATAAAAAATACTAACCTATAAATTAACTAATCAGCCGTGAAACTCACACAAGCCAGAACTCTTCATAGAAAGTATGACAACAGTCAATAAGGATTCAAGTTCACAACCCACTTTCCTACACCTGGTGGCAAATTCATCACTCATTAACTTCAAATCTTTATGAGTATTTCATATCTTCCTGTTTCTGATGCCACTTAAAATGAAAATGATTTTGGGGGGTTTAAAAAAAATTAGCAACGTTTGTCACTGGGTTTAAGGAAGCAAGCCCAATATATTGTTCTTATTTGCAGCTCACATTAATACATTGCATGTAAGGAATATGACTCCATATATGCAGGGGATTTTGATAATGTAAGACCAAGTCTAAATGATTTTATTATTAAATCCACCACTTACATGTAATGTAATCTTAGTATATATGTCCCATGTATAATATTATTAATATGTTGACCAGATGTTAAATCCATCACTTACATGAAAAATTGTACTGGTTAAATCATCTAACAGTCCAGTTCATATATGCAAGGGATTTGACTTCTTCAGTTTTTGATAATGCAGAATTGTTTATCTTGCATCCCTATGCTTATGGTCTAATTAGGAAAATCCATTTGTAGTATTTATAATTATGCTCCATAATAGTTAGTTAGCTTAATTAATTATGATTTGTGGTATTTATCTTGTATTCCTTTGGTGTTATGCTTATGGTCTAATTAGCAATATAGGCTCTGTTTGTTTTCAAAATATTTTTTCTGTAAAAAATTCCATTTTCTTATATAAAAATGAAGAAATATTATGTACGTAAAAAATAATATTTAAAGAAATGATAATAAAAAATTAGTTTTTTTTTTTTTTTTAAAAAAAAGATGCATGCAAGAGCTGTTTCAAGTGTCAGATTGAAATGTTCTGATATTGGTGTCTAGGTTTTCAAGTTCTCATTTGAACAAATATACAACTACAAGGTTGAATTTTTTTTAATAATTTTAGGTAATGAATGAAGTAATCCTCATTGAAAAATAGTTGGAGAAAAATTACTATCTGATGCAGATCTATACTACACCCCTACCAAATAGTGTTAGTCTAAAAATAATTTTTTATGCAGACAACATAGTGTCTTACTGTAGTATTCAACTAGTGTTTTGTAGATTGGGATGTTAAAATATAATTGGATTCTTTTGCATAATAACATTTATGTCTTTGAACTATTGTGGTTCTTTTGTTTCTTCATCTTCTCTATTGTTGTTTCAGTCAAGTCCATTTTCTTTATGAAGAACCTCTTAGGCTGTTCCTCAGGCTGCTGCCTAGATTCTCTGAGTTTATTTGTTGATATCATTTTAGCACCTAGCTTCTTTTTATGAACGTATTCCTTCTTAGTATTCGGCTGACATATCTAAACATGCCATAACTGGTCATGTTTGATTAATTGTGTCTTAAATATTTTGTGATGAGAGTCAAATTTGAAATGGATGCCTTGTTATTCCATAACATGGTGGCATCTTTTCATATTTTTACTTTTAGCCCAAATGACTTCCGTTAAAAGTGAAACGGGTCTATGTAGGTTGTCTCCACTGAGCTATAATTAGGTAATTGCGATCAATAAAGTATTAAGTTGACTGAAAGCATAATAAGATGAAGATGGTGTTTATCTCAGTAGCAGCGCTTTATTGAATTTTAGATATTGAATGGGGTAATAAAAAGATAAGAAATCTTAAATACAAAATAAAAATGACTTCCTTGTTTAAAATAAGGTGCTTTATTGAATTTTTTATACTCTTTCAGTCTCACTTTTATATACTTCCATGTATTAAATATAAATCAGAAATAGTATTTTAAGTGTTAGTGTCAAAATCAGATTAAATTTGTGAAAATATAAATATATAATGATTAAATAGAAATGGTAATCAGATTATCAACTCTTTGCATATTCTTTCTGTTGGCATGATGAATGAACAAACAGAAAAGAATTTTTGGTAAATTATTTTACTTGAATGATTTTTCATTTACATTTTTATCTTTCTTTTGTCTTGGTCTGAATGTGTGTGTGTGTGTGTGAGAGAGAGAGAGAGAGAGAGAGAGATTATTATACAGGAAAAATAAAAAATTATATTAGGTGTAATATAGTAAATATAAATATTTCAAATGAATTCCACATATTTTAATTAAAGTTCCAAACATAAAATTTTATTTTAAAATGAAATGAAATCATATTTTATATAATTTATTTCAAAAAAAAGAATTCATTCAAAAATGAAATGAAATTATTTTTTTAAAATGAAATGAAATGAATTTTTGTTTTTAAGTGTGTCAGACAAAGCAAAGATATTAGAAATGTAGAAATATAGCTCTGCTAATATTAAAAAAACTCATAACTGAAGTAGATGATCTGAATTGATTACTTGTTAATTTACTTCTTATCACAAGGAATTTTTAGAGCTTGTCGTGTTTCCATCAATTGAATTGGCATATTATTTTAATGCAGGGGTTACATCTGCAACCATGAGTTGCATAATCACATTTAAATTAATGTCCCTTTGATTCTTATTAATATGTTGAATGATAATTATAGATAAATTTATATAGTATTCAATTCAATTTTTTTTTATTCCTTGGTTTCCTTTCCTAAAGTAATTAGAGTATTTAATGATATATGGTATCATTGTGTGAAATGATACCAACTGCAATCATTCATATGCTGTTATCATTGGATGGAAAAGTGGGATATTTTCCCTTTAAGTTGTTATTTTAAAGAACCTATTGTTATCATTAATGAGATTAAAGTGAAAAGTGTAAGTATGATGAGGATCATTTTTTGGCTTTTGTACAAATCTAATTGAAAAGCATTGAAAAGAAATACCTTTCAGGCATATAGTTAGATAACTCTAAGGTTGAGATCCCAATGCAGCATAATATCCTTTTTAATAATCCGTTTGAGCTTATATCCTTATATATATCACCCTTGACATTTTGTTTCTAACCTTTCAAGACAAAATGAATTTCCTGTATGAGTTGATTGAAGCGTGGAAATCCTTTGGCCAAAGCTGTAATTTGTAGTATGTCCACATGAATTGTTAATTTTTTTGGATTATATCATGATTATGTTCGTTATATGAATATAATCCATGTAGACAAGTTTTTGTAATCAATTCTAGAGGGTCATGCTTTGCATTAACCATTACAGAGATTCAACCAAGGACTTGGATATAGCCTGAAATGAACTAGAAGGACTGATAACAACACTATTCTGAGATGATGATGAAATTGGAGTTGAGGACCAAATTTAGGAATGGACCTGCTTCTTCGCTTACTGGCCTTGACATCATCAATTCTCTTCATCTTGACTTCCTGGCTTTGAGATCATCAATTCCCTTCATATAACCTTCATCAAGATAGAAGGTTACCTTTCTTTTTCCTACATAATCAAGATAATTAAGTTCTGTCTCTTAGAATTTCTCATGAAGACTATAATAGATGTGAGGAGTGCGTAGAAGGGGAGAGAGAGATTCTCTTGGATGAAGTCTCCACTTTTTGCGGACAGGTAGAAGCCTGTGAAGATTTAATATATAAAAATAATTTTTCTTACGGGTTTCTTTCTTTTATAATTGAAAAAAAAAAAAAAAAAAAACACTTTGCTTACAATTGCTTCAATTTCTTGAGAGAAACATCACCAAAAGTAATCCAAATTACTGCATGTGGCCTTAGGTTGCTTTATAACTACTTTGTGCGACATTTCTTATTTTCATCCTTCAACATCTAATTCTATTTCAAAATTGATGGTACAATTTGCCTCTTTGTTTCTATGTTGCTTTAAACTTGTATTATTGTATTAGTTCCTGAAAGTATGATATGTTCTGTATTTTTTCTCTTTCTCTTTCTGTTCTCTGTCTTTGTTAACTTTGCCATTCATGCAAAAAGCTCCATGTAACAGGAAAGAAGTTGATCTTTTTAATGTGGAGGTATATTTCTATCTATAAAAGAAAAATAATGTCTGTTCTATTGGAAGTTTGGAGATGTGTGTGACATCCTCCTTTTATATGTTGCAGCTACAAAGCCCTTTTAATGAGTTGAAGGAATGTAGGCATGACTTTGTTGCTTAGAGAAAAATGTAAAATTCTGTAGGTGTGGTTTTAGTTCTCCTGTTGAAGTTCATTTGGTTATTTGCTTGAATATTAGAACTTTATTAAGGCTATAACACTCCTGATCTTTGTGAATTGTTTTGCATTGTAAATTTCTACAGGGAAATAACATCTCTTCTTGCCAAGTTCAGCAATTCTAAGTCTTCATCTCCTAAACAAGATGGGCCGACAAATGCCTTGAAGGAAGGTTTTTCTTATTTAGATATAACTTCTCTAGGTTCTATTCAATGGATAATGATATTCATTTGGAATAAATATCTTAAACTCACTCGTGATTTTTTTGAACAGGTGAATTGGCTGCTGATTATGCCAAACTCATCTAGACATAAGTGAGTTTTCTATATTTTTGAAAACTGAGGTTTGCAAGCTTTTTGCCTATTTTTTGAGTGTTGATCTGACTTTGGTTCTTGGGGTTTTTTGTCTCTTAGGCTTAGTAGTGCTAAATTTACCTTATTTGAGTAATGATCCTTTACTTATTTTAGGGACATTCGTTTATCTATAAAAGGATGAAATAAGTTGTCAAGTTTATAAAATTTGCATTAAGAGTGAAATGTTCTAAATTTGAGTTTTGTTCATGTCTATGTATGGGTTTTATGGTAATGTTTTTTCTCTCTTTCTTTCTTTTTTTATTTTTTTATTTTTAGGTTTAGTCATCTGCAATGCTTAAGGAGAAAATACCTATTGTGACTCTGTGAATATAAAACCATTCACTGCTAAATATATTTTTCAATTAAAATTAGGCAGTTTTAGTATTTTCAGAAAAAGGTAGTCATAAAACCTCTACCTCTGGCAATGAATTATATTACTGAATTGACTTACTCTTAATATCCAAAACTTCAATGTTATGCCCATTCAAATTTAAATTCTTTATCTAAGTTTTTCTCTGATCTGATTATTTTCTTGCATCCTTCCATTTAATGTTCTTTCCTATTGTAAGTCATATTGCACATTTGCATATTGGAATTTGTCAGGTTGGTGATATGAATTTACTGGTGTTTTTCAACTGTTTTAATGTAATGTATGTCGGAAGGTTATTGTATCAAAAAGAAGGGTATTGCCATCAAAGGTTACGAGACATTTGATCTTTGCTAGCGTGCTTTCTTTTCTGTTTATATCCTTCTTAATTTCTCTCGTGACGTAGAAATTTCTATATTTATGGCTTGATGACCCCATAAAGTTAAAGTGAGAAGATGTTTATGTTGGGTAACTAATTAAAAGAGTTAAAATATTTTCTAATTAATAATTGTGGATCTCAATAGATACAGAGATGTTAATAAATTTTATGACCAATGTAAAACATTTGCAACAGAGATTTGATTGCTCTTCTTACTGGACTTGCTTCAATTATGATAGTTGATGTTGTATATCATCCACTTATTGATTTGTATTGCAGATAACTTATGGAACTGATCTATTTGAAACTTTGATTGGACCATTATTTGATCTATGTCAGCATGCAAATTAATGTGAGTACATCTGGACTAGCCTGCCAATTTGTTTTCTAATTTCAAATTGCATACACTTACATTGGTAGATTTTGTGGGTACTCCACCTTAAACACGCAGTGCGCCTACACAAGTGGAGGATTGGCTAGCTTCTTGAAAAGAAGGAAGCGAGAAACCAAAAATTTGGAAAGAGGCATGACATAAAAGTTGAAGCCAGAAAAGGAACACATTTACAAAGTAGAATGCTCTGATCTATTTGCATGTCCAAGGAAGACTCCCCCTCTAAAAAGTACATATGCTTTGCCCGCTTTATCTCATAAGAGGTGCAGATGCAGGAGATAATTATCACTGAAATCTTAATATGGTATTGGTCACTTAGCTCATGTGAACACAGTTAAGGGGTGTTGTCAACTATGGTATAGCTTCTTCTATGGTAAATCTCATGTATTAATGTTTCCCATTTGCCTTTGATCCTCTTCACTTGTATGTGCTTGAGTGCACTTATTTGTATGGTGCCTGCCTAAGAGTGTTTTTGCATGAGAGTTTTGCTTTTATGCATCCAACTCCTCTTGAAGGTTTTTTTTTTTTTTATGACATTAACTATTCATTTGAAAAGGTTTATGTTATTCTGTTTATCATTTGGTGATTTTTAACTGTAAGAATTTATAGAAATATTGCTTGATCAGTGTGAGTACAGTTAAAATCAGATTCCAATTTTTTTAAGTTATATACTGTAAAAAATTGTTGATATTTTCATTTTATTATTTTGATGATTCTGATTATTGCTACTTTGTCAATTTATAACTGAACTCTAGCATTTAAGACACAAATATGGAACATATAAAACCCATCAACAAGACCCTGGGTATTCATCAAGGGATTGTTCACTTGAGGTTGATTGTAATGCCGATAAGCATTCAAATGATGGAACTTGTGTTACCAATTCACATGTATCGTTCCCTTGAAAATAATTCTGACATGACTAGCATGCAAGGGATTAATGTTCAAGTACGATATGCTTCTGAACCAACAAAATAGATTGCATGGAAATGGAGAAGAAGCAAATGAAAGTGATGAAGAGGACAGTATGATGATAGGAGTTGCTTTCCTGATAAATGGCACAGCAAGCACAAGCACTAGTATGTTACTGTTTGAAATATATCAAAGGGAAACAATTATCTATTGCCTTTTTTTTTTCTGGTTATTAGTTTGTGGGGGATAAAACATTCACAGAATGATTTTTCACAGGTCTGAAAGCTTTCAGTAGTTGACATTAATATGGAGAACAGGTTTGAGATTATGTTGGGAATGAAGGAATTAGCCAGCAAAGGAATGGCTAAAGTTTTTGAACAATTTAATAGTGGATAAAAACTAAGTCATTAGGCTCGGAATCTTGACTGTGTTTTCAGTTTGGATTAATACCTGTAGGGTGCTTCTGAGAATGCGCTAATGGATTACGAGATATGTTCTCGTAAGTGAAAGCTATAAGTAAAACGTAATTATATTTTGATTCAGGGGTCAATTCCTACTTGAAAGGCGTTGCATGAACTAATAGACTTTAATGGCAAAGTCAAACATATTTTATCTAAAATTTATGACATGAATTACATTGTTTCCAGTCAAATTGATTGGCCTTTACATGGAGGAGTGGTCCTCATTTTACATGGACGAGGGGAATTGTGTTTCAAATGAATACGTGTCTAGCTAATTGGGAACAATAAAATCCTCAATACAAAAAATTGCATCTAATCAGTTCACTGTACAGTACTAAATTTATGAATATAAAGATGTTCAAGTTATATATGTTGAAATTGGAAACACTATTCTTATTTTAGGATTTCAAAAATGCTTCAAGCATAACTAATAATGGAATACCAATCACCTTTTAGGGTTTAGGGTTATTGTGAAGTTTTAGGAAAATATGTACAAAAAATATATGCATATATGATCGGAAAATAAATATGACAAGCTTCATTCCAGCGTATTTTGAATTATTGTTCTTGCTACATATAGATTCTTCTTGTACTAACTACAGGAAAATAACATATACCCGTGTGAATACACAGGACACACATTAGTATTATTGAAGCCTCATGATCGTCTTTCAATGAGCAAAGTAGCAGAGATGCTCCAGGGAGAAATAAGTTTGAAAATGCCCCCAAAACCTTATCTGTCTCCAAATGAAACATTTGCTGAGGACAAGGGAATCAGCTCAAGCCAGTTCTACAAGGGCATCTTGGGCAAATGGAAGGTGATCATTTGCTGGAGAATAGTGCTTGACAGAAGCAGGTAATTTGTCCCAGATTAAGTGTTTTACTTAGCCTCCTTACTTTGAATTTTTGCTTCAAGCTGTGATGGTATGATCTTCCTTGTTTTTCAATTCAATTATTAGTCAAATATGTGACATATAATTTAATACTTCCTTTGAGCCTCTGAGATGATGTAATTATATTATGAACCTATTTGCTTACACATAAACGTTGTGATAATTCAGTTTGTATTTCTGTCGTCTCACATAAATGTTGAGGTAACTAACAAAAATGTGATTGAGACCCTGCTCATACATGTTAAAGATAGTCTAGTAACTATTATATCATTCCATGTAAAAGAGAAAGAAAAGAGAGCTGGCACTTCTGCATAACTTTCGCAACTTCTGATACTTAATTTATTTTGTTGTTGACACCAGATAAAAAGATGGAGTAGGTACTAGTCTTTGTGATGCTGCCTTCCAGGTACACTATGCAATTATTATAGTAGGATCTGCAAAAGCAAATGGGTTTGGCGGCATGGTTAAATTGTCCCCATCACCTTCCAAAAGGTAGATCCATTGAGGGCCATTGGATGCACAAAGTCCCATAATTGCAAGGTCTTTAACTCTTTTTGCATCTTTCTCTACCATAATGTGAACACTCAGGTCATCCCCTTATTTTAACAGATTGTAAATCCATTATGGGAAGTAGGCTAAGCTGGTTTTCCTCCGTGCAATGTCTGCATCCCTTCTTCCCTCAGTAACTTTTCAAAACTATAGACATCGAACTTGTAGGACACGTTACCAAAGTTTCTAGAGAACATTTTTGGTGCGATGTAGCCTACAGCTCCCCTAGTTGCAGTCATTGAAACTGCACAGCTGTCCTTTGAATGTAATTTAGCTAAACCAAAATTAGATATTTTTGGAGTGAATTGCTGATTCAGCAATATATTATGGGTTTTGACATCAAAGTGAAGGATCCTTTGATCACATCCAAGGTGAAGATATTTAATTCCTTTTGCTATGCCTGGAGCAATTTCTTGAAGTTTCTCCCAAAATAAGAAGTGATTTTTTATATCTATTGTAGATAGAATTTCTGCAATGAACCATTTGGCAAATATTCATAAATAAAATTGGTCTTATTCCATTTGCACAGAGACCAATCAAGCGAACAATGCTAACACGATGAATTTAACCCATTGTGCCCACTCCATTGATGAACTTTACTCCATTGCTTGTTGAACTATTAAGGAACTTAACAACAATTGAAATTTCAGTTGAGAGTTTGCCTTTGTACACTGTTCCATATGCCCTTTGTCCCAGTTCATAAATGAAATGTTTTGTGATCCTCTTAATATCTATATAGGAGTACCTTATGGGTTTGAGAGCCCTATAATTCTCCAAGAACTTATCAATTCTTGATTGGTTTTCCTTATCCATTTTGACTAAATTGTACAAGTAGGGAAGACAATATGGAAAACAATACTAGAATTGCATAGAAAAAGAAACCAGAAAACAATTAGCCCTTCATCCTCAAACCAATAGTACAATCTCAATCGTTCTTTTTCCACCTATAAAAACAGTAAGATAGCTATTAGTTTAATTTGCTTACAGCGAAATAATTCATGATGAAGATTTTAAATTAAGGCCGTGCCATAAGATTGATGGTCAGACTTGTAACAATCTTCTTGTGCTTCGTTGATACAACTTAAGTTAGCCTGACTAAATTGAATATCATTCTCTTGGATGAATACATCATATGACAAGGTAACATTTCTAATTCGAAGCAAGGAGTTCAAGGCGAAAACTGGGTACCCAGAGACCTCTAGACACGATACGGCAGAATAAGATTTCAAAGCAATGTTCATTGCTGTGCAATTAAATGAGGTGTAGTTGGCATCTGGATTCTCATGATAGTGAAAATGAGGTGGACAAACTAAGGCTAGGAATGACTTTTGGGAGGCAACCATCTGGGACAGAAATGTGAACAACCTGGGACAGAAATGTGAATAACCTGGGACTCTGGATTCTGATGACAAAGAATTCCATTAAATGCTCCTTTAAGTTAGAAAAGATAGTACATAGCTGGTGCCTAGGCCATGACAACTACATGTTGTTTCCGATGCACTCATCCATGAGAGTTACATCAAACTTGGTATAATAGTTCACAGCCAAAATGAAACAAGACAAAGACAAGTTCAATCTAGAAGTACACCACTTTTTTGGCTAAAGTCTAAAGCTTGGCTTTGTTCTAGACTATTGCATATTATGGCAGTTTCAATGTGGTTATGTTAAAGAGCCAAAAGAAATATAGGAAAAATAGAGCAAGAAATATAAAGGAACTATAGTAGCAAAAAGGTTCACACATAACATATTGTTATATTGTATTTTTTGCTAGATTTTGCTACACTTGGGGAGTCTTCTCTTTTTTGTGAGAGCTTCAATTATAAATGGCCGAAGGAAGCCTATTTATAAACATTTAATATTAATTACAGCTTAGAATATTACCTCTTATAATACAAGTTAAGCAAATCTAACATATTTCTTTTCTTTTATAATACACTTTCACCAACATTTTTCTTTTCTTTGACAAAGGATGTAAGATATTTTTTAGAATGTTTTTTCTAGATTAATTGTTTCTAACACTCTCTTTTAATCTAAAAAAAAATTATATACCACTTTTCATTTTTATTCTTATCACTTATGTTAATGAACTTAAAAACACATCCAACTTGGATTGTCTCCTTAGCATCCTTGGCAATTTTCCCACCAACCATGAGCAGAAATTGCCTTCTTCTTGATCTTTGTTTTGGTGAGGTATTTGTTCTTTTCCTTATGGCTTTTGTTGCTTGGATTTAGTAGAGTTTTGGCCATTATCTTCGGAATATTAGAATATTGTGATTGACATCGTCTTCTTTTATATATCCTTTTTACTCCAACTTCTGCTCGCATTTTCACTCTATTTAAACAAACTAGAATCAATTCTCTAGGAAAGGAATCAATTTTTCACAATAAAACACCAAAGAACATTGCATTTTTCTTATTCATTCTAATTTTACAACATTAAAATTGCATCATTCTTTTCTTATTTATTGTGATGCTATTGTTGCTTCTTTTTCATCTGCATATGTTATCTTTTTCAATTTCAACTACTTTTCACATATCACAAGCCTCCAAATAAGATTTCATTATAATTGCTATATAAGGAACTTAAACCCAATGGAATTAAGAGAGATTAGAGCAAAGAAGCTACTTGAAGCTATGGAAAACACTTTTTTTTTTAGGTTTCTATAAAAAGGAAGCCTTGATGATGTTCTCTTTTTTCTCACTGCCTACTAAGATCATTTAAGTTTTGATAACATGTTAAAAAACTAGAATAAGCATAGGGAAAATAGAGTAAGAAATGTAGAGGAGCTATAGTAGTAGAAAGGTTTATACATAAAATACCATGACATTGTATTTTTTTTACCAAGTATTGCTTCACTTGGGGAGTTTTCTCTCTTTTATGAAAGCTCCAATTATAAGTGGTTGAAGGAAGTCTATTTATATACATCCAACATCAACTGCAACTTAAAATATTACATCTATTATGATACTAATTAACCAAATCTAACATAATTTTTTTTTCTTTTAGAACACATCTTTACCAACTCTTTTTGTTTCTTTAATAGGTGTATGATATTTTTTTCAATATTTTTTCAAAATTAGCCATTTACAACGGGTTATTTATTATGATAAGATTGAGTAAGAATCCAAGCTCAAATATTGTTTAAATATGATGTTGGAAGCAATGGAATGATTTAGGCAGATGCAATTTTCAAATGATCATTTTTGCCCCACCCATCCCATTATTTTCTATCACCCTTTATGTTGAATATTTTTTCTCTAAAATATGCCTATATCTCCTTTTCTACAACTTTTTTTAAAAAAAAATCTGTAATTTATCTAGTTAAGTGGTAGTAAAGATTTTACCATAATTTATGCAAAATGAACCAATGAATCTCATTATAATTTTATTACAAGTAATTAACCAAGCATCAATAATTATTGTTTTTAATGAAACGTAAGTGAGCAAACTTCTAGATTTCCAGTATGATGAAGATCAATGTTAGAATAACTCTTCACTTTTGATGTTATATAACTTCATTATCAACATTTGTCCCCATGTTATTTAAATAAACAATACAAAATGCATATTGTGAAATGTTTCATTATCAGAAAGAAAAATGTAACCACCATGTCACATATCATTTGATTTAATAATAAATTGTAAATGCATGTTGCAAGGTAAAATTAGAAATATCATAGATTAAGCTTAGTTATTGAATGTCTTCATGAAGGAAAAACACATTGTTGAATGTTTCATTCATATAATTTAATAATTAAGAAAATAAACTATTTGCATTGGTCAACATTCTCAAGAATAGATATAAAATACAGAAGTAGAATTGAAAAGAGAAATGGTGAAGCGAGCTTGCATATGTATGAAGAATAAGACATGGAAGTCATTGATACGTTGAATATAGGAGTCCTATAGGCCAATTAAAACTAGGTTCAATTTTTATAGGACAAATTATCAATAGTACCATCACTTTTAAGAGCTTGTTTTCAATGAACTTCTTTATGGATATTATATTGATGGAGATGCTGGTTACTATCATCATCATCAAGAATCCTTCTCTCCTTTTTTCAACTTCGTGTTTGTATGTATGCACTATCAGCCTTCTCTTCATAGTAAACTTCTTGATCATAGTAAACTTCTTGATCGAGATTACAATATAATAGTACAAGTTATTAAGGGCAAACCTACTTTTCAACTTGGTTTTCCACTCTTAGAGAGGGAGGGAGGGGAAAATGAAGGAAATTTTTTTTTTGGCAATAGCATGACAAAGAAAGAAATAAAAAAAACATAAACAACAAATTAAAAGAGCAAACCACACAGACCCAAGTGTAGCAACACTAGAAAACACAAACTAACAAAGCCTCTTACAACTATAGAATAACCAGAACAATGGAAAAACAAAACACTAAAAGCCAAACTGAAATAGGCAAAAAAATTAACCCGTCAAACTCATAATCATGATTCAAAAGGGAATTCAAAGGGGATGGGGGTAAGAGCACCCAATCTGAAGGACACAACTTTCTTCTCACAAACTTAGCTAGCCAATCAATAGCCATGTTGGTAGTGTGAGAAACAAAGCTAAAGGTCACTAAAGGGCAATTGACTATAAGATTCTTGATGTTAAATAACACTTGAGAAACTTTCTAACCAGCAAAAAGAGAGGGACCATTAAAAGACTAAATTATGCCCAAAGCATTAAATTCCACTATTATAGAATTAGAGAAGAAAATTTTCAAATGTAATGCTATTTGTACAACTCAATTCTTCATAATTAATTCACTTTCTACATTGACACATGAGACAATTTATTTAACAACACTTGCTATGTGTGTAAGGTTGAGAAGTTGTAAAGGAATAACACATGTATGTAACATTTTTCTTGTTCCAATTGACACTTTGTTGCATAACTAGTTCATTAAAACTCACCTTAAGCCAAAAAGCTTAGATTTGATCTCCCTCTCCCTTTTTATCCATCTCCATATCTTAGGGAAGCATTTCCTTTCTTTTAGGACGTCTTCTGATCCTTTTATGCCTCATTGCTTGCTCTGCAAACGAAAATCACCATTATTTTCCTTCATCTTGTGGAAATATACTTAATATTTAGCTAACATTTTCGAATAAAAGGCAACCCTCAAAATTGTGGAAACCCTTACTATGAACTTTCATGCTAAAACAATCAAGCAATACTAAATTTATACAATGGCAAATGCTTTGTGAAGAACATCAATTATAAAAATTCCATTGTAAGAACCACAAATGCGGGTGTCGAGGAAGATAATTGATCTTTCATGCTTCTTTTAACCTTGTCACATGACAACTTCAGCAGTGGTGAACCTTACAATTTGTTTAATGCCCGTAACTTTGATATCATAGCATTTGTGAGCTACCAAATCCTATTTGAGTTAAGGGTGGCAATTTATATCATTCAGGTCAATTCATTTATTAAACGTATCAAAATGGATCACCTATTTAATTTATTTAATAATTTTAATTAATAAAATTTATATTATAAATAATTTATTAAATTTAATTACTATTTTTCATAAAAAAATATTTTTAATTATTAATAAAATATTATTTTAATTTTTTATTATTATTTTATTAAATTAATAATTTTACATCTTTATTATATATATATATATTTACGATTAAAATATTAATTATTTCTTAAACAAAATTTTTAAATATTTAATATAAATTTTTAAATGGGTTAGCGTGTTAACTCAAAATCAAATAATTGTGTTATGTTCGCATTAAATTATTATGTTTTGTTAGAAATTGTCACCTCTAATTTGAGTCCACTTCTTATAGGGGCATTGCATCTTATGTCAAAGGGATTAACTATAAATGCATCAGTGACCTATAGTTATACTTTGATTGGGGACTTGGAAAATCTCAGACTTGAAGAATTCATGCAACGTAGGCACGATGGTCATGGCTTCAAATTTGAGCAAAGGTGAATTGAATATTGCATATGGGGATATGTACCAAGAATTGGCTTATGGTAGCTAGGGGAATACTTCTTTCGAAGAGTGCAAAGGTTTCCAGTGTTAGTATGCTTTTCATTTACTCCATAATCTTTTAACTTTTATTCTCGTTTTCAAACTAGAAATTCTTTAAAACACTCAATTGTGGTAAAGTATAGTTCATTTAGGGATAAATATTATTACACTCTCCTTGAAATATAGTAAATTAGAAATTTTATATGTGAAGTATAGAATAAAATAGAGTTAATAAAAGTAAGGATATGAGAATATGATTTGGGTAAAGTTTTGATAAGGAAAAGTTACTAAAATCATGAAATATAAAGTTATACACTAATATAAGTAAGTGTGTGAGTATGGAAGAGGTTTAGAAGTAACTTTCCAAAAATGCTCTTGGAGCTCCAACTTATATTTTAGCCCTAAATCCTAACCCTTCATTCATTTTTCTTCCATTTCTCAACCCTTCCCAACTCTCTCCACATAATCCTTCCACTACTTCATCAATCAAGCAAAAAAAGCTTCAAATATTCTTGATTTGTTCGTATAATCCAGGTAAGAGCATTGTTTCCATCAAGAATTCTTCCTATTTCTTCTTTGGTAATGAAGGGTTTGAGGTTTATTTGGTTTTGTTGGATATTCTAAGCCCTAACTTTAGAAATCATGAATCTTGATATGATTAGGATTGAAAGATCTTCAAACTAGTCTTCTGGTATTCTCTTCCATATAAGGTGAGTGGATAATCTAACTAAATCTTTAGATTTTAAGGTTATATGAAGATATATATGAAATATGGGTTAATTTGTAGCTTTGCTTGATTCTGGCTTATTTTGATGTTATAAAAGTAATAAATGATAAAAAAAAAGGTAATATAAGATGTTAGATAAGTGTATTAATGATTATATTTGGGTTTGATGTGCTTTAAATATGTTTATGAGGTGTTTTGGGTTAGTTACATAGTGAAAATTTCATAGAAAACTGACTTTTTCATGTGTGAATCGATTCTAAGAGTTCAGAGGCAAAACTGAGCTTCAGAATCGAGTAACAAATCGATTTTGGGGTTGATGAATCGATTGTAGAATTTTATACTGACTTTGAAAGGGTATAACTCCTTCATCTTATATCCTTTTTAAACAAACCACATATCATTTTAAAGATAATTGAGTCTACTTTCAAATGGAATTAGTTTTAAATCAAAGTATTATATATATTTTGAGATATTATCAAAATAGTGGATAGAGGTTAGAAACTCAATTTTGAAAAATAAATTTTTCATGCCTATCTTTTAGAAGGCTTAACCTTTTTAAATTTTAACCGATTTAAGTGAGTGAGTAGTCTATGAAAAGCTAATGGAATTTAATTTCACATGAAATAAGTTTTACAAATAATTTATTCATGATTTTTGAATCATCCATAGGACATTATTCAAAGGTCACAACTAAGATAACCCTATAGTCAATCATACCCATCCTGTTTTATGTTTTTATGATTTATAAGGGTTTAACAAAAGGTGTTTGGTCTTTAAACATGAAAGATAAGTTGTTTATGATATTTATATGATAAACACATAATGGGATAATCACAAAATGAGTAATATTAATGTTTGTGACTTATTCTCGTGAATTAAGTAGGAAAAAGGGAAAAGAGATAAAAGTGGAATACTTGAAAATCCTTGAAGCAAATGAGCACTCCTAGATGAGTGTATATCTATCTTAAGAATCTTTTTACTTAATTTTTCCTATGTCATATTTGTCCTATTTATTAGGATAATATGTTGTAAAACTAAGAGATTGAATGTGTGTAGATGTATACCTTAATATAGACGAGTATGAAATACTGTGACTGGTTACTTTCCATTATGATGAGGATTGTGGTGTGTAATGATACTTTCAAAGTACTATTTATTTTTTGTTAATTACTATGGATTGACCTTCTAAAAACGGTGTGATGAAGGGCATCGTATGGGTTATTGCTGAATCGTGATGAATGTATGCTTTGATTGAGATTGTAATTGTGATTATACTTAGGTTGTGACCACACATAAGAAGTGTGGGACTACTATTTGATGATTGGGTGTTTTGATATCTAAATATGAATGTATTCGATGTTATGGTATTGTGAATGAGGATGATCGAGATGATGAATTGATTACCTCGTATTGTGATTAAATTGAGATTGAGACACTATAAGATATGAAATTTAGACGATATGCATATATTTACATATATAGTAGTGTGATATAACTCGTGTTGCTGGTATACAAATAGTATTAATATAATAAAAATGGTTTGGAGTCAGATGTGAAAATGGTGACTGAGTGACTTATCTAAGTATAAATAAGAATATTATAACCGAATGTATAGCTTTGTGAATAGAATGTTTTATTAGTATAAAGTTCTAATAATTCATTTATCTTATAATGTATTTAGAAAGAGAGAATTCTATTTTCTTATCATATTCTTTTTACCCGATATAGAATTGATAGGACAAGAAACTGATGTTCTAAATGATATACTAGTATCCTTAGAGTAAATCAGTATTTTAAAAACCTAATATTTGCTGTACTCAAGGTTTGATTCAAATAAATACTTAAATTGTATTATTTAATTTCTTTAAAATGGTGTCTAGATTATTCAGAAGCAAGTGTCTAGTTTTATAATATAATATGATTTAGGTCTTCTAAAACTGTAAAGCTTTAAAATTTTGATTATTTTGCACTTCATTCAAAATTTTTTGTTTATGAAAATCTTCAATTTCTTTACGATAATTTCTTTGAATGTATAAGAGAGTGATATTATAAGATAGTGGAGTAATACGAATAAGGTTTGATTAAGAGTTTCATATTATAATATCTTATATGTATAAACTCGATTCCAAATAAATTAGTATGTAAAGATAAAATTTGGATCTAAAGTTAATATTGAAGGAATATAAGAAGTTGATAACCTAGAATAATTTATTGTGTGATGATTGGTACTTGAAATTTGAATAATCAGAGACAAGATAAGTAACGCTCTTATAGTTATAATTTGTCATTATAAGTGGTGATTATAGATGTCCTGAAACGTTAAAGGGTAACTAAACATCATTAGGTGAGAATATCTATATATACCCCACTCTAATTTAATATTTCAATATTAAAGTATTTAAGTGCTATAAATCAAAATTCTTCTATAAGTGATGTAGATCATGTATCTGTTCATTTATGAGACTTCAATAATGTGATGGTGAATCATAATGTGTACTATGAATTTAATCATGTGGTTATGTATAAGAGAATTTGGAAAATAATGCTTATAATGAGTTAATGATTATTGGCTTGAGAGAATGTTGTTTGCATTGCGAGGCATAGTGATGATTACTACTAATTGTTGATTAATTGTGATTGAAATGTGAGAAAAATTATAATTGTAATGTGATTGAATTTATATCATTACTAATATGCTAAAAACTGTAGCACGACTTGCATTGGAAATGTGAATGAATATTGTGGCCATGTAAGAGAGCATGGTGCTGTTATATATATGTTATGTTTTATGTGTCCTGCATGCCTCATGATAAGGAATAATTGAATTGTATTGAGATTGTGTTAAAATTGTGATTCATAGAGTCGAGCTTTATTGTGCATATTACGATGTGAAATATGCCATGAGTAGCATTTGAAATGAGAAATATGATAGGGCATAGATTTGAAAGTTGGATGGAAAATTTTCGGCAATTGCCTATGGAGGGTATAAGGCAGACCCGAGAGGAATAATGATAGATAGCTTGTGGAGGATATAAGGATGACTTGCGAGATAAAAGGCAAATGCATGTAATTTTAATATGATTGATATTCCTTATGATGTGACATGAAAACTTGTTTGTGATGGAATATCTTTTATTGATGAGATTGTGATGATGTGATTATAATTGAGCCACTATGACTATTTGTGCATGTGATAATCTCCTAGAATGTGTGTGCATGATATGGTATCGATACTGTATACCAATAAATGGTTGAGATATTCTGACTTATGATGAGAATTATAAAGTCTAAGTTGTATGCAGGTGAATGCACAAATCTAAAGCTTGATTCTATATGTCCCAGAAACTTAGGGAGTATAGGCTATATTTATTTATATACTAAACACCTAAATTAGTATTTGAACAGTAATGAAATTAATTTGATGTTTAGTAGTAGTAGATATATGCTTATTGAGTTCTTGTAACTCATTCCTTTTGTTTTTTAATATTTTTAGGTTAAGGTAAGAGTATTTGAACTTATTGCATCTATGGAAAATCAAAGACAACTTAGTTGAAGGATTTTGACACTTAGATTAGGACTAAAGTATACATATGGAGATTATATTTATTCAACACTTGATGTGTTGAATCATTTATCTCTGTGTGTGTGTATATATATAGTAAGACTTTGTAGTATTATGTATAGTAATCATGTTGTTGTATTTGAGAATTTACAGGCTTTGTAAGTTAGGGTGAGTGACCCTTGGAAAGGTTCGAAAAACAAAGGAAACTTTGTTTGTTTTTCTATAAGAATTTACAATATGATTTAAGTTCTCATGGAAATACATATATTTCCATTGGGTAGAAATAGTGGAATTAGTGGTGAGGTTGGTGAAGATCGGGTATCGAGATCCACATCGATTATGATTGGGTTCGGGTTGTGATAGATATAATATGTTAAGTCTCTTCCAAGCCAATTTTAAGCATTCAATATATAAAATTACTAGCTAAGTAAGTTTCACTTTGTGAAAATCACCTACGTTTTAAAAATTAGCAAAGTTTAAATTACTTATTTTTTACCATCTAGTAAATGTATCAAGAAAAGTTTTTATTTTTTGCTTTGCTGGTATGAATTTGTATGTAAAACTTGTATGATACGATGGAATTAGTTACTCATTTGGGCCTAATTAATAGAGTCACATGGAAAGTTCTTACTGATCCTATAATATACTTAGCCAAAGGTGATATTTTCCTCCTTAGATACTTCAATTCGGACTAATGAATGGAATAACATAGCTTGACTGAATAAGATTAATCTTATTTGTAGAATTCATAGTTTATTCTCAAATAAGAAATAAATTCAATATGTAGAAGAACTGAATTTGAAATTGATATTTGAGAATGTGAGATCTAATTAGCTATAATCACCTTTTTTTATTCAGGACGATAACCAATTAGCTTATTTCATTTTCTTTCTACTTTCTTATACTTTTTGGTTTTGCACTTGTATGGCTTCACTATGGGACTATCATTTTCATTGGTAGGTCACAGTCACTTCTAACAAATTATTGAACCTTCTATGTAAAACTATAAAAAAAATTATTAAAACTAAAAAATATTATTAGGTGATAAGCGATATCGAGGCTTAGGAACATGGTTGTGAGGCACAAAATTAGATTCATAGTCTATTATTAGACTACTTTAAAGGATCAAGAATTCTTTAACTTTTTTGTGTCCATTACTTCTTTAAAACAAGCATATTTCTTGTATCAATAATCTTGTTTGAGTTCCATTTATCTTTATATATGTAATCTACAAATGGAGAAAGAGAGATCTATCATTAGATGATACAATTGAAGAATTCCTCCGAAGCTATGACAATATCATGCCAATAAGATACTCTTACTTGGACATAAAGAATATCACTAAAGGATTCAAACATAAACTTTGGTGAAGGAAGCTCTGGCTCAATTTACAGTGGACAACTTCGCAAGCGACACTTAGTTGTATTCAAGATGCTAGGTGGCAAATCCAAACTAATGACTAAGAATTTATCAATGAAGTTGCCACTATTGGAAAAATCCTCTATGTTGATGCCATTCACCTCATTGGCTTCTGCATTGAAGGATTAAAACGAGCTTTTGTATATGAGTTCATGGTTAATGGTTCTATAAACAAACACATTTTGTCTAGAGGAGGAATTGTTCCCTTGTGCTACAAGAAAATGTTCAAGATTGCTCTTGGCATGGCTCTTAGGATTGAATACCAACATAGAGGGTGTGACTTGCAGATTCTTCACTTTGACATCAAGCTTCATAATATTCTTCTAGATGAGAACTTTGCTCCAAAGGTTTTGGAATTTGAGCTAGCCAAATTGTGTCCTATTGAAAATAGCAGTGTCCTTAACGACAACAAGAGGGACCTTGGCTATGCCTTCAAAATTGTTCTTGTTGATTAGAGGAAAATTTGTAATGCCATATCCTCAATTGAGTTAGACAATCACTATATATAATATAATAGAGAATACATATCATAAAATATAAGTGATGTGGGATATAATGCTACTTATTTACTAACATTCCCCCTTAAGATGGGCTATAGATATTAATCATGCCCAACTTGTTATAAATTCTATCAACTCGTTTTGATGAAAGAGCCTTAGTAAATAAATCAACTAATTGTTCTCCAGTTCTAATATGTATAAGACTAATAACTCTTTCTTGTAATTTTTGCCTAACAAAGTGACAGTCAACCTCTATATACTTAGTTCAATCATGAAAAATCGGATTCAAAGCAATATGAGTAGCAGCTCGATTGTCACATTACAATTGCATAATTCCATGAGTCTTGATGCCAAGTTGCTGAAGAAGGGTTATAAATATCAATCATGCCCAACTTGTTATAAATTCTATCAACCCATTTTGCTGAAAGAGCCTTAGTAAATAAATCAACTAATTGTTCCCTAATTCTAATATGTATAAGATCGATAACTCCTTCTTGTAATTTTTGCCTAACAAAGTGACAGTCAACCTCTATATGCTTAGTTCGTTCATAAAAAATCGGATTTGAAGCAATATGAGTAGCAGCTCGATTGTCACACCACAATTGCATAATTCCATGAGTCTTGATGCCAAGTTGCTGAAGAAGGTAAGCAACCTATACAAGTTCAGATGTAGCATGAGCTATAGCTCGATATTCAAACTCTGCACTGGAGCGAGATACAATTGCTTGTTTCTTATTTTTTCACAACACAAGGTTTCCTCCAACAAACACACAATACCCAGAAGTAGATCTCCGATCTATGGGACATCCTGCCTAATCTGCATTAAAAAAAGTTTTTACTCTGTAATGACCATGATTTTTATATAAAACTCCTCGATTAGGTGTCTTCTTCAAATACTTCAAAATGTGTGTAAGAGCATCCCAATAAGAGGTTCTTGGAGAGTTCATAAATTGATTAACTACACTTACCGAAAGGGTAATGTCAGGCCTAGTTATAGTAAGGTAGTTCAATTTTCCTACCAATCTCCTGTACCACTTAGAATTTTCAAGTAACTCCCCATCTTCAGGACTAAACTTCATATTTGTAATCATAGGAGTTTCGCATGGTTTAACACTAATTATCCCTATTTTATTCAAGAGGTCAAGCACATATTTTCTTTGAGACAAGAAAACTCCTTTCCTTCCTCGAGCAATATCAATGCCTAAGAAATATCAAAGTGCTCCTAGGTCTTTAGTCTGGAATTTAGCTTGAAGAAAAGCTTTTAATTGTGAAATACCCAGTTTGTCACTCTTAGTAATCACAATATCATCAACATATACAACTAAAAGAATACATCCTGAATCAGATTGCCTATAAAATACAGAGTGATCATGATAACTTTTTTTCATTCCAAATTCTGTCACTACTTCACTAAATCTTCCAAACCAAACTCGAGGAGATTACTTCAACCCATATAATGATTTCTTCAAATGCAGTACCTTTTCACACTTCCCCTGAGCAACAAACCCAGGTGGTTGCTCCATATACACTTCTTTATGCAAATCTCTATGTAAAAATGTATTTTTAACATCCAATTAGTGAAAAGACTAGTTATTAGTAGCAGCAAGAGAGATAAGCAATTGAACTGAAGTAATTTTCGCCACGGGGGAAAAGGTCTCTAAGTAATCAATGCCACAGGTCTGAGTATATCCTTTAACTACTAAACGAGCTTTCAAATGAGCAATAGAACCATTCGGATGCACTTTCACAGTAAATACCCATTTATAACTAATGGATTATTTACCATCAGGTAAAGGTATAAAATCCCATGTCTGATTTGCCTCAAGAGCTGTCATTTCTTCTTCTATAGCAGCACACCACCTATCATGAGAAAGAGCTTCGAAATATGACATAGGAACAGCAATACTGTCTAAAGAGGCAATAAAAGATCGAGAAGAAGTAGGTAAAGAAGAATATGACACATAGTTTGAAATGAAATATGGGTGGTTAGAGTTACCTTTCTAGATACAAGTACGAATACCTTTTTAAAGAGCAATAGGTAGATCCAAATCAGAAGATACAGGAGGAGGATTTGATGAAGAAGGAGCCGATAAGGGAGATGAAGCTAACAGATCGTTTGGAATGAAGTTTGGACTAGATGATTGTGGCTTATCTAGTGGAGGAGTTGCTAAAGGTACCTACACTCTACGAGAGTAAACATATTTAATGGGAGGTTGAATCCAATTATGTTGTGGAGAAACCTGTAGATTTTGTGAGGGAGGAGATACAAGGAAATATTTGTCAACAGGTTCTGAATTCAGCAAGGTGGAGGAAGATGGAGAAGACCTAAAGAATGAAGTAAATTCGAAAAATGTAACATCAAAAGATACAATATAACGATTTAAGTTAGGAGAAAAACATCGATACCCTTTTTAAGTACGAGAATATCCAAAAAAAATATATTTCAAAGACCGAGGATCTAATTTGGATACCTGTGGACGATTATCATGAACGAAACATGTACACCCAAAAATATGTGGAGGAATAGGAAATAAGGACTTAGAGGGGAACAAAATAGAAAAAGGTACTTGATCATCAAGGATTAAAAAAGGCATGCGATTTATCAAAAAAGAAGCTATAAAAACTGCATTTGCCCAAAAAACTTTAGGAACCTTCATTTGAAATAAAAGTGCATAACTTTCGTAAAGATACCAATGAAGGGTGATCAAAATGACAATGCAATTGATGTGGAGTGGGGGTAGCAACAGTAATTGATTGAGTAACTTTATCATCTAGTATGTACAATCCCCCAGATTCATATTCCCTACAAAAAATCTTCTTCGTCAACAGATCCTGAAACACACAATAACCAGGAAAGAAGAAACACTACAATTATAAGTACGTGTAATTTAGCTGACTAAAAGTAAATTGAATAGGAAATTTGGGAGACATAAAACGTTGGATAAAGAAATATCAGAAGTAACATTAACCATACCACTTCCGATAATAGAAGCAATAGACCCATTGGCTAAAGTAATGTGAGAAGGGTGAGAGGTATTGAAGGAAGACACGATACCTATTTAACCCGTCGTATGATCAGTGGCTCTAGAATCAATGATCCATCTAGAATTGAAATTGGAGAGACATGTAATATGATTACTTATTTGAACTATTGAGGTAATGGATTGAGTAGGTGATGATTGTAAAGAGGCATTCAATTGCAAATACTCAGCATATTCACTATCAAACAGTACTTTACCATTGTTTCTTGATTTTTCTAGAGTATTAGAACCCTTAAACTTGTTTGTGACATTAGAACCAGTATCCATGATGAAATTTATCCAGCCAGCAAATTAAGAAAAACAGAAAATTACTCGAAAAATAGAAAAACACTGCTTGGAGGCATAGAATCGCAAAAACAACTTCACAGAATGATTAACTGACCTTCGAAATAGTACCTGAACAAAGGTTGCCTCTAAATGCAATCTCACACACCATCACGCGCTACCCAAATCCTCTGTGCGTGTGTCACGCGCCTCTGTACAACACGTGCGTGTATGTCATGCGCCACCCCACTTGGATTGCCTTACCACGATCTATCTGCCAGTGTGCCCAAATCTTCTTTCCGGTGGCCAAAACCCCTCCAATGGCTCTAAACAGTACTCCGCCACTCTCCTTTAACATTGTACATTGCCACCATAGCACCGCCATGATTTGGGCTTCCTCTAATATGCGGCTTAGTTCGCTACTAGTCCCACTATGACTTTTTTAGTCACACATTAAAAATAAATAAAAAGAAGGGGAGAAGAAGAAGAGAGAAAGGGTTGGGTTTTTTCTCTCTCTCTCTCTTTTTTTAAATCAGAGTGGGAGAAGAATATCAAGAAGGCTCTAGATACCATGTTGATTAGAGGAAAATTTGTAATGCTATATCTTCAATTGAGTTAGACAGTCACTATATATAATATAATAGATAATACATATCATAAAATATAAGTGATGTGAGACATAATGCTACTTATCTACTAACAGTTCTATAAGAACATTGGAGATATATCATACAAAGTGGATTTTTATAACTTTGGAAATTTGCTCATGGAAATAGCAAGTAGGAGGAAGAACATGAATGACCCCGCAGATTATTTGAGTTAGGTTACTTCCCTTCTTAGGTTTATAACTAATTCAAAGGAGGGAAAGAGATAGATTTGGAGAATGCTACAGAGGAGGATAAGGAAATACAAAAGATGATGATAATAGTGAAATTATGGTATACACCGATCAAGCATAGTGATCTTCCTTCTGTGAACAAAGTGGTGGAGTTGCTTGAAGGAAAATTGGAATTACTGCAAATGCCTCCAAAGGGAATGCCAGAAGAGGGTATAGGACCCTTCAAGAATTTGCCATGGTTGCCGCCTGGTGGTTCTTTACATTCACTTAGTTCTGTTGTAAAAACTATTTATTTAGCCCAAACTCTGTGTCATCACCTCAAATGAATAATCCTTTTGATTTAATTTATCTTAAATGATATCTCTGGTTTAGAAATAAGCAATTTTATGAATCCACTGTCTATTAAAAGGAATGTACAATTCACTTTCAAATGGGAGTGTATTAAACGCTATTTTTTTTTCTTCCCTTTTTTCTTTCAAATTCAGTGCCTATAAAAGAAATTTAATGCACACAAGAAGAATTGTAAGAAAGTTATACTCCCTTTAATTATGCGAGCAATAATCACACGTAACTTCCACTAATAACTTGAAATCCATAACATTGTATCATTTTTGTCTCCATTGACAGTCCATCTAGTCGTTGGATTCCTAATATGTGTATTCATGAAGGAAATAAGTGTTCGTTGCCATGCGATGAAGTTAGCTTGATGACGTAGAACACTAAGTTGTCTACAGCGAGAGTCTTGGCATCACCCTTATTTAATTCAGTGGTGGAGAACTTCAGTCCCTCCCAAAGCATCGATTGTAATACACTGGCTCACGGTTGTGAATTAAAATAATAAAAATAAAAAATGACCAAAAAAATTGGATTGGCTGTAGATTTGAAAAACATTTCTAATCGTGCATTAGCATTAAAATATTAAAATCCAAGTATTATTGTGGAGTTGTGACATATCACGTGTTTTAATATTATAGACTTATAGTTGAATAAATGTTACAAAATAAGGAATTATTAATTAATTTATTAAAATATTAGAAATAATAACACTATTCTTTTAAGCATTGTAATATGATCAGAAATATTTATTAAATTTGTAGTAGAATTCTAAATTCAAATTATAAAGACTGTGGAGTTGCTAGCAACCTTTTTCATTTAGGCTTCATTTGTTTTTAGAAGATAATAAATGTAGAAAGTTTTCATTTTTTTTTTGTTTAGAAATGAAGGAGTATTGTATGTCTTTATATATTGTGATTAAAAAAATGATCTCTAGAATTATGATAAAGAAAAAAAATAACTTGTTCTATTTTAAAAATGAAACTTTCTCTCACTAAACTTATTATATTTAATATTAAAAATATTAATAATTTTTTGATTATTTTAATAGTTTATAGTTATATTCTTATAAAAAATATTTTCTGTCATAAATGAACAATATCATATCATATTCATCCAAAAGTTAAGCATATTGGAGTAGCCAACTACCATCCATGTGCGGAAGTATCGGATGCCCCTTGGAAATGCAGTTCCTTTGAAGTTCCCTTAAATGGTTAAATTGGAATCATTTAGCATACTGGCAACTAATCACATCCTTTTTTTTGAAAAACCACTTTAACACACAAAGAAATACTTTGATTCATTGAATCATTGATCTCAAGGTCTCAGTTGATAACAACAATTTATTTTGAACTAGTTGATATTCTTCAAATTATCATCTAATTCAGTAAAGGGTTTAATTAGTTATTTTTCAAAATTAATATTTATTTTCAAGTTTTACGAAAAATTGTAATTTTCATGTTTGCATATAAAACGTGCAAACTTTTGAGAGCTACTTTGAAAAAAAAAATTGTAAGTCTATGCCAAAATCTTATGAACCATGCATCAGAGGTTTCAAAACTTTGTTAATAAATTATGCGTGCAACATAAAATTTTCTTACTTTAGAAGAAAAGTGGGGAAAAAAAATACCTCATAAAACTTGGTAACAGTCATAGTTTAAAAATAACAAAATTAATTTACAACTATATATATATATATATATATATATATATATATATATATATATATATATATATATATATATATATATATATATATATATATATATATATATATATATATAAGTAAAGAAAACAAATTTTTATTTTGAAGTTAAAAATTGAAATTTTGTCCACACAGAAAACATGGTTTTTTAAATAATGATGATACTCGCATCGGAGCATTTTTTTCCATTGAATTTATATGTAGCCCTTATCAATCATTAACCCTACGTTTGATAGAGATGAAGATAAGGACGAAATTCTCCATTTGAATGGAGGGAAAAGAAAAAAAATAGAAAAAAATAAATTAATTTGCAATTAATATTATTTTATATATTATTTTGAATTTTTTATTTTTAATTAAATTTTAAAATTTTCATTTTTTATTTTTTACATTCCTCCCTGCTAAAATATGAAATAAAATTTATGAAGATACATCATGAGCAATAAGTACCTTTATTTATTAGATACCTGACTGCATTTTTAATAATGATAAAATGATATTTCCATTAGCAGGTGTTTAGGCAATCGAGATGAAAACCAGGAAGGAAGATAACTAGGATGAGTGTGATTTACGATTTTCACATGGAATTAGTGCTTTCGCTTCACATTAATTCTGCCCATTTATTATATTTGGATCGATTTGATCAGTTTAATTAATAAATGAGGAATTAATAATTGATTTGATCTCTCTTACCATTAAATTAATTTGATGTATGAATCAATAAAAAATCAGTTTAATTATTAATTTTCTAATTAAGTTGATTGAATTATTATATTATATTATATCCATAATTTTAAAAAAATTATTTTATTTGATTATAAAATTTTATATAATTTTGAATTATTTTCTTTCTATTATCACATTTTGATGAATCATAGTATGAATTTATTATTATTTTACTTATTAAATATGTATTTTTTATATAAATTTATATTTTTAGATTATAAACGATTGATTCAATAACTCATTAGTTGAAATAGTGACACAATAAACTAGGCTTTCATCTAATTTATTGTTGGATTCAATTTCAATAATTGTGAATCTACTACAAATCATTTGTTCAATCAAAATTTCATAATAACACCGTCATATTTAATTATTCAATTTTAATTAATAATACTATGAACACCATAGGAATTTCATGGAGAGGTTTTCAGAAAGCAATATAAGAAGCTTTTTTTTATCTACTATGGATGTGATTTTCATATTTTTATGTGAAATGCAAACATAACCACACCATGCTCTAGACTCCTTATAGAAGTTTTAATATGTGGGAAAATATGTACATATAAAAATAAAAATTTAAATTATTATAAAATAATTAAATATTTAAATAAAAATAAAATATAATAATATTTATCTTTTGATCAATTAAATAAGTTTATGGCATAAATTTGTATAAATTTATGATATTTTGGCGGGTGCAATCTAGATCTGCTCGTGCTCTCTAGTACAATTGGTCAAAAGTTGAACGTATACATTGGAATTTAAATACAGATAATAAACTATAGCATCCATTAGTATAAATGCAAATCAATTAGATAATGTTGAGAGTAGCATCTACAAGTGTCATGAAAATATAGATTTAGATTATGGAAATGATAATTAATATAGTGCAGCGGTCCTTGAAGAACATGGTAAACGACAGACAGCATTTGATCTCAAGCAGTTCGCTTGTGTTGTTTCATTGAATTATCACCTACAATGAAAAATATGAAGTATCTTTTTAAATTTTTTGGATGAACTGATTTTATCCCTTTTTTTTTTTTAAGAATTTGGAAATAATTCTCTTAAATCATGTATAATTTGAAATTAACATACGTTGTTAATTTAATTTATTATTTTATCAAATTTAATATTTTTTATTTTTTAAATAGGAATCATATTATTATAGTATATTAATTTATTTTATTATTTTTTACAAATAATTTTTATGTTATATAATTAAGAGGAATTGAATTAGAGATATAGAATTTTAATTAAATAATAAAAAATTACAAAATTATATGTGAAAAAATGATAAAATAAATTAATATATTATAATATTATAATTATTATTTAAAAAGATCATAAAAAATCATATAATTTAATAACAAATTAATTAAGTTGATAATATAGATTAATTTCAATTTTTTAAAATTTAAGAAAGTAATTTTCTTAATTTTCAACAGAAAAAAAATCCAACTACAATAAAATCGAATAAAATATTTTATACTTATTTAAAAATATTAATAATAAAATGGTGTGCATCTATCCATCTATTAATCTATTAATAACTATGATAGAGGCTTTGAAACTCTTCTTTATCTTCCCTCTTCCTTTGTCCTTGTAAAGAATTTCCCATCGATAATATTGGGGAAAATAGTGAAAATACTCCCTTTTTTCCTTATTCACCATTTTGTTTAGCTTTTTTCAGTAATTAATTGATTATATTAATAATTAATTAATTACATATCAATTGATTTGATTAACTAATACTTATAGCATTTATAGTTTGATAATTTGTATAAAAATGTTTAATAAAATGAGTTATCTATTATTAATTATATGTAAAATGACATAAAAATACATATATATGTTTTATAACTTATTAGAGTATCTTTTTTATTTAAAATATTTTAGATTACAATATATTATTTATTAGATTAAATTTTCTTTTGAAAATAGACCATTATAATTTATTACATATAATTGATTTTCCTCTATGAAATAAACACTTATCATTTTATAGTTAAGTAATTCTTATAACATCACGGCTAACTCTCGTTGTGATTGACATAGAACCCACTTTACCAATTTTCCCTAGCTTCACATGTTCACATTCAATATCCTTATCTACATGCATAAAACATCTAAAGCAATTACTAATATGTTTAAAATTAATAAATAAAAGGACGTTATTTATCAATTTAAAATAGGAGAAGTGAGGCTTGTTTATATACTTACATGTTTAAAGATAAGTTGACATAACTAATCTTAGTGAACAACAGAGTTTCTACCTTATTATCCCTTTCCACAGTTCAAAACCTAAGAAACATTCCAATTTGCAAATGAAATATCAAATAGCTACCTATAGCCATGTTGAAGAAAATCTTAGAGGACCTATCCTTATTGTGGTGGCGATAGAGGCACTTCAACTTGAGAATTTACAATATTAAACACAAAGGAGTAAGTCTATGACTTATAGAGTAAACATTCTAAGAAAAGAATTATAATACAACTAAGCTTTATTAATAGAATTTGTCCTTCTTTATACATAACCTAGCCTTACATAAGTTCATAAAAAGTGGATTTTTAAATGCATGACAAAAAGTGCATCACCATATCATTATCTAGAGTGCTAACTTAATAATTTCACAAAATGGTATACATATATTAGAAAACAAATAAATTTTCTTGTAAATCTTATCTATCTTTATCCTTTCACAAACTTAATTTTATCTCCTTACAAACATTTACTGGATTAAGTTTTCAAGTCATAACAATATCAATATGCCCTTATTTCAATTTCTTTCAATTTTTATGAATAGTAGCATGATTTCATATCAGACATCATAAGGAAATATTGATAACAAACTTTCAAAATGTTGCAACATCATCATGCTTCTTTGTATAGTCTCACATTGTTCATTCAATATCATTTGATACATATTAGATCATGTTAGCATCATGGTACAATTTACACACATTAACACTTGACAAATAATAATGATTGAAAATAATAATTTTATAATCAATTATAAGATCCCAAAGGCAAGGTCCTTAGGCATATAATCGATTATACCTTTTCAAAAAGAAAAATTCTCAAGCATACTTGATTATATAATCGATTATAAGTTGGTAGAGAACAAATCCTTAAGAGAATAATTGATTATGCCTACTTATACAACATGTTTGTTGGACATAATCAATTATAGCCTTGTTTTTTACAAAATTTTCTTCAAAAATCATTGTTCATTCACTCCAAATTCATTTCTTAGGCTACCTAACTTAATTAAACCATCATATATTACATTCACACCATCATATACACTAGATTCAATACTGAATTTAATCAAATCAATCATTCACATCATTTTCCTCAAGATTTATGAAAGTATAGAAAAATCTAGCCTTAACAAATTCAAATCATAAATAAAAACTCAAATCTAATTAGAATGTCTACATAACTTGTATAAAGGAAATGAATAGAATATCAGATTATGGTTAGTTGCCCCTAATCATCCAAAATCAATAAATTTGAAGTTAAGGTTCCAAGTCCTCTTTTTCTAAACCAAACTCTAAATCATCTAAATTTTAGGGAGATTTGGAAAAGAAAGATTGCAAAGATTGAAGTTTATAAAGGTTTACCTTGATTGTGGTAAAAAGAATGATAAAGACTTATGCATTTTTTTAGCTTGCTCAATAAAGAGGGAAACGAAAAGAGGAAGATGAAGGTTTTAATGTGTTGTATGGAAAAGTAAGGAATTGTTGAAAATGAGAAAATAAAAAGGAAATTGGGCCAAGGGCAAAATGGAAAATTTTTTCTTAATCTCCGCCTCACTTTAACATTCAAACCTAATTAAATTCAACCCTTAAATATTTCATTTTATTTTTCTATCAATTATTTCATAAAAAATTATTTTAGATTTATACTATAATAATTAATTACTTTTTTCAATAAATAAAATCTTAAATTTCAAGGGATGTAACATATAATAATTAATAGATGTGATAACTATTAAAATTTATTTTTATCCATTTTAAAAATAAAATTTAAAATTTATATAGCTATTATTAAGAATATTGATAAATTATATATTTTAGGTATAAAACTTATATTTTATAAGCAATATTGTATTGTTGTTTCTTATTTTAAATATTTATTATTTTTACTTCAAAAGATAATATTTGGCAAAAAATTAATAATTTTACCCATATATGTTTTATTATTCTTTATGAAATGATACATGTATTTCCTACTTTTTTATATAATTTGACAAAAGGAAATTGATTTTATTCATGTATGTTTTTCATTATTATGTTTATATTTTAATATAATTTAGGGAAAAATACTTTAACTTCCTCTAAAATTTAAGGATCGTTTAGTTCAATTAGCAAAATAAATAAATAAATTAACAAAGGGAAATAGGAGTAAAAAAATTGAATACTCTATGATTGGCCACTTTATTTAGTTCAAATAAGAAAGAGAATCAAGTTTCCTTAATTTACTTTATTAATAATCGATACAATAAGGGAAAATTAACTTATTTATTATTATCATTATAATTATTATCTTATTATTTATAATTATACTTATTTATCATTTACTATTATTCATATTATTAAATAATATTACTTTTAGAATTATTTATTATTTTAATATTATATCATTATTAATAGTTAGTATTATTATTTTATTATTAACTATTTATTATTGTTAGAGATAACAAAGATGAAATTTAAAATGAGAGAATTGAATTTCTTAAAAACCGAGAGAATTATCATTACCTTATTTAGGGTAACTTTATTGAAGGAAAATGGGAAAAGAAAATAAAATTTTTTTGAACTAAATATATATATATATATATATATATATATAAAGAAAATAAAATTTCTTAATTCCCTTTCTCGATACAACCCTTTAATAAAATTACATGAATCTCCTTCTAATTTCAAAACTTATTAAAATAGATTTAAAATATAAAATAATACTATATTTAAACTAAAATTTGAATTTTCCTTCAATAAAATGGCGATGAAAGATGATTATAAATTTAAATAAAATAATATGCAATAATAAAAGTATTTTGTTATCAAATATTTGCTTTAATTAAGTTTAAATTGTTAAAAAATCATTATACTAACATCCAAATTTGACATTCTTACCAATCATAATGTAGTTATTTTTACTTAATGAAAGTATATTTTTAATTACAAAATGCTCATAGTATCTTGTATTGGTAAATTTGGATTGTGTAGCCATGTTGTCTCACTACTTCTTAATGAAAAATTCAAGTTTGGGTTTAAATACTACTTTTTCTTTTATATTTTAAAGGAAGTGACTTGTCAAAATAAGCTAGCCATGTCTCATTAAGTTAGGCAAAAATTGAATATCAAACTAATCCTAGTTCAGATTGCTTTTTCACTAAATTAGGATCAGATCAAGTTGTTACAGTGCTAGCCACAATCTTAGTCCTAAATGAACATTCACTAGGTGGTTTCAGATGAGTTTTATGTTTTTAAATATTAATTTCATATCAATATTATTAATTAATAAAAATTATTATTGTTATTGTTGTTATTATTTTAAATGTAATCTATTTATTTTTAAGTACAAAAATTATATTAAAGTAACAATAACTAGGAAGAACAAGTTGTAAAGAACCCTTCTTCTAGAAAAATCACATTCCAAACTTTTAGTAATATTAAAAAACTTTAGTTTGAATTTTTGTTTAAAACTTACAAATTGTAATTTTAATATAAAATATTAAAGTTCTTTTTGAAAAATCTTTTCTAACTTTAATGGAATTATGAAAATTTATTATTAGCATTAATTTTAGATATGTCTAATATTAAAATTGTAAGAAAATAAATTAAAGCAAATTATTTTTTACACGAAAACCCCCCAAAGTAAATAGGTAAAAACCATGGAACTTAATTTAAAGATTTTTCATTATTTATAAACAAAATAGGTATAAATATTTTACTAACTAATTTTATAATAAATGAATTTATCATTATTTATAATATTTGTCTCCTTTCACTAAATGTTAATATATTTTCTCTCAAATTGTCTTGTTGTATATCTTGTGCATTATACCAATTCTTTAATTAAATGATTATCTTTAAGTTCTCATAACTCGTTAATAAATGCTTGTCATCCAAAATTTATGCTTAAAAGGAAAATACACTTTTCACCTCTAAATACATTGCAACAATTAATATAACACAACTCATAAGAAAAAGTATATAAAGTTGTGTCTTTTATGCTTTTCATCATGTTAAAATATCAAATCTTTATATATTAACTAGCTATAAATAATAAAGAGTTAAGCTCATGGTTAAGGAATTATTAGTTACACGTAAGAAATTATTATAATTTTCAAGATATGAGATAAATGTATTTGAAGAAAATGACGAACCTACACATAAATGTGAAGAAATAAATTTACCACCATATATGTTAAAAATCATATGCAACAAGTTATTTACATTATGCATATTTGACTTTACATCAAATTTATACTACATATTTTCATGGTATTTATTTAATGTATTTTTCATTCCTTTTTGTTTACATTTAGGATCCATAATTATAGTTATAATATATAAATAAGAAATATTTTTATAATATTTATTTTATTTTGATAAGAATTCATTAAAAGCATAATCAAAACCATTAATACTTTTAAATTTTAAAAATACATAACTATAATTAAGCAAAACTCTGACTAGTGAATGATATGAAAGATAATAAGAACTAAATAAAGAATTAATTAATCTATAAAATATTAGTAAAAATTATAAGTAAATTTGTACTCTTTTCAATTTTGTATTTTGAAGATGATGATTACCTTGCATTGCAAGCATACATTATATGTTACATTGCAAACATATATAAACTACGAAATACTTAAAGTCAAAGACAAAGCATTTTTTATTTATTTTTTTAATCTTAGTGAATTTGACATAAAGAAGGCAAAAAAGTTTTATTTTAACTATTCTTAACTTTATTAAAATGAAATGTAATTATCTATTTTAATAAATTTTTATAATATATGTTAATAGGAAACATATCAAGTAAGAAGAGTCATTATATCTCTCATAATTTAAAATGTTTTTGTGAAAGGATAATAAAATTTGTATAAAGAAATATAAGATAAAATTTTATATAGGAAACAATGATTTGAAAAGGTTTGAAATGAAAATTTTGTGTGAAATAATTGAGAGAAAGTGGATAAAGTGAAATATATAAGGGCTAAATATGTTTAAGATTGAATAATTGAATATGAAGGAGATTTAAGGAACTTTTTCCATTTTGCCTTCAGTTATCCCCCTTACTCTTCAACCATTATTCATCATTTTATGACCTAAACCTTTACTCTTCTCCTCTTCTTGTCCTCTCTAACCAAAGAAGGGCATTCCTCACCAAGTTATGCATATTCTTTATTTAAAATGTCACAATTCATTTAGCTTATGACCAACATGGAACTCAAGTCCTAATTTCCATAAGCTAATTTATACTCTAAAATTGGTGCCATCATATAGCTATTAACATGCAAATATATTTTATAAATATTTCCAATATATATAATTAAGTTGTCACATTGTATCATATTATGTTATACCTACAAGGCCCAAAAATATTTCTATTTACAAACTATAAATAACTATGATGGCTTTCCACAAATTGTGCCTTAAAAGGTTCACTCTTATGGTGCTAACAAAGAAGGCATTCTATTGGAGTATCTATAAAATAAAATATTTAAAAATAATGAGTTTAAAAATCAATACTAAATAAACTAGAAATAAATTAAGGGTGTTTGCAATACCCTTTTTGAATAAATTATTTCATCTATAAGAAATAAACTTTTACAAAACAAGTAATAACGTTGATAATATTTCTAACTAAATGAGAATTAATAAATAAATAAGATAAAAATCATTTAAGTCTCCTTGTGTCTTTAAATCAACCTTATCCCTTCACAAACTTATCATTGCCCCTCTACTGCTTGTTTATCCCTTCATAAATATTTCGGTACTATATTATGTATCATATATTTCATTCATCCCTTTCCACATTTCAATCATAAATCCATTGCACTCGTATAATTCATCATTAAAGCTAATGATAAATACATCCGCATTTTAATTATATTAATATAAGAATTACAAAACTAAATTGAATCACATATCCTAATTATACATATGAATCTAGGAATAATCTAGTGATAGTCAATTATGAGAGTCGACTATGAGTTTCAATAATGCAAGTCTAAAAGTCATGATTAATTATGATAGTTAACTATCCTTATCCAGAAACTAGACATCTGGTAATAATTGACTATAATAATCAATTATAACATGTTGAGAAGAATTCTCTAAGGCTATAGTTGACTGTAGTAGTTGATTATTGGCATACAAAAGCTATAATTTTGTAAATAGTTAACTATAGCCTTTCTGCGAACAAATCCCAAGCTATTATCGATTATAATAATTGATTATAAGCTACTTTTTTTTATTCCCCATATGTTTCCACTATGCAATTGGCTAATTTCCCCAATGAGTTCATATAAACAATCACAACCCAAATTCTAATACCATTCAAGCATCGAAAATCATTTTTCACATCATAAGCAACAACAATCCATTTCATAATTCAATTATACCATATTCATTCATCAAATTTCCTATATACATAACATTTGAACTTAATAATGCAAAATATCATAAAATCATCTTGTTAGAATGGATTATTTACTTATTTGTATATGAAGGAGATATGAGGATATTGGAAAAGTAATTATTGGGCCTTACTAATACTAAATTAATAAAAAATTAAAATTAATACCAAAATCCTTATCTTCCTCACTTATAGTAAAAATTCTAGAAAGCATTAATCAAAGCTTAACATCAAGAAGATATACCTTGGTTCAACTAGAATTTTGAGATGAGAATTTGTTTTTCTTGATTGAATATTGGTAAAAGTTAGAAGAAGATGAAATTAGAAAAAAAATGAGAAAATGAAGGTTCGATGGTGTGGATAACCAAATTAAAAGGAAAGTTGGGCTTTTAGGATTATAAAGTGGTAAAGGGTAATTTTGTAATTTTAAGATAATTTAGCGGTAGTATAGATAAAATAATTTTTAAATCTCCTCTATACACACTTATTTAATTTTAATCACATGATAACCTTTATACAATCCATACCATTTTATTCTAAATTCTATCACCAAATTTTACTATTTCTAATAAATTCTCATTTCAAGTATAATTAATAATAAATAATTAGATATTTCCATATAAACATATATTTTAAAATATTACTAGTTTTTTAAAGGATGTAACATAAAGTAAAAAGCAAGCAACTTGCGATGTTGTTCATCTAGTACTTCTTCCATACAAAGTGAGTAAACACTTTAATGAATTTTAGATGGTTTGCATGATTGAGTTAATATAAACTAGGCATTTCTTTAAATTTCTAAAATTGATGGATTTGCTTGATTCAATTTGTAATCTTGGTTGAATCTAAAAGATATAGCATTATGGATGTGATATGTGATACATTGTTTAACTATTGTGACTCATAGAAGAAAATTCTAAGGATTGAGTAATAAATGAACAATAAATCACATGAAGATCTATAGAAAACAAACTTATAGTTAACTATGACAATAAGAGTTACCTTCTGAAGATTCATAGTTGAGTATGTAATTAACTATCACTTGAAAATCTAGCCTTAGGAGGTATATAGTAGACTATAACCTTAAGAAATGCTCTCTAAAGGTTTATAATTGAATATATAATTGACTATGTGTTGAAAGCTTGCTCACTAAATTTCTATAGCCGATTATGACATGAAGAGCTACTTTTAAAGATTTGTAGTTAAGTACATAGTTTACTATTGCTTGAAAATTTGCTCTCGGACAGTCCATAAGCGATTATCATCCCTTATACTTAGATGATTATGTGTGAGATTATTCTTGGATGTTATTTTGAATTTATTGTATATCAATTATTGTTAAAGGAAAGACATGTGGCCATGCATAGAGATATAATGATGTTATGAGATGGGTGTGTACTTTATAAATTGATTTGGCAAAGATTATATATGAATTACATCACTAGTATTTATTATTTTTTGAACTTTTTCACACATGAATGTTGTGTTATAAGTATAGAATTGAAATGTTAGTGAAACATTTGTTATATTGATATATTGTTCTATGAATAATATATGATAATATTAGGGAAGATATTATTTTTAGTGGTTATATACACTAGATTTGAGTGCTTATTTGTGAAAAGATAAGGTTCACTTGAGAAAGAAAAAGTTGGATTTGTGAAAGGATAAAGATAATTAAAAGTCATAACAAGATTTATATACTTTCTCTCTTTCTCTTAGTGACATGTAAAGAATGATGTTGAAATGTTATGATTAAGTGATTATGTTATAAAGATTAATAAACAACATAAGTATATTACATATGGATGTTCACAAATTGATGGATCAAACTTCCTTCTTTTTTGTAATGAAGGTATGATGTGTATATGTTCTTTAGATAAAACCCTAAATACTCTCTAAAAGGGATAAGTCATAAGCTTTGCATTGCAATATATATATATATATATATATATATATATATATATATATATATACATATATATAGATATATTTTTGTATGATATTTTACTAGTTGCTAATTGCTTACTAAGTTTCTAAAGAAGCTCACTTTCTTTTTATTTCTCCTTATTCTTTGAAGGATTATCCTTTTAGGTTCTTAGTTACTATTAAATAGGTTGGAAATAGGTCGTTTGAGAATTTGTTATTTAGGTAAATCATGAGATAATTAGCCTATATGTTCATAAATACTAGATTTGTATGTATGTATAAATATAATTCTCTTGCCTAAAAATAGGATCATAACATCTTGAAGAGATATGCATACACTTACATATCTAACATTATATTGAGCATAAAGGAAGGTTAATAAGTAGTTGCCTTTAGTAACTTTTTATACTAATTATGTGCCATAGGATGGGTTGTGATAAGAGTTTTTTCATGTGAGAAATGAAAGAAGTAAATTATAGCCTTAAGATCTTATATTGATGGTTACAATTAAAATATAATTGAAGATCACATGACTACTAAAAAAAGTCACATAATTACTTAAAAAAAATGCATGACTTTATGTTTTAATCTTAGCTTTTCAATGCTAGATCTAATAACTATGATTCATTTTTTTCACTTTCACATAAAAATATTTCTCTCATTTGACATGTCCCTAATGTTGATAATATTAAATATATAAATTCATTAATTTAGCATTAAAAATAATTTGATATTATTTTAATATATTAATATATATTTTTTAATTTATTAAAATTATAATTTTAATATACATATATACATACATTCTCACATATACTAATCAATTAATCTTATATTACTTATTATATGTTACCACATTAATAGTCTAATTCAATGACCTAATAAATTAGTACTTACCAATTTTAGTCTTTTACCAAATCAAGTTACTGTTATTATTTTTTATCCTAATCATAACTTCAAGTCAAATAAAATTATACTAATCTTAGACAAAATTGTTACACATTATCCATTTTGACAACTCTAAGTGTGAGTAAATTTTGAAACTACAGGGGAAGATTTGTATAATTTTATTAAAATTTAGGAGAAGTGAATGTATTTTCCCTTATAATTTAAAATACTTATCTAATTCTTATTTAAAAATATCTGAATATATTTTATTATATGTATCAGATTTCTCTTTGAAAAATAAATAATTATAATTTAGAGTTTTCTTATATATCACGTGTAGAAGCATAAAAATATTGTATAACTATGGAGAGTAGTGTTTTTTAAATATAAAATGTAAACCAATTATTTCAAAAAGATAAAATTTTTAATTTTTGAAAATAACTAATTGAGAATTAATAAGCTGAATAATTATATAACAAACACTCAAATAAATTAATTAACTTGGTCTAATAGTTAAAGGAACTTAAATCTATTAAAAAATTAATTAATCAATCAATAAGCTTTTTGTCAAATGCAGCCTCTTTATTTATTTTTTCGTTAATTGAACTTGCGGCCCTTTTGCTTTGCTTGTGTCTAAAAAAGGGAAAAAAGGACAAGGAAGGGTCCTTATCCTCAAAACAGCTTCTAATATTATAAAAATTCAGTGTTATTTTTCATATAAATGTTGCTATATATATTATTTTTTAATTCAATAATTTGATTTCATAAAAAAAACCTTTTTTTATAAAAATAGAATAGATAATTTTTCGTCAAATTAAAAAATAATACAATTAACAATATTTACATAAAAGTAGCAGAAGAAATTTTTTTCCCTTACCTTCTAATCTACATTCTTCCTTAAACAGGTTTCACATTATATTTGATCATTATGATTACGATTAGGATAAAAGAAATCAATTATCTAATCTTTTTTCATTTTATTACATCTCAAGAGGAATGTTTGTTCTTCGATTTTTCTGATAAATCATGAAGGCATCAATTCCTTATCTATTACAATAAACAACCTTGCTATTAGACTATTATAAATGTTGCATTACGCTATTTCAATGCATAATCAAGTGCGGAACTATGTGAGAAATAAAAATAAAAAAATTAAAAAAAATTGAATCAAAACAACCAAAATATAAATGATGGCTTAAACTCCATTTCAATTCAAACAAAGCTGAAGTTGCAGAGTACAGCCGAATAGGGAGTGATATAGACAACCATAGAATTGTTTGGTTGCACAAATTTCAGGAAATAGAACTTGAGGGGAAATAGAACTTCCTATAAAATACAGGAAATCACTTACTGAGCCCCTTGGTTAAATTCTATTTCCCATGTTTTGAATTAATTCATAAATAAAAAAGTCCTTACAAAAATTAGTTAATATCAATTCTGCCCTTATAGTTGATTATCAGGTTTACTTTGTGAATGCCATTGTTCATTGTTTCACTGTCTCTTATCTCCTCTCAACCCTAGAGCAGTTTCCGGCAATGGCGCTAGCGATTTCTAGTTAGCCAACATGACCTTTCTCATGTTTTCTTTTCTCGTTTCCTCTTTTTCTATTATGTAAGCCATAGCTCTATGGTTGTAAAATCTTCACCTTCCCCATTTTCTAAAGAAAAAAAACAGTAGCGTTGAAATACAAATAGTAAAAAAATCATGGTAGAGTTTGACCAATTAGGGATGTATGCTTAGGGTTTAGCAAATTAGGATGTTTATCTACCATATTTTCATTACTCTTCTAACTTATAACATTCTTCTATGTAATTTGTATATGTCATACAGTCATGGCTTGCTTACCATTGAGTAAAAAGAAGAGGATTTGTACTACATATATTGTGATATACATACAAATGATGCTCATGTTTTTGGAGGCTATTGCTAAATTTATGTATCTTCTGTCCATTTTGAACATTAGATTGGCCAAACCTATATCTTATATATTTGATAGTTGTGCTGAAGAAAGGTGTTATGCTAGGCTTTAAAATCTTAGGCCAATGATTCAAGAAAGTGACATAGTATGCTTGGACAACCTTAGGATGAATAGAGCTTATTTTTATAAGTTATCTGATATGCTAGAGATGTTAGTAAATTATAAGGAAATAGGAATACTAGTTTGGAGGAAATGGTTGTTTTATTTTTATTCACACTTTCTTATGATACAAAAAATTGAAGAACTCAATTGTATTTTAGAAGAAATGGCAAGACAATATCTAGGTACTTCAATTTAGTTCTCCATTCTATCCTTAGATGCCATGATATTCTACTAAAGAAACCTGAGCCAGTGATGAAAAATTACTAAGATGAGAGGTGGAAATGGTTTAAGGTAAGTTTAGAATTTTTAGGAAGATTGGATGAATTTATAAATATTTATAAACATATACAATATATATTAACAAATGATATATATATACACTGCAGAATTGCTTAGGTGCTTTGGATGGAACTCATATTAAAGTTCATGTTAGGGATAAAGATTTAGATATAGAAAAGGAGAATTCACTACTAATGTGTTAGCTGCGTGCACGTGGAATTTGCAATTTATTTATATATTGCATGGTTGGGAGGGGTCTGCACATGATAATAAGTGCTTCGAGATGCACTTTCTAAGAAAAATGCTTTGATAGTTCCACAAGGCAACAACATTAGTAACTTTACATTGTTCAAATTGAACTAAAGTTCTTATTTGAAATAAAACTAATTAACACTTATCTTGGTTAATTTTAGAAAATTACTATTTATGTGATACTGGATACATAAATTGTGAGGGATTTCTAACACCATTTAGAGGCCAAAGATATCATCTAAGTGTATGGAAAAGTGGTGCTTAACTAACATCTGTTGAGGAATATTTTAATATGAAGCATTCTCAACCAAGAAATGCTATTGAAAGGTGTTTTGGATTATTGAAAATGAGGTGGGGTATTCTAAGATGTATAACTTCGTACCCTAGGAAAACCATGGGTAGAATTATCTTGACATGTGCATTGATGCATAATTTTATTCGAACATACATGAGTATGGATCCCATGGAGCCTTTACTTGTGAATGGTAAGGAAGAAGAAAATGATGAACTTAATATTGAGATTATGGAATCTAGTTAAGCATGGAGTACATTCAGAAAGGATCTTGCTAATGAGATGTACAATGCATGGTTATATGACTTCACACCGTTGAATAGGGTTTAGCAAATTCTATGTAGCCAGTTTCACTTTGTTTTGCATTTATGGATTGATGTTCAAGATACATTCTATTCTTCTATTAGAGTGTTGCTTATAAGTCCAAAGTTTTAAAGGAAGTTTGTAATAAGATCTTATAAATGACTTCGTGTTCTATTGAATATTATAAAATTATCATCCTAAATTGCTAGACTTCGTTAAACCAGGGCAGAATGTAGTAGTTACTATTTCCTATGTTTCCTCTCTTTCTATCTTTCTCTTTTTATAGATGAGTTAATCAAAATTTCAAAGAAATGCTAACCAAGGTGCTAATGGTGGGAACCCTTCTAGAGGATGCATAAGGTGAGGAAGTACTGAGGATCGTGCATTTATTAGTGTAATGATAGATCTTGTGGAACTTGGTGGTTGGAAAACAGATAATGGCCAGTTCAAGAATGGTGCTTATACCAAGTTGGAACAATTTATGGAACAAAAGCTTCTTGGGTGTGGTATGAAAGCTAAACCACACATCGAGTCCCAAATGAAGTACTTAAGAAATTAATATAATGCTATTACGGAGATGATTAGTCTAGCTGCAAGCGGTTTTGGATGAAATGATGAAACGAAGTTTGTAACATGCTCAAAACTAGTTTGGGATGAATGGGTGAAGGTACAATTTTATATTATGCTTTTCCTCTTATGTATATATGTGTGTTTATGTATATTTCTATTGTGTGGTGACATCTTTTAATGTTTTACCTTCTCCTCACATTATATGTTCCTTTATTTTTTGCTAGAGTCATAAAAATGCTATGGGGTTAAGAAACAAGCTATTTCCATTTTTTGATGATTTAGCCAAAATCTTTGGGAAGGATAGAGCTATTGAAGATGAGGTTGAAAATCCACAAGATGCATTAGATGTGATGGAAGATGAAGAAAAGGTTAGAGAAGAAGAAGAACAAGAAGAACATGTTTCTACCTTTTCTATAGAGGACATTAGTTCAATGCTCTCATGTGGCCCAATGGGAACTTCTTCATCAATGACACCAACAAACCGTAGGTTAAAGAAGGAAAAGACAGAAACTTTGGAAGTTTTGAAGGAATTTTCTTCTAGATTTGAAAAAATGGGTGATGTAATGGAAGATGCTAGTAAATACATAGGTCGCTTGGCTAATTGTTTCCAACATGAATATGATTCTGTAGAGAGAAAGATGCAAGTGACTAGGGAGATTATGATGGTTAATGGGTTAACCCCTACCTAAGTTATGAATGTGGCAAGGAAAATTGCCCTTAACCCTTTAGAAGTTAATTTCTTTTTCAACCTTCCAGAAGATTATAGAGATGTTTATATGCATAGTTTATTACTTCCAGATTAGTAATGTTTTATGATATCTAGTAGTGATTTGTGCCTATGATAGTCATTGAAATCATGTCAAGTTTTTGAACTTTTGCATGTGCTCCAATTTTCGTTACTATTATATGACATTGGAGCTCAAAGTATATAGGTTCATGTAGCTTTCTATTAATATATTAAAGCTACTGTACTGGATTTATGGATTATGTTAGTGTAATACTTATGCTCCAATTTTAATTTTTACAAGGCTTAGGGGTGACCAGAACGAAAAAAATAGCAAACTATTGGCCTGTTACTGTATTGATTAACATCAATGAAAGTCGAGAAAATTTGCAAAGGAAGTGTTAAATGAAATCAGGAACTAGTTCTTGTTAGCTAGTATCGTTACTTGACATGATCTTGTTTGAGGACAAACTAATTGTTGCACAGTCACCTTGATGTTACTGTTTTGAATGAACACAGTAACACTAAGGTGGAAACAATGAAACACATTATAAATGGGCTCTGAATGCTGAGAGTAGAGCTTGGTGTGTTTTTACGAGACTTGGGGGTGACCATAGCGAAAAAATAGCAAACTAGTGGCCTGTTACTATATTGATTAGAAACAGTAACAATAACGAAAGTTGAGGAAATTTGCAAAGGAAGTGTTAAACGAAACCGGGAACTAGTTCTTGTTGGTTAGTATCGTTACTTAACATGATCATGTTTGTGGACAAACCAATTGCTGCACAATCACCTTGATGTTACTGTTTCAAATGAAAACAGTAATACCAAGGTGGAAGCAATGGAACACATTATAAACGGGCTCTGAATGTTGAGAGTAGAGCTTGGTGTGTTTTTACGAGGCTTGGGGGTAACCAGAGCGAAAAAATAGCAAATTAGTGGCCTGTTATTGTATTGATTAGAAACAGTAACAACAACAAAAGTCAAGAAAATTTGCAAAGAAAGTGTTAAATGAAATCGAGAACTAGTTCTTGTTGGCTAGTATCGTTACTTGACATAATCATGTATGAGGACAAACCAACTGCTACACAGTCACCTTGATGTTACTATTTCAAACGAACATAATAACACCAAGGTGGAAGCAATGAAACACACTATAAACAGACTCTGAATGCTGAGAGTAGAGCTTGGTGTGTTTTTATGACGTTTGGGGGTGACCATAGCAAAAAAATAGCAAACTAGTGACTTGTTACTGTATTGATTAGAAATAGTAATAACAATGAAAGTTGAGGAAATTTGGAAGGGAAATGTTAAATGATATCGGGAACTAGTTCTTGTTAGCTAGTAGCGTTACTTGACATGATTATGTTTGGGGACAAACCAATTGCCGCACAGTCACCTTGATGTTACTGTTTTGAACAAAAATAGTAACACCAAGGTGGAAGCAATGGAACACACTATAAATGGGCTCTGAATGTTGAGAGCAGACCTTGGTGTATTTTTATGAGGCTTGGGGGTGACCAGAGCAAAAAAATAGCAAACTAGTAGCTTGTTACTATATTGATTAGAAACAGTAACAACAACGAAAGTTGAGGAAATTTGTAAAAGTGTTGTTTGTTTAAATGGAAAACAGTAACATCAAGGTAGAAGTTCATAATTTTATTAACATTTACAATTGAATGTTAACACTATAAACTAGTAATAAGAATATTCTGTAATTTTATTAACATTTACAATTGAATGTTACATATTGTGGAATTTTACATATATTTAAGTCTATAATTTTACATGAATTGAATGTTACATATATGCATAACAATCAAGGTGGGTTGGAGGGATTGAAATTCTCAAGAAATTTAGTTAGTAATCTTGCTCCGTATTCCTTCACAGATTCTAATGGAAAATGTTCTTCAAACTCTTTATTGTTGAATATATCCTCTATGTGTTTGCAAACAAAAATCCCATAGTCTTGCTTGAAAATTTAAGAAATGAGTTAGTTTAGTACCTCCTAGTCATGGTCCTTTGGAATTAAAAAAGGAATTGTTACATACGATGAATCTTCTTATTGTGGTGACCCTTCGTATGATATGACTTCAAAAGGAGGCTCTGTAGTGCCTGGTCCTACCTCTATATCCATTTCATTCTTTTGAAGGATTTTGTTAATCTTTTTCTCATAGTAGTCCTTATGTTGTTAAATAAACAGATTGGGTAAAGTATCTAATGAAGAAAGGAATATGCTACTATCTAGTTTGAAATAGTAACACCAGAACAAAGACTGACATATTATTGTTCATGAATCAAGCATCATGAAGAAGACACGGTAAAAAAATGACATGTTACTGTTTTCACATCTGCAGTAACATTAACCAAAAACACAAAATAAATAGACAAATTGAAGTTTAATTTACATCGAAATTATGAATAAACATAGTGTTATTATCTTGATAAGAAATAGTAACATCACTCAAAAATAGTATATCATGTAATGGCATCGCACTTGGTATGTTTTAACGAATGGAAACACGTGTCACTATCTCCATGCGAAAGATAACATGTTATTTTTTTGTTAGGCTAGGATGTTTGTATTAGTTCTCGAAACAGTAACATTAACCACAAAACAAGATAGATAGTCATTTCAATATTGGTTAGCAATAAAATTTCAAGTAAACAATAAACAATAGCGATACTTGATTTTGTCGTAGGATTAATATCACTTACCACCATCAGGGCATCACAAAGGTATAGATTTGGTGCCCCCTCTCTTTTTGGCTTCAAGGAGTTGTAATGTATCTACTTACACTCCATCTTATTGAGAACAAGCCATGTGTAGTGATTGGAATTTTTGTAGTCATAGACACTCATTGAGTTTACTGGGAATAGAACAATTTCTGTAGCCATTGCTTCCTCCATAAATGCATCAAATTTGAATTGCTTGGCTTCCTAGTATAGTTTGGCCTCACTCACAATATAGGACTGTCAATAAAGTTTGAACACGAGTTAGTTCCAAAGCATTTTCTATATTTTATATTTGGTGATTTGATTTTAGATCTTACCTAGTAGAAGCTATCGAATGCAAATATCTTGTTTTTCCTAGTCTTAGAGTCTAAGCTTAAAGTGTGGACATGGGTATCTATGATATGAAATTGAATGATCAGTTCTTATTAGTTAATTTCATTAAGAAGCTGAACTCCAAACAGTAATATCAATACTCCTTAATTTTAATAGCACAATTATAATTATGTTACTATTTGGACTTCATACAGTAACATCATGTTTTTAGCCTGAATAGACCCAGTTCTGGCATGTTACTATTTTGACTCAAAACAGTAATATAATTATAAAGAGGAACAAGATAGAGTAGTATTGTTGTAAAAGTTCAAAGCATACACACATTGTTTGTTATTACCTTATCTTGGATTACATCCATCAAGTCTTGAAAGGTTATAAACAAATCTTGTTGAGGGTATGATCAGGCAAAAATCCTGTATATGGTAGTGAGGCATATGAATGAGTTGAGGTAGCAGTCAATAATGTTGAGTTATTGAGAAGAATTAAGAAGAAGGTAGGACATGATTTACGATAGGTCTTATGCCTTTTTTATTGGCACCATTTTATCCCTGACCTTTTGGCTCAGGTATTTTCCAGCTGGCACCTTTGTAGTATTGGTTGCCTTTTGAGCTTGTTTCTTTTTTAGTAATTCTATTGCTATTGCTTCATCATGGATTATGATAGGATCCTCTATGCTCTTCCCAGTGTCATCCTCAGCAGTTGTTACCTATTGTCGTGTTTCTCTTTGTTTTGTGCATTTTTTTAATAGCCTTGAGTATGTGAAGTCATCGTCATGTTTTGTTTTTCTTGTTTTTGATTTAATCGTTGTGATCATCGAATTTTGTTGTTTCCCAGTTTTATTTAGTTCTTTAACTCCTGTGGTTTTTACTTGTTCTTATTGAACCACCTGCACGTTTATTTCTACTAGCTGCGTATTGAGTTATTTATTTTGATTTTCCAATCTAACTATAACCACTGTGAGGTTTTCTGTCTCCTTTGAAGTTTTGGACACTTGCTCTTGGAGCCATGTGTTTTTGTGTGTGAGGTTTGAAATTATTTTTTTGTTTTATTGTATTTGTTGCTTTGACATCTGAAGTTTCTCTGTGAGAGACTTCACTTCATCCGTCAGTTCATTTATTCTTATGTTTGCATTGAACAGCTGGTCCCTTAGGTGTTGAACCTCATCTTTGTCTTGCTAAGGTTGTGCTTTGTGGGATAGGGCAATATATGCAAACTAGTCTAGTTTTGTTGTCTGTGGTTGGATTATGTACTAGGCCAATGCTATCTCGTTATCATTTCCCAAAGAAACTAATTTGGAGGGTATAATTTATGTTTTAGTTTGGTCATTGTATCCAATTAATTGCATATTTGTGTCGGGTGTGTAAAGGAGCTATATTTCTTCTTTTATTGCCTCAAGTTCTCTGTTAACGACTTGAAACATAAGTCCATTTCCTTGTTAGTGTGCTCCGAGCAATATGTTTAACTGATGGTCAGAAATAGTAACATGACGATAAAAGACTGGTGGCAACACAACAATAACATGGGTAGAAGATTAACAATGAAACACAAGAAATATACAAAATGAAGTATGATTGAGGGTCAAATTGACAATTCAAGCATGATTAACTATAAAAAATCGATAAATAATAACATATTACTGTTTTAACAATAAACAGTAACATGTTGCTTTGTTCTACTAACATGCTTTTACTTAGACTGAAACACCAACACCAATTGTAAAACATAATAAATAGATAAACCAATGCATAATTAATAATGGAAATATAGACATCAGAAGATGTTACTGTTTTACGCTGATACAATAACATCAAACAAGATATTACTGTTTTATGTGGAAATAGACATCAACATGTTTTTCTTGCACTAACATGTTCTTATTTCCAAAATAAATTGGCCTTTACCAAAGGTTACCTGAAACTGGCCGATAAGTTAATCCCTCAGTTGGCGTGTGAGGAGCTTCAGATCCCATTTTAAGCATCTTGGCACTTTCTGAATATGATGCCCCTTAAGCACGTTTGTTATCTCACACAGCCAATACTGTTGCCATTAAATTGTACATGTAAAACATTATTTTTCAATGGAAGATACATTCAAGAATGTTGTTGTTTGGTGTTCATATAGTAACTTGCACAAAAAAATGAAAGTAAATAGGTAGATTAAGAATACAGACCGAAACATGCACTAAAAATTCAAGTTAAATAGAAGAATCAAGTGTTAATTGGAAAATAAAAGAATGCAAAGTTATGAATGCTATAGTCTGCAGAAACAAATAGCAATGCCATGCCGTTAAGCACGTATGCAGAAACATAAAACAAAAACTTAAAATAAATGGACAAATGAAATCACAACCAAGCTACTAAAAAATGTAAAGTAGCACTTTACGGGCAAATTAGTTACATGTTATTGTTTAGTGCGCAAATAGTAACATGAACCAAAACTGCTAAAAACATACAAAAGAAGTTGTAACAACATTCAATGAAATGAATAGAAATGAATGGAGACAATATCAAAGGTGATGACACGAAGTAAAAACAAGTCTGGCATCTTTAACTTACTGGCAATAGCATGACATAGCCAATTACATTTGAGGTGTTGTCCCTTGTAATGAAAGTCATTAATTGCTCGTGTATATGTTAGGACAACCCATATTGTGCTATGTCATCTACCCTTTCTACGTATTTGATATATGACCAGCCCAGTGTGTGAGCCTTGTTTGGTACAAATAGGGTGACCAGAAACATTAGTGTTGTAAGACAGACGGGAAACATCCTCAACATCAGTCTCCGATGTTCCTCGCACTGCTCTTTTTAGTGCACTGAATATTATTAGTTTTATTATACGTGCTTTCTTATGAAAACACCTTGAGTCGAAGTCTAATAGTGGCCTCTTCTCAGATGCTATCTTGATGGGCTGATTTCTATCTCTTATTCTAAAAATCAGCTTGATTGATGTTGGTGTTATTATCAAGTGTTCACCCCCAATTAGGAAGTATTTATTTTTGTCTGAGAAGGTTATAATTATAGACTGAATTTCTAGATCGCTCTTCCGACACATACTGCAATCAAGGTCCTTTCATATTATTGCATTTATTAAGATCCAAAATAGGTTTTGTTGTAGCACCATCAAGTGTCTGTCATTAAATTGAAGTTGATCAATCTACCTTAAACATGCCAACAGATTGGATCTGTAGTACTGGAATTTCTGAGTTTCTTCTTCATATTCATTTTCTTGCATGGAACTTTTAATGTGTTTCTGTCCAAATAAATTGACAAATTAAGCGCCAAAAACAGCAAAATAAACCATAAATAAGAATAAGGAAGTGTGATTAACAATGGAACTTCGACAAAATAATGTATTACTGTTTTCTCAAGAAACAGTAACATGAGCCAGAAACGAGGTGTTAGTGTTCTATGTTATTCTATTGTGGTGACATGGTTGTATTTGTTCTGAAATAGAAATACCAACCTAAGAAACACAAGAAATAAGTAAAATAAAATATGATTAAACATTAGGCTTTGACGAAAACAATGTAAACAACCAATAATGAAATGCGTGTGGGGATGCTTCCATGCCTTTGTATTCAAACAAATTGTCAAATCATGTGTTAAAAATAACAAAAATCAATAAATGAAAACATGTTACTGGTTTTAGTACAAACAGTAACATGTTCTTTTCTTCTAGAGACATGTTTCTTTTCTCCTTTGAAGCGCCAAAAATAGTAAAATAGACCATAAATAGGAAGAAAGAAATGTGTTAATAATGAAATTTCGACAAAATAGTGTGTTACTATTTCCTCAAGAAACAGTAATATGAGCAAAAAATGAGGTGTTACTGTTCTATGTTATTCTATTGTGGTGACATGATTATGTTTGTTCTAAAACAGAAACACCAGCCCAAGAAACACAAGAAATAGGCAAAATAAAATATGATTAAACATTAGGCTTTGACGAAAACAATATAAACAACCAATTATGAAATGTGTGTGGAGATGCCTTCATGCCCTTGTGTTCAAATAAATTGTCAAACCATGCATTAAAAATAACAAAAATCGATAAATGAAAGCGTATTACTATTTTTAGTACAAATAATAACATGCTCTTTCTTCTAGAGACATGTTTCTTTTCTTCTTTGAAGCGCCAAAAATAGCAAAATAGACCATATATAAGAAGGAAGTGTGATTAATAATGGAACTTTAACAAAATAGTATGTTACTGTTTCATCAAAAAACAATAACATGAGCAAAAAATAAGGTGTTACTGTTCTGTGTTGTTCTATTGTAGTGACATGGTTGTGTTTGTTCTAAACAAAAACACTAGCCTAAGAAACACAAGGAATAGACAAAATGAAATATGATTAAACATTAGGCTTTGATGAAAACAATATAAACAACCAATAATGAAACGGGTGTGGGGATGCTTTCATGCCCTTGTGTTCAAACAAATTGTCAAACCATGCATTAAAAATAACAAAAATAAAAAAAATGAAAGTGTGTTACTATTTTTAGTATAAACAGTAACATGCTATTTTTTTCCTTGCACTGACATATTTTTATTTTTCTTTGAAACAGCAACATCAAGAAAAAAAATACAAAATAAATAGATAAAATAAAGTATAATTAACAATGGAAACTCGAGAGAAACATGTGTAACTGTTTCATCAAACAACAGTAACATGAACAAAAAATGATATATTACTGTTTTATATTGTTCTATTGTGGTGTCATGATTGTGTTTAGTCTGAAACAGAAATGCTAACACAATAAACACAAGAAATAGACAAAAAGAACCATGATTAAACACAAAACTTTGACAAAATAGGGTGTTACTGTTAAGAAATAGTAACATCAAATGAGACTTTAAAGTATAATGGAAGATACGGTAACATCCAACAATAAATGGTAATAAACTTACAAATCATCCTTGATTAACAACAAAATCGAAGAAAAAGCATGTTAATTTTTGGCATCAAATGAGTAAGGTGTGTCTGTTATTTTTATGTGAATAGGATGCCAAAAAGGCAAAACAATATGTATGGTGCCATTTTTCTATTTCTCAAATAAGCGATTATTATATGGGATTAGTGACAGTAACATGCAACTAAAATATTTGACTTTATTTGATCATTCTAACTTATAGGGTTTCAATTGAACTTACACATATGTACAGATCCGAGGAAACAGTGATATTTTTTAAAAAGTTAAATGCAGTGTAATGCCTATACTCGAATCAATATTTAAGCGAATGTGAGTTTACTTGTTGACGACCCATTCTTCTCGTTTGCGCAAAGTTACTGTTTAAACTTGTTTTAAAATTTCGATGTAGAGAAATGCTGATTTCTGGTTATTTAGTGTTGTTTGAGTTTGTCTAGTGGTATTTTCTGACAATCCGTATGATGTCTTCTGGCGTTTTAAGTTCACTGGTACTGTACTATGATGAAATGCATGGTATTGTTTCTGTTTCATGCCTTTTGTTCTTCCTGCAAATGTGTTTCCAGTGCGTCGTTTCGTCTTCTGGGCATTGCATTTTGTCGTATCGATTTCGTTTCTTTTTATATTCCCAGTTTGTGTAATGGCTATGTCGTATTGTGTTCTGGGCGTCATCTTTTCAATTAATATCTATTAATATATATTACATTATTATTGAAAGTATTGTAATCATTTCATTGTTATTTTTTAAGAAATTCAAAGTTCAAACAAACAAAACATAAGAAATAATTTTTTGGGAGATGTAACTTCCTTCATGTCAACCAAATATTTGGTAATTTTTCAAGAAGTTCATATAAAAAATTACTTTCTAAAAAATTTAATTTTCTATGAAAACTTATTTCTAATGTGAATTAAACGACCCCACTCGAGCGGGAAGTATATACAGCAGACTTATCGTTCATCTGTCCCTCTTCCTACATCATTCGGTCCCTCCTGCCATTAACACCAGGTATCATTTCTTTCTCTCGAAATTTTGCAGCAGATAATTCCATGAATGTCTTTTTTTAATCTGGTTCTCCACGTTAACAGTTCTTGTATTTTCGGTTCTGCCCAAAATGCGATTTTTCCATTGTTCACTTTCTGTGGTCCGGCCATTATTTTGTCGGGGTATAGTTTCCGGTTTACCTTTTGTTCGGCCATTTTTCTTCAGCCCTAGCGCTTACGTGACATTCCTACAGTAATCTCACGAGAAAAAGGTTGAGAAATTCGATCCTCTTGTCGTTTGTTGGGAGATGATAGCAGCAGACTTCTATGTATCAGTCTATCTTTAGGCGCTTTCTTGGAAGCGAAAGATTTTGTATGCATTTTCTCATTTTCTAATTTTCTTTCTTGGAAGGGATACATTTTCTCATTTTCCTGCTGTTTCTCGTCAGCAAACAAATGTTTTTGGATTTATTTTTTAAATTTGACGGGTGAAAATTTTCCAAAATTTCGCTCTGCTCCCTCTTTTAAGCTATTTTTCTCATTCACTTTTGATTATAATTGAAAATCTGGATTGCTACGGGGAAAGTTTTATTATCTTGGTTGGCTTGTTGTTGTAATTTGCACATGCATTTCACTGGTTGACCTGACAAATTATTACAATTAATTGGATTTGCTCACTTGGAGAAGAAACGAGTACCATTAGAGATTTTTTTCCCCTAATTAGAGTTTGTTTATCCCATAAAATCAGAGCCTGTGCTTAACTTGGAGAGTTATAATTTTTTTATTAGCGTTATTGTACTCTTGGGCACCAGAATGCGTGGCCGACGTTTTCAATTAACTCTCTATCCCTGTTTTTGGAAACTCATTAGTGAGCTGGGGGTGAGTCTAATTTCCTTCTGGTTACATTGGTATGCATATAATTTCTGATTTAGATTCTCTACTGCTAGATTTGATTTGTGTCCTCGATCATTAGTATATATTTTTCAGTTTACTTTCTTAATAAGCAAGAGCCAAGATAAGTCAAAATGAGAAACTATGGATAAGCTTTTGCATACTGGATTTAGTTCTAAACGGGGAACCTTTTGCTTAAAATTTATATTATATGTGAAGTTTTTCTGGTTCCCTGTGTTGATTATTTTTAAGTTTTATGGTTTTGTTTTCTATATAAGTTAGTTTTTGGGTATACATATCTGAATATTGTTGTTGAATTCATTTCTGGTGCTTGTACTTTGTTATCCAGAGACTGGACCAAAAGAAGAAAAGGATAATATATGGAGGGCGGCGCAGAAAGAGGTTTGGAACGTCAGAAGACTATGGATGGGAGGGCGAGTAATGGGAATGGTCTAGTGAAGAAAATCCCTTCCTGCTGCTTGAAGGCCAAGGCTTCAGCCCCTGAGCTTGAGGCAAAATGCCATTCCACTGTTGTTTCTGGGTGGTCCTCGGAACCTCACTCTTGCTCTGGTCATTACCTACTATGTTATTTTGAAATTCTTATATTAATCCCCCCTTCCTCCTCCTCTTTATTCCTCTCCCCTATAAAAGAAAAGTCTCTGTCCTATCATTGTATATCCCCTTGTAGGATTGAAATCTGGTCATCTTGCTTTCAATTACTAATTGTTTTCTATTTTCATTCTTTACAGGGAAAACTGGAAAAAAGGTTTTGGCCAGGTAATTTTTCCTGCATATCTGCATATTACAGCTTGTTTGTTTGCCAGTAATGTATGGTTGCTAGTATCCTTATGACCATATGTGAGGGCTTTCCTTCTTTTGGATGTTAGGTATTTGACATCAGAAACATTTTCTGAATTGATTGTATTCTTCTTCTTTTGATGGGCCTCTCACAGGCAGCCATAGCAAGATTTAAAATCCATCAGGCCTTTGCAAAGAAGGCTAAATGGAAAAAGAAATCAAAGTGAGGGATTTTAAAACAATACCAAGGCCTGCTTTTCATGTTATCCTATCAAAATTTTGAAGCAAGCCTTTTTTATCCAATGATATTTTAAAATGCACAACTTTGGTATTTTCTTCTCTTTGAACCACTAGTCATGTTATTCAAATATATATATATATATATATATATATATATATTTTCCCCTTGGAAAATTGCTACTTTATTGCTGTGTGCGTGCATTGGCTTTTTATTGCTATTTATAATGGCTTTGGTGCCAATGTTAGGAGAAGCCCATTCATTCAATTAAAGTAGAGAAAATCTTGTATAAGGAAAAGTCTGAGTACCAAGAGGTCTTGGTTTTTGAGGTTTGGCATCCTTCCATTTGTAAGATTCTCTTTAATGCCTGCTGATGCATTTCTGAGTGGTTAATTAATACTAATCAATTTGACTTGCAGTCATCAACATATGGGAAAGTGCTTGTTCTTGATAGAATTCTTCAGTTGACGGAGAAAGATGAATGTGCTTACCAGGAGATGATAGCGCATCTTCCACTTTGTTCAATTCCATCCTCAAATACAGTAATGTCATTAAATCAAAAGATTTTGTTATAAATATTGGGTTTCTGGCAGATGCCATTTATGCTTGTTACGATATTCATATTGTAGTTTTTCATTCTTGCAGTACTTTTGTTATTCATCTTATTTGTTTTACTTGGTATTTTTTTTTTTCTTGAAGTTGATTTTATCATTCTTTGCCCATAAATAGAGCCCCACACTATCTGCAGCTCTAGTGCTTTGTTTTGTAATTGCATTTCCCTTAATATACTATGGAGGAAGATATTGCGATCCCAGTTTGGCCTTGGTACTGTGAATAACTTTTTGGGGTGGGGAAGGACTGTAAATTTGTCAGTGATTTGTGTAGTATATGGAGTTATGGCTTCGGTGGTGTAGGATAATGGCTGTCTACACAACTTTAATAGCTTTAGTCTCCTCATACCTATCTTTAGAGAAAGACGAATATGATTCTTTTGTCTAAAGATATCTACATTGTTAGGGGAACATTTTCTTTATGTATGATTGAAGTTGACATGTTAGCTGTGTAATGAAATGACATATGTATACTTCACGGGCGTTGTTATGCTAATGCATGGGGAATTCCAGTAACATTATTTGCTTGCCTTGAAGTTATATGCTCACCTTAGGATGTGAACTAGATAGGGCAATCTTGTTGCTACACTACTGGCGGGACTAGTTTTGATTTGGCTGAAAAAGCTAGACAGCACATTTCTGCCTAGCCTTTAAAGCTGTATGTACCTCCAGGTGTTAAATGTATGTTGTCGGTGCAGGTTTTGGCTGTTGGTGGTGGAGATGGTGGTGTTCTAAGGGAAATTTCTCGCCACTGCTCCGTGGAGCATATTGATATATGCGAGATAGATAAGATGGTGATTGATGTAAGTGATGGTAGTTTAATTTATTATTATGTTTAACATTGTTTATTATAAGAACTCATTACCATGGTTATATACTCTAGGTTTCTGAGAAGCATTTTCCTCAGCTAGCTGGTTGGTTTGGAGATCCTCATGTACATCTTCATGTTGGTGATGGTATAAATTTGTGTCATTTACTGCTCTTTTTAAATTTGTTGAGTTGCCCACTCATAATTGTAAGCTTCTGCAAACATCTTCAGTTGATCTTGTTTGTCCAATTTTGGCAGCTGTTGAATTTCTTCGGCGTTCACCTGAAGGAAGTATGATGTCATCATTGTTGATTCATCGGATCCTGTGGATGTCATTTCATTGTATAGTGATTCATCTAAAACATTCAGTAGGGCGTGCTCATTACTGGAAATTAATGCAGAACACTAGAGTGGGGATGAATTTAAATTGTAGCATACAAAAAGGAAATTGTCAGTTATGTGATTCAAAATGTTTAGTGTTGAACTATGGTTACAAGATTGCTTATATCCATACAAGCTTCACCTGAAATATTGGTATGCAGTCTGACACTATTGTGTATGGAGGCTTTTCTTTTCAAATTCAATATTGAGTTTTAAGTTGAGGAAAAAAATTTTCCATAGTGGTTTCCTTTTATAGGCATTTCTTTTCAAATTTAATATTGAGCTTTTTTTTTTTTTTTTATGAAACATAAATAGAGAATAAGATATAGGTAAGCTATAGTCAGTGCTAGAGAATTTTAGAAACCAACACACATATAGGATAGGGGAGTGAGTGTGTTCGACCCCCGAGGAGTAGTATGTAAGTTAGGTAAATCCTATATTTTAACAATAAAAATTCTACAAACATATCATCCACTAGCTTGCTTGGCACTCCTATACAAATTGAAGAGGTTACCATCATCAATGAGATGCTTGGCATTGGTCAAGGGTATAGAAAGGCGGTTGGTCCTATACTTGCTGGCTAGTCATACCCTTCGGCTGGCATCTCTAGCTCCAGGGGGGCTCCCAGCACTTCTCTCCGATCATTAAGTAGCAAGAGCAGTTGTAGTAAAGTTGATAGCAACTTTAATAGAGCCAGCAACTCATTCAAGAGTAGTAGTAATAGCTTGCTCAATAATAGAAGATGCAATAGTAATAAGGGGTTTACTTCACAGAGCTTACTTCCCTGCTCAGACAGTAGGGGCTTATATTGCCTATACCTCCTTTTGCAACTACACAACTTGGGACGAGCAAATTTACAACAACACCCTTGACCTAACCACTTTATTCCACCCAAGTAGCACTTTCGATATATCATTCACGTCATCAAAATGATGATGATAGCTTTGGGACGGACGATGATACATCTAAATATCTAGAGCTCCCTTCCTCTTAAGTTATCATGTATATATAAGTTATATATATATATATATATATATATATATATATATATATATATATAGTTTTTTATTTTTATGTATAAACATTTACATAGTTATTTTATGAGTATATAATTTTTCATATGGATCAGTTTTTATTATTATTATCATTATTGTATTTTATTTGTACTATTTAAATTGGATAAAATCAAATTAAAAAATTTGTTGTCACTATATCCTAAAATAATAATAATATCAAATTTAATTTTTACATTTTCTAGCAATGATATTGTTGTTACTAAAAGTTAAATTTAAAAAATATTTAAATTTTGAAAATGCTTTCAATGATGACTTTGTTATTGCTAAAAACTCTATTTTATTTATTTTATTTTATTAATTTAAAACTATAATGACAACACAGTCATCACTAAAAGTTAAGCTACATCAACAACAATGTCATCACTAATTATTAAATTTTAAAAAATTTAAAATTTGAAATATATTTTAACGATAACTTTGTTGTCATTAAAAGTGTTGCTCTAATTTTTTTTTTAATTTAAACCTACAACAAGAATTTTCTCATTGCTAAAGAGTAAAATTAAAAAATTTTTGAATTTTGAAAATATTTTTTGTGATGATTTTGTCGTCATAGAAACTCATATTTTTGCCAATGACAATAATGTCCTTACACTGATGAATTTTTGCCAATAAGATTTTCTCTGATGGCCTTTTTATTTAGCAATGATTGAGATATCTATAGTAATGAAAATTTTTATTGTTAAAAGCCTTTTTTTCCTATAGTGTGTGTATGCAATATCATGGGGAAAATATGTTTTATTTTTGTTCATAGATTTAATATATCTAGAAATAAATTTAAGTAAAAATGACCTTTAGAAATATGCATAAAAATGTGAAACTTACATATTTTTTATTGACATGTTAGTAAGAAATATATAGATAGTTTTGAGTTATAGGATTAATATATTCAAATAAGTTATTTATTGTGAAAGTGGATATATAAATTGTAACCATTTTTTTGTATTAGTAGGAGTGATTAAACCACTAAGCACACACATGCGATGGCCAGAAATTGAACCTTAAATGTAACGAAAAGCACATAACGTTCAAAAAATATCAGATGTAACTTAAACTAAAGGCTCTCAACATTGTAACCATTTCTTTAATCTTATATTAATGATGTAAATTAAAATGCGAAGTTTATGTGATATTGTGAAAAGTGAGTTATCTAAATTTTAGTCATTTTTTAATCTTGTATTAATGATATAAATTAGAGCAAACCACCTAAATGATCTTCAAAAGATATACATTTATTACATTTGATTCTTTTGTGAAATTTTAGTTAATTGATAAAAAATAATCTTCCACGAGAAATATGATGTAACCATATCTTTTTTAGATCAACTTTATAGTTTACTCTATAAATTAAGTGAAAATATAAATTCATTATGTGATATTCAATTGGTATTTGATCTTCTATAAAATTTTAATTTTGAAAGGTATAAATGATTGTAATTTATAATTTTTCTCCCCACCATATTTTATTCTTCTATATTGATATGATTTTTAAATTGGTGATAAGTTTAACAATTTGTTGATTTAAATAACATGATTGGGTCAAAAATTTAAGAACAAGTGGGTATATGAAAGTAATTTATATTAAAATTTAAATTTATAAATTAAATAATTAGTTTTTTATTATGGAAAGAACAAACTCTATATTATTAATTATAAGCAATGTGCAAGTCATTATTATAAATCATCTCTATAGAAGGAAGAATCTTGCAAATAGAAACTAACCCGTTCTCTATCACTTTGAAAGTCTATTTGGCTCCCTCACATGTTACAATATTGACATTCCTACTTATCCAAATTATAGGAAGTACAGCAAAATTTTGTAAATAAAATTTAATATCTTCAACTAGTGTTAGTAGGTAGCAAGGACATTTAGTAGATTTTAAAATTGCATCTGTCACCAATCTACAATCACTTTCAATAGTGATTTTAGCAAAGTGGCTTAACATGTTTTCAATATGGCATGTGCTTCAACGTCCCTAGGTGAATTGCACATTAGCTTCTGGAACCATAACATGGCAATGGCCCTCATATCATTCTTCCTAGTAGTGTCTACATTAAGCTTCAAATTCTATACAGGGCGGAATCCAATTAGAACTGGAAATAACATCCCACCAATGAGACACAAAATGTAGGCTCGAGTGAATCTCTGCACTGTCACCTCATTCGCATCATTTGGAATATGAGTGAAATGCCTCTCCAGCCAACTCATCCTCAGTCGCCCCCTCTGATGACATTCTCGTCTGCCGGTAACTGTAGTCCCAGATACTCCTCTATTAGGGCTCCCTATCCCCACACAGTGGACCCCGTCACTGCACGATCGTCAATGGGTAGGCCGAGCTGGAAAGCAACATCCTGTAATGTAATAGTCATCTCCCCCTACGGCATGTGAAAGGTGTGTGTCTCCGACCTCCACCTCTTTATAAAAGCACTGATCAACTAATGGTCGATCGACATAAACTCGCACATCGCCAGGCCGTAGAAACCTGCCTCTCGTAAAAAGGGAACAATCAACTCCGGCGGCTGCTGGTGATGGTAGTGATGAGCCCGTCGAATCCTCAGCACACAGTCAGGTTGGAAAACAAAAAAAATTGCATTAGGGTGTGCATCTGACAATTCAAAAACTGTTCAACCAACTTTATTAAGTTCTAACTATTTCCATACATGGCCTGCCCAAATCGACTGGGATATGTGTTTGGCCTAGGCCGTCAGCAGTGAAAGATCCCGTGGTCCAGGATCAACGCGTCGGAATGTGGATGCCATCTGCTATGACAAGAATTGCATTAGGGTGGAATCTAAACATACACTAATATAACATACATGTGACATTTATAACATTGGTAATAAATGTGCAAATTATGTACAAAGATACACATAAGAATATATAGCACTTGATATTTTTAAGTATTTTGTTAACATTACTAGTAATAGGGTCACATATATATACATAATGGCTTGCAGTTTTACAACAATCAAACAAAACACATCATCCGATTATGACATTTATAACATTGGTTAACATACTTCGTAACATACGTCTGCAAAAGTAAAAACCAAAGTCAACATGAAGAAGGGTCTTCCTCTCCTTGTAGCAGTGGGTAGCGCCTATGATTATGACCTTCCGCCTTACAGAGACTGCATTTTTGCTTGACACCACTCTCTTGAGGCTAATCCATCTCATTTCTTATTCGTGACGACTTCGGTCGTCCCCTTGCACGCAGTCTTCCATAATTTGGCACCAGTATAGGAAATGGTGGTAGGTTATTCCATTGCGACCACTCCCCGATCGACCACCACTCAGATTTGTAGCAGTTAAGTATGGTGTGAAGTCTGTATACAGTGTTGACATATGGTTCCCACGATATGTTGACTGAGGCACAAGCAGCAATAATATGAGCGCAAAGGTACCTATATGCTTGGAATTATCCACATTCACACTACCTTTTGTCTAATAACACCTGGATGACCTTTCCACATGATCCTGTAAACATATCAGGGCTCTCCACCACTTCAAACCTAGTTCCTTGTCTATTATAAGCGCGAACGTGGTAAGAAGAGGCACGTGACTAGATAGTTGCAAGCTCCTATCTGAATCTGCTTACGTATATGTGACCTTGTTGTAGTTCAGCATGTGCTTCTTTTACTCTTTCCACAAAGTACTTGACACATCTATAGTATGTTTGTTGAACAAGGCCTGTGATTGGTAGCTTCCTTAATCCTTTGAAGAGTCCATTGATGCACTCTACTATGTTAGTCGTCATATGACCATATCTTCTACCTTCATCATAAGCAAGCGTCCACTTCTCCATCGGAATAGCGGTCAACTTCTTGTGGATCTCCTCGTTGACTTTGCTAAGGTTCTCCAATCTCTCCACAGCCTTTTCCCAACTGGGCTCATATGCTGAACAGAAGGAGACAAATAGGTTAACCGGGTTGAACTACCAGATGTATAAATTTTTAAAATGAAAAGGATCAACAAAGAAGTTGTGCTGTAAGGCATACCAATCTTAAGGACAGCTTTCTTGACATTGTCATCCCTGCACTTCTTGCAAATGTTATTGGCAATATGTCTGATACAGTACCGGTGATATGCATGAGGAGGCTGCCATCCTAGGCCTTTGTTGGCTACAACATCTTTTATAGCTCGGTGTCGGTCTGATATCAGGCATATTCCTTGCTGGTTCGTAACATTTATCCGTAATAATGCCATAAATTAACTCCATTTTTCATAGTTCTCCTTGTCAACAATGGCAAAGGCAAGAGGAACGGGACATTTGTTACCGTCTTGGGTCGCAGCAATCACCAGCACACCTCTGTACTTGCCATACAGATGTGTTCCATTAACTTGTATGAATTGCTTGCAGTACGGAAACGCGGCAATACATGGCTTGAAAGCCCAGAAAACTCGGTTGAAAATATGTTTTTACGAATCAACACGATTGTCAATTGTGACGAATTCTCCTGACTCCAACTTGAACAGAGCTTGGTCACAGTAGCCTAAGATGTCCAACCATTTGGGAAGCACTTCGTATGATTTATCCCAATTACCGTACACCTTGACAATTGCCTTTTGTTTTGCCTTCCATGCTTTTCTGTACGAAATCTTATACCCGTACATGCCTTCCACCCTTTCTTGTATAAGCGAGATTGGAACATCTTGCTTCACTTTAACCATCTCCAGTATCAAGGAACTGATATACTCGGAGTCAAAAGACTTGTGATCCTGTGTCAAGCTAGCATTAACACATGTGTGAGGCCCTAAAAATCTAATTATTGTCCAAGTGTTAGAATTCTTCATATTGGTCGCTCTAAGGCGAAATTTGCATTCATCCCTGTAATTGTCACACTTCACACTCAATCTTCTGGTATCCGACTCCTCCACGTAATAATTATGGTGCCGTCTGATGTGGTAATGCTTGGTTGCAGCAATTAATGCCTCCTTGCAATCAAACTCTTGTCTAACCTGTAAGTCCTCCATGCCGTAATCATAGCTTAATTTCATTATTTCTGAAAAATCATTAGCATTTCTTACGGCATCCCAATCAATGTAAGAGAAGACATTAACTTGAGGGACACCGCATGATGTCTGTGCAGCATTACCATTCCTCACACACCGCGTTGGTACACTGTCTCCATGGGTAGTCGCACTTTCTTCATCATCAGTGTCGCGGTCGTCACCGCTACTACAAGACACCTCATCGTCTTCAAAACCAGACTCTAAGTGGGCATCCATTAATACAGGATCGATGGATTCTTCTTGTATGACTGGCAAGGCACTTAATGAAGCCATCAAGGTATGTGGTACATTTACCGGGAAAACACCTGTAACAGATGAGTCCAATGCAGGAGTATAACTATCAGAAATGTGAAACTCAATTCCCCCTGTGTAAGGAGGGCCTTCCCGCACCATCGAACAACTAGTGTTGACATAAGTCGTTGGATCTACGGGTGGTCTAGTTCTTGGAACTCTTTCATCATAACCAAGGTTGGCAGCGTGCAGTTCGGATGTGATCACCTCTATGTACAATTCCATTACTGTCATCGTTGGATACTGTTCGTAGCTTGCTATCGCACATGCCAAGTCTTCATCGTCGTCCAATTCGTATGCCATGTACTGAGCCTCTATTTGATGCTGTGGAAACCTGTAAATAATTTTTCCCACAGCTTGATCTTGGTGAAGCTTCAGTCGGGCATGAATTCTCTCACGTAAAACATCCATAGTGCTGCATCCTTTCAACTTCGATGCCTTTGGGGGAGGTCCATCATACATTACTCCCATCAATCCCTCAATCATTGTACCATTTGAATATATAAAAGCAATTAAACTTTTTTTCATCTCGTTACTTTTAGCTGCAAAATATTCACTGCACCCTCACAACTGACACAGATTATCATAGTTTGTCATTTTAGCTGCAAAATATTTACTCATTCATAGTTTGTCATTTTTTTTGTTTATTTAGCATAAATTATACTAATTAAATAGATTAACTTTTTCAGTACACTATATTTTCTATTTTCACGATAATTTACTCCCTTCATACCTATTACTAAACAGCAACTAAAATTATTTAAACATTACTGTTTGTATATTTTTATGATTACAATCATAAATCCTTTTTTACATGTACTGACTTCTGGTTACATCTACATATCCTAAAATTTTTTTATTACCTCTCGTATTGTATATTAAAATTTTACATAAAAAATTTCTCTAAATGTAACTTTCACCTAAATCCTAAAATCTATTTTAGGACACCTTTCTTTATCTAATTTTTTCTTCTTTTAATAGCACAACCTATCACAGTACATATAAATTTTTACAAATTTTTCACACATCATAATTTCATATCTTAAATCATAATTTCACATCATAAACCATAATAATCAATATAAAATAAAAAACTCATATTATTTATATCATAATAGTCTAAACAAATTTCTCTATCACTATAAATGATATTTTCAAGATGACTAATAAAAATTATAATATAAGCACAAAATTTATAAAATACTAACCGGTAAGTATTAGGAAAAGCAAACAGAAAAAGGCCTCTGCATGAAAGAAAAATTTGTTAGATATTTTAATAACTTAATATCTAAGTAAAAATTATTACGTATTATTGTATCATTACAAAAATTATGCAAAGATCATGCTAAATTAAATATACTTTGTAAGATAATATATAAAAGGAACAAAAACAGTAGCATAGATAATATTTTATTGACGTATATTTAATTTTAAATATAGTGTTTGAATTTTTTTATCAGGTAAATATTAATAAATCTTTCCTTGTCTATTAATTTTTATTCTTAAATACTTTTTTTAGAACTGGAATATATAATTAATTATTTCAATTAACGCTTCCTATAACATTAATTTTTTAAAATTATTTTTACATAAAAATTAAATATGTTACATTATGTCAATATTATGTAATTGTCTTATTATTTAAATTGTAAATAATATAAGTCAAAATAAAAAAAATTATAGCAAAATAGATTAAAAAAGGAGAAGTGCTATGTGAAAGGTAAAGTAATAAGTGTTAAAAATTAAATATGTAATCAATTAATTTTATTAAATAATTTATTTGATTATTAAAAATAATTTTACGTCCAAAAAATAAATTGTATTATATTTATATTATTCAATATATTGCATTTGAACTTCTAATAGAATAATTGAAAAAAGAAAGGAAAAAATTAAACAAAGTAGATGAAATTAAGAAAAATTAATGTACGAACTACAAACCCTTGGACAAGTCTTAGTTAATGTATTTTAAATTTAAAACATAACATTTAAAAATTATTATCACAAAAAATTTTAAAAAATCTATATAAATAAATTTTAATTTAATTACTAAGTATTTTATTTTAAAATATAATATAAAATTAATTATTTTTAATAATAAAATATATATTAAAGCTTTAATTTATTTAAAATATTATAATAAGCTAAAAAATCATAACTTATTATATTTATGTTAATTAATGATATTAGTGTTTTAAACTATAGACAATACGAGTAGATATAAATAGAATACAATAGAGTAAATAAGAAATAAACAATACATACGGTATAAAGTAATAAAAAATTCACTGTATAATAGATTAATTAATTAAATGAATTATATAATTTATGTAGAATAAATTTATAATAAAAAAATTAATATATCTTACTGTTAAAAAATATTGGTGTCTATGATTTAAATACCATTAGTTAACAAAAAAGAATAACAAAAATGTACAATAAAAAATAAAACAAATAGAAATAATGCATAAAATATCAAGTCTTTATAAAATACCCTCAATTGATATTTACTTATTCTGACATATATTACTCTAAAATTAATATAAAAATATTGATATACCCTCAATCGATATTTACTTATTTTGACATATATTACTCTAAAATTAATATAAAAATATTGATTAATAGGATAATATATCCTCGTAATAATGAACATATAATAAAAATAATCTTATTTTTATCATATTCTATATCCTTAAAAATTTTATATTTTAAATATATCTAAATATAATTTTTACCTAGATTGTAAATTTTATTCTAAAATATTTTTCTTTATCCCCTTTGTTCTTCTTTTAAAATTACAAACTATCACAGATCATATAAATTTGTTCAATTTTTTTCTTAAATCCTATATCATAACTTCACAACATTAATCATAATAATCAACATAAAATAATAATTTTCCCCCAATGTAAAATATATTCTTATAATAACTAAAAAAATTATAATATAAATACATAAATTATAGAAAAACTAACCAGTAAAAATCACAAACTATCACAGATCATATAAATTTGCACAAATTTTTCCTAAATTCTAAATCATAATAATTAATATAAAATAAAAAATATTCTCCTACTATAAAATATATTCTCATAATAACTAATACAAATCATAAACTATCACAGATCATATAAATTTTTACAACTTTTCCTAAATTTCATATCATTTTTTCATATCACAAATCATAATAATCAACATAAAATAAAAATTTTCCTACCACTATATAAATATAAAAATTATAAAAATACTAACCAATGAAGAGCAAGGAAAGAAGACCAGATCTGCTCCAAAGAAGCAAATGTTACCGGATGAAATGCATAGAAGTAATAAAGGATGAAGATTTATGAATGAAAATATGAAAAATGCTAAGAACGGTTGGGAAGAAAGAAGGGAAGAGTGGTTGCTACAGAAAGGCTCTGAAGCTTCGAATTAGGTTTCTTTGTGGCTGCTGCGGAGGAGGGGGAAGCATGTATATATAGGGAAGGAGGTGCCAGATCAAATGGCGCCTCCCAAAAAATTTGAAAAATTTTGAACACGAAGGCGTCATGTTGAAAGGCGCCTCCCAAAAAAATTTGAAAAAATTTGAACGGAGGCGCCATGTTAAAAGGCACCTCCCAGCCGCGTTTCATCATGAAGGCGTCATTCAACATGGCGCCTTCAGCCTACTTCGGTCCCAAAAACGCCATTTCATGTGGCACTCTCAAAGATTCTGGTGCGTATTTTAGTATTTAGTTTCGAAAACACAGTAAAGTGGTAAAATGTTTCTAAAAAAATGGTATTTGGGTATTTTACCCCAATGAGCATGTCATGATGACCGGACAATGAAAAGTAAAGTCTTCAGCTTGCATCCACTTAATTCACACATTTGGTTTTTGTACACTCCAAAACCAATTAAACAGAGCAAAGACTCTAAAATATAGGACCACTGATGAGTTAAGAATGGTCTCATGCAAGTTGATTAACAAAATTGTTATCACGGTGGGCTCAATGAAAATTCCACCATCCAAATCCTAATCGGAGTTCATCTTCATAATGGGAAACCTTGAATTATTGCTTACGAGCATAAGGGGTAACCGGAAAGCAAGGGGCGATTTTGTCCAAATAAAAGCAGGAACAGAGAAATCTTAGACCTTTTTCTTTCCAAGATATGTACAGAGCTCAATTTATTCTTTCAATAATTTTATTCGAAAATGATTTATACCCCAAAATCGAGTTGTAAATTTGTGAATTTGTGCCCCGGCAGAATATAATGATCCATAATTTTATATGTTTTGTTCCTCACAAAAGTAGACGTAAAATCTAGACTAAAATAACGGAGCATAACTAAAAAAATTGATTGGTGTTACAAATATTTATTTATAAAAATATGTATGAAATATCTTTGATTCATTTATTAATTATTATAGTTGATCTTTACTCAATCTCTAATTATAATTAATTACTAATATTACTAATAAGTATCAATTAGTGCTTTAGGCTTCCATATACAGATATTATATTATATAAAAGATTCTACATATTCATAAATAAGAAAAGCTCCTCCCCTTATTTAATTTTTTTATTATTTTAATTTTAATTTTATAATATATTATCAGTACAAATCTCTATTATCTAACCATTTAGATTCCGGTTTATAAATTATTTATCATACATTTATTAATAATTTGTGTGGTCATTTTTATTGGTAGAATTGTTACTCTCCGAAGTTTCTTATGATTTATTGTTTTAAACGAGGAGACTTTGATATAAGAATCCTATGGGTAATTAAGGGATCCATAAAAATGCAACAAATAAAAAGAAATGGAGGAAGTATTAGATTTTGGAGTTAATTTGTATTGGTTGATGTCTTGCACACCAATGCATGTCTAGACTCTACATTTCATATTAATAATTTTTAAATAATATTTTTAAAATTTTAATATAAATTTAAATTGAATTGATATATCAATTTGTTTATAATTCTAATTCAACATGTTTATTATTCATGTTAAATAGGTCTATCTGTTTAAAACACAAATGTTAGGAATGAACTCATAAAATAGTTGATTTTTGTAAATTATTTTATTTTTGATGGAAATAATTATAAGTATTTTTTAAATACTTATTCTACATAAAAATTGAATAAATGTTGCATTAATTGTATAATATGTACTTATGTGATCATAACATGAATATAAAAAAGATATAAATACAAGTTATTTACAATTAAAAAAAAATTTTATTCGCCATGTATTAATAAAGTTAAGCACTTTATTAATCCTATTGTAAAATTTGGAATATATGGTTTATCTTAGTAATATAAAATTTACATATCTACTTAGTATATCCAATAGGATTATAAATGAAATTTACATGACTATTATCAAGACAACTAGAATTTCTTAGGCATTAATTTGCTTTACTCTAAATCTTAAGTTATATATAATTATATTTTTATAGATATAATCACATTTAAGTTGTAAATGAGATTCAATTGTAGGTCAATATACTCTATAATTTAGTGTTGATATATTTATTAAGGATATAATTATAATATGATAATATAGATTTTGGTGATCTGACAATCTTAGTAGATTTTGATACTTGATCATAAGTTTTAGGCCTGAACATGTCAATTCTAATTAAATTAATGAAAGTAAACTAATGATCATTAGAGAAATTAGTAATTACTAAAATAAATTAAATTGATTTTATCAATTTAATTGAATATTATGTAAGGAGGTAGAAGTAAAGAATTAATATGACATGAGCATACAATTCAAGGAAATTATCAATTTATTTGGATTTTTATTTGAATAAAGGCATGTATAATTAGAGTGTGGTTTCATTTTATAGTAGAAAGATTACTAAAATTAAATAATTAAAATATTTAGTTATTTAGGAGTCAATTATATATATGCCCATATGACTCCCAAACTAATCCAAGGCTTTGTGCATATTATTATTGGATTAGGTTGATTAAGAAAAGATTATTAAGCTGATATATGGAAATATATGCATGACTCAGTCATTTGGTCCATGCATGTGACCCAACATAGTTAAATAATGGGAATTCATTTTTAGAAATGTAAATTTATGGAATGTTCTCTTGGATAATTATTTAAAAAAAAATCAAAGATATGATTTGGATTATTTATTTTATTAAATAAAATTATATTGGAAATTCAATAATTATATGATTTTCAAATATTTATTGGAGATATATTCTAAATCAAAAATATCTATTCTAAATAAAAAATATCTAATAAGTTTTTAATAATCAAATATATTTCAAATATTAATTGAAGATATATTTTCGAATAAAAAATATCTAATTAGGAATATTTGAAATATGAAAATCATGAATCTTTATGATACATTATGATCCTTAATGAGAATTATTGACCTTAATAAGCCATCATGATTTTTTTATGATGTATTATAAGCCCTAATGAAAAATATTGGCTTTAATGAGCTATCATGAATTTGATGTAACATTATTAATTTTAATGAGATGTTATGATTCTTAATGTGATTTTATGAACCTTAATATGACATTATGAGTAAGAATGTTTTAAGATGATTAGAAACATAATCTTTTATCCTAATTCTCCTCTATAAATAAAATTTTAGGGTCCCACAATTTTCAAATCATAGAGAAAATATGAAATAAGTTTTACACCTATCAAAATTCTGTAGTTTCAATTTTTCAAAGAGAGTTCAAACACTATTGAAACTCTCTCAAATTTGAGAGAGAAATTTAAAAATTAAGTGAACAATTTATTTTTTAAATTATTCTTGGTGCTTAAATTTGATTAACAATCTTTTATTCTTTTTAAATAGTATTCAAGGACTCACTCCTTATGTATTTATCCTTAAGACACAATTTGATAGATTTTGTAGGTGGTAATCTAAAGATCTTATATTGACATCTTCTTTAATAATACTAAGTAATCTTTTTAACATAATATATGTATATATATATACATACATATATACATATATATATATATATATATATATATATATATATATATATAAGTGTTTGATCTTATTTATTTAGATTTTAAAAAGAATAATTTTTTTAAAATATATTCTCTAACCAAAACTATTTTTTTAAATGATTACCAATACCGAACTTGTACAATAATTCTATATTCATTTGAAATTATCATATCGTTTTAAAAATTATTATTTTAAAATTGAATAATTAGCCACAAGGACGTCTATCTCTCCGTGTGGAGTACTATTTTAGTCCAAGAAATTCAAGCTTTGGCCCAAAAAATACGTTGGAGAAAAGTGAAAGAAGTGCACGTAATTTCCCACTAAATTTCGGAGAGCATGTACGTGATGATGGCCAAATAATGAAAAGTAAGGTCTGAACTTTAAAGTCTACACCACGTTTTAGAAAATTCAAATTAGCAAAGAGCTCATTTCAGATAACATCAAAGTCCGAGGAGCTCGTGGAATGGAAGGCAGTCCACAAGAATAGTAGCCACAGTGGTTTCAATGAAACTTCCTTTGTCCGCTGGCGGAATATGTGAACCAAGACTTGTGATTATAGCTCACGGTAGTGTGAATTAGAGAAAGAAATGAAACACGACTTGTAATTAAATTACCAAAAAAAAAAAAAGTCCATATCAACCAGTTAATTATTCACTGTTAATCGTAGTGAACTACAATACATATGACTATTAATTTGTTTTAAATTACCAAGACTTTTAATTATTTACTATTGTAGTAATTATTCACTATTAATCATAGTTACTTATTTAATATTGTAGTAATTATTCACTGTCAATCATAGTTAATTATTCACTATTGTAATAATTATTTACTATTATTCATATTTTTGTAAGGTGACGTTTGGTTCATAGAATCTTATATTTTCAAGAAAGTATACATTCCTAAGAATGTGATTCATGGAAATTTAATTAATAAGAATGTAATATTTCTATATTTAGTTCATTATAAATTTTTCTAAAAATATTTTAATATTATATTTCCATTTCAAGAGAATATGAGATACCTACCTCCTCCGATAATATTTTGAGAGAATGTTGGGTCAAAAAAATTTTCAAAAATGTAATATTCTCAAGTATTTTTTTTTTCAAATCTTGAATCAAACATAGGAATGTGATATTTCCTTAAAATATTTCCAGGAATGTTAAAAACTTTCCGTGAACCAAACGTTACCTAGAAAAAATAATTAATTTGTTTCAGCACATTGGATGTAGCAATGCATCTAATATTTCTTTAGGAGTTTTCCTTGAAATTACAAAAATGAAAATTATTAATTTGTTTATTATATTATCCACTTTAGAAGTGGAGTGAATAATTATAACTATTAATGGAAAAATCAAAGGTTTAAATTTGGATAAGTAACAAGTTATTAAAAATATAAATTTTAAATTTACAATTATTTATTTCTTTATTTTTTCTATTAGTAATTATGATAATACATTTTATTTTCTAAAATATACGGTGGAATCATACCTACAGTGTGAAACATATACCTCTAGCCCTCTAATTTTTCGAATAATTTTCTAAATGACTTACAATTTGCTACATATTAGACTCTTGAAAATGTCTACAGGCCTTGAGTGCAACCCCAAAATAATTTTCTTCCTGCGTGCTACTTTCCCCCCTTAATTTCAGTGTGTCATATGTCACCATCCAATTTATTACGTAAAATTTTTTAGTATTAAGTTCGTACTAAAAATTTATTATTTTTTATATAATCTTTATGAAATATATTATTTTTATTAAACTATATGATTTCTTGTAAAAAATATTTAATTTTTATCAAGTTAAATTGCTGAATTAAAAAATAAATATTTTTAACAGAGAAAAAACATTGAATTTTTCTTATCCAAATGTAAGACAATTTTTTTCATTTACTACGGTGAAGTCTACACCTCCCCTGTGGAAGATGTTTTCCCTCCATGACTCTAAAGTTATGTCCAATGTAGATGTCTTCATGGATCGGTCATTAAATTCAAACAGAATTTTTTATGCATAGCTTGAATTTAAGCCTGATCCGTTTAGTTTTAAAAGGATTTGGTCTGATCTGTCTTTATTAAAATTATATATAATTTGATATTCGATTTGAAAGTTTAATTATTTTTATTTTTATTTTTATTTTAAATAAAAATAATTTTATATAAAAATATGCATTAAAATAGATAATAAGTTATTTAGATATATAAAATATTTAATTATATCAAATAAAGTATTTTTATTAAAAAAATTAAATATAAATATTTTTTATTATATATAATTATATTAATAAAAATAAATTTATATAATCAAATCAAGCTAACCTATAATCTAAACTTGATGTAAATATTAATTTAATCATATAAAAATTTAATAAATATTCAGATGATAAAAGAATTTCAAACCATATATTTATGGAACCTTGTCAAATGGACAATCTAGTCCAACGAAATGGAAACCTTATCAACCATGCAACGGGTAAGTCATAAGTGATGAACCCCATAATGACATGCGAAGTCCTCATAGCAACTTTTGATTTTTGTACAGTGTATACCACGAAACAATAGAAAAGATTTTGATCGGGAGAAGTGATATTTGATATTTTTTTTTAAATTTTAAATTTTTATTATATTTAGGGTCTGATGTCTAATTCATATTTATATTTAATAATTTAATTACTTTATCATTTAAAAAAGTGACTCTAACATATAAGTCCAGTGATCAGATATTCAATTCCGGTAAATTACATAATATATTTTAAAAAATAAAGTGAGATATTATAATTTTTATATGAAATTTAAAATGATAAATAGTTTTAATTAATTTTTATTTATTAAATTTAAAATTTTAATTTCTTATTATTCGATAAATATTAATATTTTAGGAACTTTGTCCCTCTGTTTTCTATCTTGCATATGTTAAAAAAAATGCAAAAATTATCAATATGTTTTATTTTACTATTTAAAATACATTTTATACTTTAAAGAAAAGTCAATCTTCATGGCAATTCACTTTCATTAGACAATTTTATTTTCCCATATCTTTGGTATAATCAAAAGTAAATTTTCATTTTATTTTTGAATGAATTCCTTTTTAAAATGATATTTGACTTTAAGTAAAAAAGTAATTTATTTGATTTATTTTCATTTATAATTATTATTTTAATTACATTTATATCATTATAGAATCCATCCAATTTAATAATGATTTCATTATAATTTATTTTATTTGACCTAGAAATATATTATATAAAAGGTTTATCCTCTTTCTAACATTATATTTATATGATACCATTAAAATTTCTTTTTTAATTGAATTTCACATATTTTTTAATATATTCTAAACAAAATAATTCATTTATAAATAAATTAAAATCATCATTTTTAACAAAGTTTCTAAACAATAAAATTCATTTGTAAACAAATTAAAATCATTTGAAGTAAAATGAAATCAAACCTATAAAAGTTGCATACAGAATGAACTCTTCTAAACTCAAGTCTACACAACATATGTTAAGATTTCCATTTTTTTTAATAATAGCAATATTTAAATTAGTAGACTCTTGTACACAAATAATAAAAAATATTAATTTTAGAATATAAAAGAAGACAAAAGTTTCAAGAGAAAATTAATGTCATTTGAATTAAATATATTTAAGTTAAAATATCTATTTTTTTAATCAAATTAAATAAAGTTTATATCTAATGCATATGACATTTTATCTTGTATAAGTTGTTAAAATTAAATTTTATAAAAATAATATCCTAAATTGAATCATGTGAAAAGAATAATATTAAACATAAGAAAAGATTTATTATTACTTGATGAGTCTATTATGAGCGAAAATAAAATTAGGATTTGCTATAGACCATGAACTATACATAATCAGTCTTGATTATGAACTCCAATAAGGATTTGATGCTACTATCAATCCTATAGGAGAACTTGATTAGAGAAACTTTTTGACATTGCTAGAAAGTGTGCTAAATCAATTATAGAGTTTAGAAGTAACGACCCTTATTTATATTAATAATATTGGTAGGTTGACCCATCGTTGAGAACCACTCATTATCACATTAGTTGGATTAGATTATTACTAGGCCTAAACTATTCAGTCACTTTAATATTAGGTTAAATCTTTTTATATCTTATTTTATTATTAAATTAATAGGTCCACAATAGAAAATCTAACAATCTCCCATTCGAATTATGTAATTTGATGATAGTAGTCACTTTAATAAGATGTAAAAGAAAACTATAACATCTTTACACCCATGGGTCTAAATTGAAATCATAAATGTCTAGTAATATAAAATATAGTATCCAATAGGAATATCAATGAAATATATATACTGTACACTTACACCTTGTTAACCATATACAATATCTAATAGGGATAGACATAATATGTTTGTACTTAATAAGATTTACATAATAAAATTGTGACAATCATATGCAAATCTTTACATATTGGGTCAAAATATCCACCTAAGATGCTAAATGAGAATCATTATTCTCATCATAATATTGAGAAAGAGTCTAAATGTCTTTGTAAATATGTGATAATGAAAAATGTGCACAATATGTAGCAAACATGAATATTTCATTTATGTACATCTCAAGAATATAATTTACATTGTAAAACTCCCATTAACCCAAAACATCAAAAAATTTAACTAATTCAATTTAATTACATGATTATGATATATTCCAATTGCTAATTCTTTGATTAGTGGATCCATGAGCATATGATTCATGGAAATATGTTCAATATATGTAATATACTCGCATACCTTCTCTTGCACAAATTAGTACTTTATATCAAAATGCTTTATACAAGTAGAACTTTTATTTTTATGAGAAAAGTTTATAGTAACAATATTATCATAATAAATGGTCAAAGGTCTTGAAATGCTCTAAATAATCTTGAAACCAACCATAAAATTTCTTAACCATATAGCAATATAAGTGGCTTCATAACATGTGACATATTCTGCTTTCATAGTGGAGATTGTTGTTAAGGACTACTTACACTTTTCCACAACATAGCTCCTCTTGCCATTATAAAAATGTATCCAGATATAGATTTATGATCATTTGGACAGCTAGCAAAATTTATGATCATAAAATTTCTTAACCATACAGCAATATAAGTGGCTTCATAACATGTGACATATTCTGCTTCCATAGTGGAGGTTGCTGTTAAGGATTGCTTATACTTTTCCACAACATAGCTCCTTCTGCCATCATAAAAATGTATTCAAATATAGATTTATGATCATTTGGACAACAAGCAAAATTTATGATCATAAAATTTCTTAACCATACAGCAATATAAGTGGCTTCATAACATGTGGCATATTCTGCTTTCATAGTAGAGGTTGCTGTTAAGGACTGCTTATGCTTTTCCATAACATAGCTCCTCCTGCCATTATAAAAATGTATTCAGATATAGATTTATGATCATTTGGACAGTTAGCAAAATTTGAATCTAAGTAGCCTATAACTATGAGATCTCCCGATTTTTTATAGGTCAACATGTAATCTTTTATACTTGAAGGTACTTGTAACAGTCCAATGCCTTTGATCATATTTACTTAAGTATCCCCCTAGTATACCAATAGCATAAGCTACATCAGGATGTGTACATACCTGAGTATATATCAGGCTACTAACAATTGATGCATATGGAACTTTTTTTTTACTCTTTCTATTTCAACATCATTATGAGAATATTGGGACTTAAACAAAATTTCTCCTTTTAAAATAGGTGTAGAAATTTGAAAGCAGATTGACATATTGAACCTTTTTAGTACTTTTTCAATATAAGTTTGCTAAGATAAACTAATCAAGCCTCGCGATCTATCATGATGGATCTCTATCCCTAAAACATAAAAGGCATCTCCAAGATCCTTCATATCAAAATATTTGGATAAAATTTATTTTGTCTAAATTAGCAAGTTCATGTCATTTCTTGCAAGGAGAATGTCATCTACGTATAGCAGCAGAATAATAAAACTACCTGCACTCATCAACATATAAATACACTGATCAATTGCATTCTCTTTGAATCCAAAAAAGTTACTACCTCATCAAACTTGAGATACCATTGTCTAGAAGCTTATTTTAAGTTATAAATGGACTTTCTAAGTTGGCATACAAAGTGCTCCTTTCCCTTCTATTAAAAACCATCTAGCTAGTTCATATAAAAAATCTCTATTAAATCACCATTCAGGAAAGTCATTTTTACATCCATCTGATGCAACTCTAAATCAAAATAAGCCACTAAAGCCATGATAACACATAATGAGTCTTTAGTTAAAATTAGTGAAAAAGTTTCTTTATAGTCTATACCCTCCCTCTAGATGTAACTTTTTGCTACTAATATAGACTTGTACCTTTTAACTTCATCTTAAGCACCCCTCTTGGTCTTGAAAACCCATTTGCATCTAACTAACTTACAACCTACAAAAAGTATCATTAAATCCTATACTTGATTCTTATGCATTGAAGCTAACTCACCCTTCATAACATTTATCCAATTAAAATAATTTAAACTAGTCATAGCTTAAGAAAATGTTATAGGATCAGTATCATCATAAATATTATATTCACATTCCTATAGATATATAAGATAATTATTAGGAATTGCCAATCTATGAACTCTATGAGATCTTCTTAATGGAATCTCTTCGTTTACTTCATTTGGCTTAACATTTTTTGCTAGTGGCTGTATTAAATCAACTAGTGGAGTAACAAAAGATAATTATCCCACTATTAGTGCTAATGAAACAATTGTTTTATTTTTAAAGAAATCTATAATATGTAGTATTTGGCTCTTACTATTTAACTTATCTTCAAAGAAGATGGCTCAATCAGACTCAATTACTTTAGTGGAATGAGTTAAACAGTAAAATCTACTTCCCTTCAAGCTACTGTAGTACCCAATGAAGTATCCACTAATAGTTTTTGAATTAAGTTTTCTTATGGATGGAATGTATGGCTTTATTTCAACTTTGTAACCCTAAACTTGAAAATGTCATGAACTAGGCTTTTTATCATATAATAATTCGTAAGCGATCTTAGGTACTGACTTATTAAGAACTTGATTTGGAATATATGTTGCTATTCTTAATGCATCATCCCATAAGAATTTTAGTAATCAAGTATGGGCTAGCATGCATCTCAGCATATCCATAAGAGTTCTATTCCTTCTTTCTGCAATTCCATTTTGTTTCGGTGTAATAGGTATGGTATAAGTTGCTTGAATTCCACAATCTTGTAGGTATCTCACAAAAGGGTTTGGGTTTCTTCCTATTTCATTATGCTTATCATAATACTCACCACCTCTATCAGAATTAATGCACTCTATCTATTTCTCCAATTTCAGTTCAACTACTACCTTGAATAACTTGAAGGCTTCTGATGATTCTAACTTATCACTGAGTAGCCATACCTAACCAAATCTAGAATAATTATTAATGAATGTGATGAAATATTTGTAGCCTCCCATAGCATTAGGTGTGATAGGCCTACTAATATTGGTGTGGATCAGTTTTAGAATATTCTCCTTTCTACTTCTTTTATCCTTTCTAGCTTAAACTATAAGTTTTCCTTTAATGCAATCTGCACATGTTCTAAAATGCGATAAGTCCAGATTATGAAGTACTTCTTCCTTCACAAGTCTTTGAATTCTATCTTTAGATATGTGTCCTAATCGTCTATGCCAAAACATTTAGGATCCTTTATTAATTCAATACCTTTTCTTGCCCATAACAAAATTTATTGAGTTGGCAAAATTAGCATCTAAATCAACACCTTATAAATTGTCACACACAAAACCAATACTAATAATAGAAGATTTATAGAATAATTTATCCTTTCCATTTCTAAAATGATAAGAGTATCCAATAGAGTCCAAAATAACAACAGAAATCAAATTCTTTCTTACGGAAGGTACATAAATTATATTATTCAATAAAAACTCTTGTCCAATTTTCAACTTCAACTTTACTGATCCTATGTGCTTTACTTTAACTCTATTTCTATTTTCAAGTCTCACTATCAACTCTCCTTCATTTGGTTTTCTCATATTTGTCAGCGCCTAAAGATAATTAGTCACATGAACAATCATACCAATATCTAACCACTAAGAGTTTAATGGTACATTAGCTATATTTGACTTAAAATAGACTAGAGCTTGATGGGTATCTTTCCTTTTCTTCTTAACCTATTTTTTGTATTTAAAACAATCGAGTTTCTTATGTCCATACTTTTTGCAAAACTTACAGTTACCCTTGACTTAGGCCTTATTAGGTTTATAGTTCTGTTGCCCACTAGATTCACCTTTCTTAACCTTTTTTCCTTTCATGGTTATAGCAACCCTTACTAACACTATCATACATTGATTTTTTTTAAAGTAACAAAAGATATTATACCTTCTTAGCCTTATCGACCTTCTTATACTTTTCAGCTATAAAATCTAGGAACTCTTTTATATTTTTCATTTTAGGAATGCTCTCTCTTATTATTTTGCCCATCGTATACTTCATTATCATTAAAAATACTTTGTTAGAGTGGATCCACCTTTCATAATGATTCTTTTGATGTACTGTATACTCAGCATTAATATGAGATTTTGCTTCCCTAATCGTTAGGTCCAAATTAAACAGGAAAAATAATTAAAATATTTTAATAAAAAACTAAAAAATGTCTTAAAAATAGCTCAAAGAGTAGAGCTCAAACATTTACATTTTAGATTATATATATATTTGCTATTTTATATATGTATACGGATGCTTGGCATTTTTTGTTAATATATATGTGTTCTGGCATTTTGATTGGTGTTTATATATATGTGTGTGCTTTGACATTTTTATGAATATATTAAATATATATTCTAGCATTTTGTATATATGTTTGACAATTTGTATATATATCATGATTGTTATATATATATATATATAACGTCAAACCAAATGTAATATAAAGTGTCCATATGATATAAAATATCAAACAGACATATATACAGTACATAAATCAAATGTCAAGGCAAATATATATAATATAAAAGGCCAAAACAGATATATAACATATGAGAAACGAACACATATATGATACTATACAGTATATAACATATATATCCAAACGCCCAACATGTATATACAATTTATAACATATATACGATTTCCTCACAAATATGATATGTGTATTTTATTCTTAATAAAAATACCATTCATATATATATATATATATATGACAACAAAATAAATAAAATGAGAGTTATGAAATAATTTTTTAGATTCATAGCGAATTTTATCTAGAATATATTCACCACATAATATATAAAACTATTCAAAAAATAAAATTTTATTCCCAAATCCACGAAATAATATATTCAATCTACATGATTTAAAAACTTTGATACCAATTGTTAAAATTAAATTTTATAAAAATAATATCCTAAATTACATCATGTGAAAAGAATAATATTAAACATAATAAAAGATTTATTATTACCTGATGAATCTATTATGAGTGAGAATGAAATCAGAATTTGTTGTAACCACGAACAATATGCAATCGATCTTGATCACGAACTCCATTTAGGATTTGATGCTACTATTAACCCTATATGAAATCTTGATTGGGGAGACTTTTTGACACTGATGGAAAGTGTGCAGAATTAATTATAGGATTTAGGAGTAGTGACTTATTTATATTAATAACATTGGTAGGTCAACTCATTGCCAAGAACTACTCATTATCGTATTAGTTGGGTTAAATTACCATTGGACTTAAACTATTCAATCACTTTAATATTGGACTAAACCTTTTTACATCTTATTTTATTATTGAATTAATAAATCCACAATAAAAAATCTAACATAAGCATCATAAATTCTTCCTCGAGTTTATTTGGTGTTTGGTTTTTTAAACTGCTCAGTATTTAAGCAGCTCAAATAATAATAATAATAATAGCTAGTCTGTTAGTTGCTTGATCAGCCATGTTCCAAATCCTACTTGACTTTTCAATTTCATTTGGCCCCCGTGTTTGTTTGGGCTCCTAATTTCTCATTTTCTCAGGGTATGGATGACAAATTACGAAGGACGTATCAATCAGGGTGTTTCTCCCTAAAAGAGTAGGCATCATCATAAGCAGCAACGAGTACTGTTAAATAATCCGAATAATTTGCACCCAATGCACCGAAAAATTACAATATGTTATAAGTAAATTCAATTTTTTTTATGAAGCCCAAATCACCAATATTAAACAATAATACTATGTTTTATCAAAAAAATAATATTATATAAAAATAAAATTCAAAATTGAGTTCTAAATAAAAATTAAGGGTCATCATTAAAAATAGAATAGTGAAATAAATTTGTAAATTTTAATTTAATAGATATAAAAAATTTAAATTTTATTTTTAATAATTATAGTATTTTTAAATATTAAATTACTCACTACCTCGTTGCCGCATTGTTGTTTCGGTGCATTGTTTGGTGCAAATTTCTCTATAATACACAATAATATTAAGTAAAAACAAGGATGACATGTTTCTAATAAGAACAAATTTTTTTTAAAAAAAAAAACATTGACTTTATTTCTAAGGCGTGTCAGGAGTTGCATATTATTTACTTTAAATAATTTGATGTTTTGTTCCTCACAAAAGAAAAAGGAAGACTACAAAATGCCATGTTATGAAATATGATCTCCTTATTTTAGTAACAAACATGGATTGCAAGATTACATTTGAATTTGTTTTCTTTCTAAAAATAATAAAACATGTTACTAAAGAGGAACGAATTTTGTACATATTGACCTTAACTTATATTCCACGTTGTTTATGGTTTGTGCCGCTACTAATTAACAAACAACTATTATTAACACAATCACAATTAAAGATAGCTGAATTAATATTTGTTACTCTCAGTAAATATTTAGGATATTTTACCATCAATAATCTCAAAATTAATTAATAATTGTTCTGAAATAAGTTCTACCTCCTTACCTGGGTAAAGAAACACGAGAAGATACCGAAGAGATGGATATTCGAAGTGCTGACAGCCTTTTAACTCTAGGTAATAATTTAATCTTGGGAGATATTGTAAAGTTCAACTGCTATCAAAATATCATGAGGAAAATTTAGTAATTTGTACAATGAATACCTAAGGGCTATATTAGATGTTCACATCAGGACACTTAAACTCGCTGATATAATGCAGTTAATAGCACATGTCCTTTATTTGTTTTCTTCTAATTAAGTACATGGATAATTTAGTTTAAGTTCAGTACAATGTAGAATGATCTTATAATCTGATAAAAAAAAACTGAATCACATCCAATTTCAAATTTAGACATTTTGTTGGAGTGATTGCACTTGTATTAGTAGATGAGTCGAAAGGTTTAGGAGGCATCTTTAATTTGTCTACTTCTCTTTCTAGCATTTGTATCACAGTTTTCATGGAAGGACACTCCGTTGGATGCCACTAAATGCACCATAGTCCTACAAGTGCAAGTTTTTTTGTAATCTTAATATCTCCCTCATCTTCAACTTGAATAAGTATCTCTTTACCTTTGACCAAATTATGAATTCAATTTGGATATAAAACTTGCAAATTTTCATCAATTGACTTATCCATATTCTTTCCCCCTCCAATCATTTCTAGTAACAACATTTCATAATTGTAAATATCAGAGATTTATATGACACATTTTTAAAGTTTCTTGAGAAAACTTCAGGTGCAATATAGCCTAAGGTTCCTCTGCCTGCTGCTATCACGGGAGGCTAGCTCAATGAATGAAAATTCCATGAACCAATCCTAAGAGGAGTTCACTTTTATGATTGGAAAACTTAGAATTAGTACTACTTACAAATATATGCAAATTATGGAGGCTGTGAATTAAAAAAAAAAGAAATAAATAAATAAGAGCTATGCCTTCATTCCACAATTTTTATTTTCCCAAAATTTAAATTTAAATCTATGTTAAGATCTTTTTATTCTTCAATAATAAGAGCGGTAAAATAATCATAATCACATATACACCGAAAATTAAATTGAATTCGAAATATAAATAAAATAAAATCCCTAAAAAAATCTAAATTCACTTGAATTAAAATTTCTCTCGATTGAAATTTATTTTTTATTCAAACCAAATTCTGTATATATACGACGCTTTATATATTTATCCTAAATTCCTCCTTTTATGTTAAATTTATTTAGTGTTTTTCCCCCCCCCCCCAAAACTCTCCGTATTTAGAATTGATAAATTTTGAACAAATAGCTGAGAAAGTATTCATATCTTTTGTAATTTTTCATTTAACCATAAATTATCCGTCAGTTGCTGGACCAGCCATATTCCAAATCCTTCCCTGACATTTCAATTCCATCGGGCGCCGAGTTTATTCGAAATCTTTATAACATGTTTGGATGTGAAAGAATGTTGCAGAAGAAGAGGACAAAAAATGTTATATCATTATCCTTTTATGGTTTGAAAGTTTTGATTAAGGAAGGAAAATGATAAAAACTTCATGAATAATCTTCCAAATTTTATAGAACCATTCACTATTAAGTATTTGTATTTTTGTAATTTAAAAGATTTTGGAGTATTTTCTAAACATTCAAGTAAAATAAAGAAAAATCTTAATGCTGCAAGAACATCTACATTTAGCAACAAAATTTTAACAACATATTTAGAGACAATTTTTCTATTAATAAATGAGACTCAAATAGTCATATTTGTCTTATAAATTTAGTAACAAAATTTCAATTTATCGTAATTCCTTCGCTGATTTTTTAGAATTATAAAGTTTTCCCACTTAAAACTTTACTCGTCACTAATTCTATTGGTGCATTTTATTAACAAAGTTAGCGACAAAATAAAAAGATTAGGGTTTCAAAATACCAATGAATTTAGTGATAGATTTTTGTAAAAAAAAATTTAAAAATTTGTTATGTAGTAAAGTGATTTAAAAAAATCAATGGAATTAGCGATGGACATCAGCAAATCTATCACTAAATATATCAATAGTCTAAATACACTATTTCATTAAATATTAACATTAAATTGAATTATATATCAAAATTTGATGCCAAACTTCTCATTTTTTTTTCTTTCCTTCTTTCTCCTCCTCTATCATTGTGATGCCCCCATCATTGTGTCGCATTTGTAGTTGCCATCTGCTACTATCATTGTGTTTGCCTTGTCTTACTAAGTATCTTAATCAGTAAGTTTTCTTAATTTTTTTAGAATTTAATTTTATAATTTGTGATTATTTTATATATTATAATGATATTTATTGTATTATTGAATATTTTTATGTTTGATTATTGTATTGTTGATTATTTTGTAAAAAAAATAACTTTTAAGAGATTTTTTTCAATTTTTTTAAGATTTAATTTTGTGATGTGTGATTATTTTATGTATTGTAGTGATATTTGTTGTATTATTGAATATTTTTGTGTTTAATAGAGTTTTTCATTTTTTTTTGGATTTAATTTTGTGATTTGTGATTATTTTATGTATTATAATGACAAATTTTGTATTATTGAATATTTTTATTTTTTATTATTGTATTCTTGATTGTTTGTTAAATTTTTTTTTTCATTTTAGCTGGTTTTCAATTTTTTTAATTTTTAGGATTTAATTTTATGATTTGTGATTATTTAATATACTATAATCATGTTTTTGGTATTACTTAATATTTTTATGTTTAATTATTGTATTCTTGATTATTTTGTGCAAAATAAATTTCACTTTTGAGGATTTTTCAATTTTTTTTAAATTTAGTTTTGTAATGTGATTATTTTATGTATTGTAGTGATATTTTTTATTGTTAAATATTTTTATGTTTAATTATTGTATTGCTATTTATTTTGTTAAAAAATTATTTTTGGGAAGTTTTTCAATTTTTTTATTTTTAGGATTATTTTATGTATTGTAATGATTTTTTTGGTATTGTTGAATATTTTTATGTTTGATTTCTTGTATTCTTGATTATTTCATAGAATGAAGTGATTCAAATTTTTATTTCTAACTCACTTGACTTATTTTTTTATTATGGTATACCAGTAACACAATGGTGTACTAATACACCATAAGATTTAATTATATATTAGGTTTACATTTTTTCAAAGTTAAAAACAAACATATTATATGATAATATATCAACGAACAAATCTAGTGACATACCGATATACAATTGCATCAGTGATGTACCATAATTGCTCCTTTATAAATATCATTAAATATGAGTTTTCAAAACTAGTTCCTATCTAGAATGCAAATAGTGAAAGATCAATAACTCCATTTTCAAATTAAATTCCTATAAAGTGTAAAATATACCTAAAATGATTAAGTGCATCATTACAATAGTTGAGGAGAAAATTAAGGACTCAAATTTTATGTATAACAAAAAATAATTTTTAAATTTGTATTTATCAATATCCTTAATTTCTCATTAATGACTAATGATATACTTTATCTTTTAAAATGCAAGATACACTTTAAAGGAGTTCAAACCATCCATTTTCTTATATGGTGGTAGGATTTCCCTTTAACTAACATCCAATAAGATTTAGAATTTAGAATTTATTCATTAGAGATGTCTGTAATGTTGAGCTTTCTCTGCCCTTCTTTATTCTTGGATATTAATGACCCATTTGATTGTAGTGAATAGTGAAAAGAAAGAAATCAGTGTTTAGAAATTAGAAAAAAAATTATAAATTTTTTTTGTTTGGATGGAGAAAGAAAATAGAAAAGAGAGAGAATTGGGAAGAAATTTGATGTGCAACATATTAGATTTTAGATCTCTCTTGTGAAGGTGAGAAATTGGAATCGAAATTACTATCACAATATATTTTTTCCAGTTTACCTCAACAAGACAACAACCTATAAGCATTCTTACTTTAATTCCAATGTCTCACCGAAAGCATTGTTATTATTATTATAAATTATAAATTATATAATATAATATATCTGTTCACAGCATAGGTGAATGATTTTTCTTTTTTATTTCATTAATAATAACCATTTCATATCTTAAATCTTAAAAATAGCCACAGCTTATTTTATTAATTTGGCAATTCCATCAAATTTTTGTGATTTATGATTTTTTTAATTATACGAATAATAATTCACTTAACATACACGTACACAAAGTTAAGAGTTCAAATCTATGTGGGAGAAATAAAATTCAAAAGGTAGTATTGGTTGCCACTACATTATTATAAGTGCCAATGCACCACTAAAGATGCCAACTATATAACTTATGATTTAATGAAAACTTATTTTATCTAAAAATAACATTGGGAACTTTTATTATATATAATTGAACTACTAAGATGTTGTTTGGATCACAAAAGTAGCATGAAAAATACAAGTTTTCAAAAAGTAGAAAAATTTTCAATTATTTGATTAGTCACTATCTGTCAAAATGGACGAAATAAAACTTTCTAGAAAATTCTACTTTTCATAAATCATAAAAAGTTAATTACCTACACTACCCTTAATAAGAAGAATTTCCTATGTCTTTTATAAATAGAAATATAAAATTAGTCCAACTTAATTTAACTAATGATGACTTTAACTTTTTATTTTTGAAAACTATAATAAATATAATATAATTTATTATGAAAAATATAATTCATTAATTATATAAAATAAAATTATTTTATTAATTACATAATAAATAGAACAAATATTATATAAAAGTATAGAAAATAAATATCAAATATTATATCATAAATATAAATTGTAAATATAATCATAAATATTATTATAATAGAAATTTAATTCTAAATATAATTATATTTAATACATATGATATCTTAATTTTTTAAATAAACCCATTTTATTTTTATTAAATTTAAAAAATATTATTAATTTAGAAAAATTTATGATGTAAAGAGAGATTAAAAATATAATTATTTTTAAGATAAAGGAATCAGGGATAATTAAAATGTAATAACATTTCTTTTTTATATTATAATTTTAAATGATATATTAATTATTTTAATAATATTTTCTAGAAAGTTTAGGTTTGATGGATGTTGGGAAGTGTCAATTCTTTATTATTAATCAAATAATTTTAAGCATTTGTTGGAAAATTCAAAAGAAAATTTACTTTATTAAAAGTTCAACTTCCCAAGGGGAACTTACTTTTTATATAAATCAAACAATTACAAATTTGATTTGATTGAGTTTTGTAATGAATTAAGGATATTATTATTACTTTGTTCTATTAATTTTTTTCACTTTTCTATTCAACCAAATAAGAAAAATTAATTACTCTTTTATTTTTTTCTCAATTTTCTTTCCAATTAAATATAAAAAAGGAAAACATTTTTCCTTTTCTTTGCTCTCTCTCTCTCTCTCTCTCTCTCTCTCTCAACCAAATGAAGGGCAAGTGTGATATTATTGGGTTTCTATAATTCTATTTTTCTCCTTTCTAATGGGCTTTTATAAGCTACAAACAAAAGCCTAATCAATTATCTAATCGGCTCAAAAGCTAAGAGTTGGAATACAATATCCTGTCACTATTCATAGGATAACTCACCCTGGCTAATGGAATTTTGGCTAATGGAATGTTGACAACTATCTTACCAAAAGAATGGACATTTCTTCTTTAAACAAATTTTGCTACAATCTCCTAAGATTTAAAATATTGACCAATGACGTCCCTCCTTTTGTTTTAATGAATTCGATGGTAAATAATTTGTAATATTGGCTTACTAACTTAATGGTATGGAACTGAAAGGTCAGTATGGCCGTAAAATTTCAATCACTAAAATAATTATTTTATTTTTTTAAAATATTCATTTTTATTATATTCATAATCTTTAAATTCAAATTATGTATTAAAAATATAAAAATTGAACATTATAATTACTCTCTTATAAATATAGTGACTATTATATTTTTAAAATTTTACGATTAACAATATGGATAATTTATTTTTGTTGTTATTATAGTTATTTATCCCTTCATCTCTTACAATGTTAAAATAAATAAAAATATTAATGTGGATTGTTAAACCTCATCTTAGTACTATTAAATACATATTTATTTTTTAGTTATATTCTTTTCATTCACTGTTTATTTTTGCATTATGAGTAAAGAAAGAGAACAATAATTATTATAAAAGTAAAAATAAAGAACTAACAATATTAATTATAAATTTTGATAGAGATAATAATTATTACATTTATACATGAAAGATTGAATATTTTGTTTACTCAATTTAAAATGTAAATAATTTAATAAGTGTAATAAATCACCATCTTATTTTAAAAACTTTGAGGTTCAGTTCGCATCAATAGTTTGAAAAGTCTCATTTTCCAAAAAATAGAAAAGAAATAGGTTGTTTAATTAATCATTATCTAATAATTAGAAAAAAATAAAACTTTTTAAAAAGTTTCACATTCACAAAATATGGAAAATTGTTTATCTGTCTCTCTATTAGGTAAATTTTACTTCTTACATTCTTTATAGATATAAAGATAAAAATATCCTCACTAATTTTAATTAATGACAATACAATGAAGGAATAAATTTATATGAATGAGATATTATTCAAATATTATTATGTTCAATTTTATAATTTATGGATCATATTATTTTAGGGGTAGAATTATTAATTTTTTACTAAAACATTAAGAATATTTCATAGCAATTGAATTTTTATAATTTTATCAAAAAGTAAAATATAATATTAATTTTTCATATGGAATAAATAATAAATATTTATTTTTCATATTCAAAATAATATCCCTTAACCACTCATCGAGAAAAGAATAATCAGTTGTACTTTTTCAAAAGAAAAGTAATATTACATATATCAATAAAAAAAGGCCAAAATCAAGCTCTGATTTATAAAAATACAACTAGATCTATTTCTTGTTTTATTAGCCAAATACCGATCCAAATTTGATCCATTGCTATTCTTAATTGCCAATAGTTTTTCACAACTTCAACTCGATTCCTAATTTTGGAAGCACATAATTTTCCATTCAAGAAACATCAAGGTAAATTTAGTAAATAGAAGGAGCCCATGTATTTTTTTTCAATATTTTAATGTAGGTTGTAGTATTTTTCATTTTATATTTAATTTAAATGTATTTTTATTATAAAATATTTAAAATATTTTATATTATTTGATGTAAATATTATAATTATCTTTCGACCTCATAGAAGGTTAGAGTAATTTTTTATATTTAATTTTTAATTAAATTGATATGAAAATTAAATAAATATATTCCTAAATTTAAATGAAATGAAAAATAACAATACATTTCAAATTAAATTTTGTTTATAAAATTATTTCTATTATTTTTAGTATAATAATTAAAATGTATAAATTAATATAGAGTAAAATCAAATTTATTTAAAACCCAAATCAATTAAGGATTAAAACTAAATTTTGTGGGGTTATTTTGAATTTATATCATCCCTTTGTATCAATTTGCAAAATGTCAAGTGGGCTTTAAAACATCTCAACTACAATTTATAAACCATTAAATCCTGACCGTATATTACAATTCTTGTTATATTATTTAGATTACATATGTTTGGAATAAATTATGCAAACCTAAGCAAAGGCTAAAACTTGGGCACTTGTGTAATTACATTTTTTTGGCATCAAAGTATTAGGAGAATTATATTAATTATATAATTATCTCATTACTAATATTTAAGAAATCTTGTAATTATGTTAATTATGTAATTATCTTATTGCTAATATTTAGAAAATCTTGTACATATCATGATCAATACTTATTAGGAGTGATTGGGAGTTATCTTAAGAGTTTGTTCCCTTCATGACTTGTATATATTGTACACATTTGTTATTGGAATATATACATGAGATTATAACAATTTCCATATTTCTTATGGTATTAGAGCAGTAAGGCGACCTAATCGCTGTGTGATCATGGCTGGGCAAGGTAACAAGGGACATGGTGATGCCTCTAGACAAGACATGATTGATGAGTGTCAATCCTTTTACGAACTAAGCAATGATCAATGGACAGCCCTACTAAACATTCTTGATGGCCACAAGAACACTGCATCTATTGAGAAACTCATTGGTAAGCAAGTGGAAAATTCTTGATTGTTGGATACAAGAGCTTCAAATCATATGACAAGTGATATGAGTTTATTGACAAATGTTACTGGATACAGGAGCTTCAAATCATATGACAGGTGATATGAATTTGTTGACAAAAATAGTTGATATCTCACCTTATCCTATTAGGTTACCTAATGGAAGAAATGTAATTACAGATAAGGAAGGAAAAATAAGTTTTGGGAAAGGCCTAACCTTGAATAATGTGTTATATGTGTCCAATTTAACTTGTAACCTTATTTCTATCTCTCAATTGATACATAACTCAAATTTTGTAGTCATTTTTTTATAAATTTTATGTAATACAAGACCGTACTTCAAGGACAATGATTGGGGTAGGTCAACAGCAGAATAGGGCCTATCATTTTTGTGTGGTGACCTTTGTGTAGGTTTGCTAAGTAAATGGTACTAACTCTTTTACCATGTGGCATAGGCATATGGACATCGTTCAAGTCAAATAGTTAGTTTACTTCTTGGTATTCAAACTAGTGATAAACATGAGAAAGTTTGTGATATTTGTTTAAGAACTAAGCAGACAAGAGATATTTTTATTCTAAGTTAAAATAAAGCCAGTGAACCCTTTAATTTAATATGTTGTGATGTGCAAGGTGCTTATCGTGTTTGCTATTCTTATGGTGCTACCCATTTTTTAACCATTTGAATAATTTTTCTTGTGCTATATGAATTTATTTATTGGTGGAAAAGAGTTACTACAAGAAAATTATCATTTTTTGACATTCGAATGCATAAAAAATGCATAAAAAATGTCAATTTCCAATGGATTTTTGACGTCCACCAAAACATTAATATTTGACTCATCGAAAAAAATTTTAATGTCCATAGTCATTGAAAATTTTTGACATCATTTCCAACATCCATATACGTTGTAAATTTCAACGTCCAAATAAGTCAAAAAATTCACCAAAAATTTCTAATGTCATTTTCGATGTCCATGTATGTCATAAATTCCAATGCCCAAATACATTAGAGAATTCATTAGAAATTTCTAACATCATTTCTGATGGAAAAAAATTTCAAAAATATATGAACATATTCATGGCTTAGCAATGCCACATAATTTTTTCCAACAACTGCATAGGTCGAAAATATTGACATGGCACTAATGTTGATATGGTAATGACATGTCAATTTTTTTCAATGGCTACGTAAGTTAGAAAAGAAGACATGGCAATGACATCACCAAGACATGTCATTAAAGTTGTTTATTTTCGATGCTTTGCAATGTTGAAAAATTATAACTAGGATGTGTCATATCACAGTTCTGATGTCTTTATTCATTGAAAAGATGTCAAAAAGTATAACATGACCTAAAAAATTTTTGCAAAAGAATTTTTTTTGGAAAAATTTTTTCCACCTAACAAATAATTTAGCATAAATCTTTGAATATATATATCCTACTTTAAACCCAATCTAAAATATGCAAATTGAAATATATTAGAAATCAAGATCAAAATGACATAGCTATTGTTCATATAATTTGACTAAAATACCTTAAACAAAGGCATCAAACATTTGAATAATTTAAATTCAAAATTATTTCATAATGTAGTCTTATAATCTTCCTTAGTTTCTTCCTCATCCTCCATTCTTGCATTTTGATTTGAAAGATTTTGTTGTGAAACCTGTGATGATCCACTAGAATGTTGTTATGGTCATGTTGTTGGATATGTTGGATATGTCCAACATGGTTGGACTAGTTGTTGTTCAGAGAGAGGTTGCATAGAAGTTAATGAAAAGCCATATGTGAAAAAAGGCATCTGGACAGGCATCTAAGTGTGCATATAAGGAGAAGGCATCTGAGTAAGTGGTCCACAAGGTATAGAAGGCATCTAAGTAAATAGTCCACAAGGTATAGAAGGCATCTGTGCCATCTGATACCCAGATGTAGAAACAAGTAAGTGGTCCATAAGGCATAGAAGGATGTTAGACACTTGGAGGTTGTATTCCAAATTGTTGCATCATGGATTAAATTGATTGTAATAAGGTCATTAAAGTTATATCCAACTTCTGTTTCTACTCTGCATCTAGTTGTGAAGAATAAGAAGAAGGCCCTCCAAAATATTATGACTCAGATCACATAGTGTGTGCCTGTGATCCCATCCCATATATTTGACTCATTTTTTTCCCATAACTTGTTTTTATATCTAGGTATCAGATGGCACAGATGAACTACTACTCCTTTCTGATGTTGATTGAGAAGTCATTAATATCTCTTTCTCTTTATTGAAATTCTCCTGCAAGAGGAAGTAAAGCATGAATAGAAGATTATTAAACTTACATAAACTAATCTAAAATAATCATAATTCATACTCAATTAACTAATAACTTACAAATGTTTGAGCAGCATAAGGATCCACCCATTGCCTTACATAATCCTCCTTCTTCTTGAATTTGTGTAAGTCAGCAAACACTTCATGAAATTCAATTTTCTTGCCATTTTGTTTCTCTTATTTTAAATGATTTAAAATTTAAAAATGACACATTAGGCAATTAGTTATACATATATAATATATATAAATAAAGTTTTACTTACTTTTCTAAAGACATATTCCACCATAGATATGGAACCCCCACAATGAAAGGATGCATCTAGTTTTACAAATTGATTCCTTTTATTTTACTCTTGTAGTTGTTTAAATTTTGAATCTTCCTATTGACGTAGAAGATCTTGCTAAATTTGGCTAGTAATCTAAATAGGCCTTTTGTCGGTTGCTCTAATCTTGCTAAATGCATTACTCAACATTCTAGACACTTGGAGATTAAAAGCTTGCCATAATTTATTATGATTAATAGGATTCCATTGGTAGAATTTCTACAAATGATATATTAGCAAAAAAGTACATCAAATGACATGGCCTTAATGATAGATGGAAATAATTAAATATATAAAATTTATAAATTAGTATAGAATACCCTAAATTCTCTATCAAACCATATCAATCGAGTTAATTTTGGAATATTTATCCATTTCACCTATGGTTTAGTAAAGAATTTTTGTACAATATCTTTAATACAATGTACAGGTCCTTCTATGGAAAAAAAACTTGTTTTAATATTTAAAAACATCATAATCTATTATATAATTTTAAATTACTCATAAGCAAAAATAATAAAATAAACAAATATGATAACTTACATTTGCCCAAGAATTGAAAGTATGTTTTCATCAGATGCAAAATGAAATTGATCACAGCCTAACCCAATAGGAGCTACTGATGTCTGAGTGAAAGCTAAATGATCAGTACATGGGATAGGTGACTCATGAGAAGATTACATGAAAGGTGCACTAGGAGAAAAGGATTGAATAGGAGATGACATATAAGAAGGTGAATGTACTAGGGCTAACATACTAGTAACTTGGGTGAGAGGACACATCCTAGAATGAGTTTGTGTAGGAGCAGTCATACTGAGAGTGATCTGTGGTGAGATTTGATCAAATTTTAGTTGTTAATTAGGATAGGGAGTAGGTATAAACATATATCCCAATGAGTGCTAGCCATCAAAAGGTATCCTAACCAGGGGTGATTGAAATAAGGTAGGAGCAAACTGATTCTTTTTTTACTTCACCTTTCCATTCTCATTAATCTTTTTCATTGACATCTATATTAAGGAAATATACCAAATAAATAAGTATTGAAAAACTCTAGCATTTAGAGCATGTATATCAAATAAAATGGACATATGTATACTATACAGAAAAAATAAATAAAAACAATGAAGGTGAAATAGACAATTGGATTTAATATATATAATTAATTACATTCAATTGATTATATGACCTGTTAATCAGAATCACTAAGTTTGTTTATTTGCTTATCCTCATTACTATTTTGGTTTGAATCATCTGAACTTGTGAAGTCAAATTTTTCATATTCATTATTTGATTCATCATCATTTTCTACAATATGATCTCCTTTTAAATTAGGAACTTCAACTTCTTCCATTCCTCCATTGAGGTCATATAAACTACCAATTTGTTTGATCTCAAGTATAATTTGAATAGAAGAAAATCTTTCGTTTTGATAAGCACCTTCCAATGTAGTATTATTTTCAATCATACCTCTTAGTTTGGTTTTGATTACTATCCACCAAGGTCGCTTCTCTCTTGTTAATTTTGGATATGGTGCATAATACACTTGTGTTGTTTAATGTGCAAAGATGAATGAATCATATTTAGCATATCTTCTACTATACTTGACCTCCATAATTCCATATTCTTTGTAAACTTTCATTCCAAGATCAATTATTGGATCAAACCAATCATAAGCAAATAGGACCAACTTTTTCAAGGGACTCCTCGGATATTGAATTTCAATAATCTCTTTAAGCACTCCATAAAAGTCATCTTCCCTCATGTTAACGTTCCTTATACCTTTCATGCAAACTCCATTATTATTAGCCTTTTTCCCTTCACTTCATGACAAAAGTGTGGAACTTGTACCCATTTACAAAATAAATTGGCCATGTCTTAACCTTCCTAGAAGAACCATATGCTAAGTCATACAAACATTGATTGGTGAGACCATTTTCTAGATTTAAGATCGATATTGAATAAGAAAGGATAATAAAAACTTAATATTAAGAATAAAAGCTAACTTTGTAAGCTATATCTATAAAATAGGGAAGGAAATCCTTACAAAATCTTGAAACTATTTTTGAAAATAATTAGCAAGTGTTATTTCTATATCATGATCTGTTATATTTTTGTGCATCATCTTTATCCACTGAATGAATAAGCTATGCACGTATTCAATAAAACATTAGCATATATTATAAGTTAGCTTCAAAGTTAACAAAGATATGCATAATGGGAAATTAGTACTTACTTTTTATAAAGTTCAACCTTATTACAATTTAACAAGACATATAAATGGATAGCATGCAACTCATATGGTTCTAGCCATCATTCGGTACATGTACCAGATAGACGCCAAGTAGATTGAAAATGGATAAAGTACAATCTATAATTTCAACCTCACCACTATCATCATTCCACTTAGCTCTTGTTGCACTTGTTTGTACATGAGGTTTAAAATAATATTGATAAAAATGTGTAATTTCTTCAATCAAGTATGCCTCGTAAATAAATCTCTCAGGATAGGCCCTATTTTTCACTTTCTGCTTCAACTTGTTAAGGAATCTCTTATAAGGATACATTAATCGGTATTGAATAGGCCCACCGATCAATGCTTCATATGGCAAATAGATTAGTAGATGCTCTATGACATTAAAGAACCCCAGTAGAAAGATTCTTTCTAATTTGCAAATGATGAAGGGAATATTTTTATGTATATTCTACAGATTCTCCTTCTGTAACAGACATGAACAAATGTCTTTAAAAAATTAGCTCAATTTAGCCAATGGCTTCCATACGTATTCTAATAGTGCTCAGAATACAATTAGTAATAAATTCTCCATGAACACATGAAAATTATGACCTTTCATTCCATATATTTATCCATTTGCAACATCCGCAACTTTATCTAATTTGGCAACATAATCATTAGGCATGCGTAATTATTTTACCCACTCACACACTACTCTTTTCTTATCTATATCTAGTGTAAGCATTGCTTTTGACTTGTAAATTTTTTCATTTCTTTATTCTTTTAGCTCCAACTCCTATCTTTTGTAATATTCTTTCAAGTCCATCTTTGTTTTAACATTGTCTTTCATTTTATTTTTAACATCCATGATAGTGTTGAATATGTTATCAAATATATTTTTCTTAATATACATTACATCAAAGTCGTGACAAATATGATTACCCTTCCAATAAGGCAATTCCTAAAATTTACTTTACTTGGTCTAATTATGGATCTCTCTATACCCTGATAATCTAATTAGCTAAACTTCATCTACTTTTGGAAAATGATAGACTCTTATCCATAACTGATCACTAATAAGCTTAATAGGAGGATTTGACAACTCCACTTTATTTTTCAAAAAGGCATCTTTATTCCTTCTAAATTGATGGTCCATATCTAAACACATCCAATAACAATCAAACCATGATTGCTTTCTACCATTTTTCAATGTGAACGCCTTGGTCTGCTCCATACATATTAAATAAGCTAACTTACCGGCTGTCATCCAACCTAATAACATGCCATATGTAGAAAAGTCATTGATTGTCCACATCAAGTGTTCTCTTATAATGAAATTTCACATAATAGAGATATCATATGTTAGTACACTTTCGTGTGACCATAGTAATAGTTCATCAATTAGAGGTTCTAAAAACACATCAATTCTACTTTTAAGATTATCAAGGCCCAAAATTATTGTTATTAGAAACATGTATGGAAGGGTATTACACATTTCTAGAGAAAGATTGTAAAAAGTAACAATTATAGGCCAACATGAATATGAAATAACTAATTGACTATATGGAGTAAATTCATCTGAACATAGGCCTAACCTCACATTCCTTAGCTTAGAGGCATAGTTAGGATACATTTGATCAAAATGCTTCTAAGCATGTTCATCTGATGGATGGTACATCACTCCATCCTTTGTATGATGCTTATGGTGCCATTTCATATGTAAGGCCGATTTTATTGAAGCATATAATCTTTGCAATCTTAGAATGAGTGTCATATAATAAAGCCTTTTATATGATACTTCTTTAGGCTTAACCCTCCTTGGCCTACATTCTCTATAGTGAGGAGCATTACAAATCCTACATTCTTTCTCAGTGATAGCATCTTTGTAGTAAATCATGTAATTATTTTAGCAACAATCAATTTTTTTATACATGAGTCCAAGCTTATGAACCTTCTACTTTACTCTATACAAATTTGTAAGAACAAGATTGTTTGGTGGGTATGACTCTGCACATAACTGAATAACTTGATCAAAGCATTTCTGTGGCATATTGTAGTCCAATTTGATACTTAGCATCCTTAATGTCCATGATAACTCAGTATGATTGTTACACCCAGGCCATAATGGTTGTTGAGAAGATTCTAACATTTTATAAAATCTTTGGCATTCTCTATTTGAAGACTTACATTAGTTAGTCTGAAAGTGATCATTAAAATATGAATGACCAGCGTAAAAAATCATACTTTTAAATCGATTGGAAGGGCCTATGTCATCAGTTCCCCTTATAATGGAGTCCATTCTTTCACCTGCAAATATTTTTGGGATAGTCTCCCCATGATTAGTCCAATACTAGTAATCTTTCGTGAACCCATATTTATAAAGATAAAGCTTAACATCATTTATAAGAAAGAATCTCTTATTCTGATGCTTTTTGCACTGACATCTAATCACACCATCTTTTTGATAGCTTAATTGTTGCTATGCATAAGATACAAAACTCTCAACGCTGCTCAAAAACTTATCTATGAGCCCCCTCCCATCATCCTGAAATCTATTGTACATCCATCTATAATGTGATGGGCACTCATCCATCTAGATTCAAACTAAACTAATTGTCAAATGTTTGTTATAAATATAACCAAATAATATGCCATGTACCTTTACTTAATGTTATTTTTCCATTTGTTTATTATTTATTAATTATTACTACATTTATTATTACTATTTTACTTTTAATAATCAATAAGCATGTAATAATTTAAAGAACACAATATGAGTACTTTTTAGCCTTGTAACTAGTGAACTCTTGACTTACATGTAGAAAGAAGTAAATAATTTAGAATGTTGAAAGCCAATTCTAAAAATACCCTCATTCTAATACACAGGTGTGCCTTTAAGTACATAGTATTAAATTATAGTAAAAAAAGTGAATAATTTATGTAAAAGTTAGTTCAAAGTGTGTAAGGTATGTGCTAATGCATAAAATTCAAGAATCCTAATAAGAGATGAATTACATTAAGAGAAAAAGTAGAAAGAATCATCTAAGTAGAGTATTATACCTTGTAGACAATGTAGAATGGCGTAATAGAAATAGACTAATCCTCAGATATATCAGGTTAATTACACTTCAATTTTGGCCTTCAAATGTTAAGAAAAAAAATAAACATTCAATGTCAAGAGAAACAAACATGGTGGGAAAGTTAAATCTAGAAATGTAATTAAATATAGATATATAAATAGACTAAATATAGCATTCAATAGATATATTAATGCAATAAAAACAACCGACTATTAGAGATTAATTACCTTTCCCTTGAATTGCCTATGTTAGATAGTCACAAACTTTTAACAAAGCTATAGTCTTATAACCCCTAATGCTGATTTCAATTTGCAAGATTCATATCATGCATATAATGTAGCTATCTTTAGTTTCCACTAATTCCTTAAATGAAAAAATAGCTAAATTGTCATATTACAATTTCTAATAATAAACAACTTTTAAATTAAAAATATTGATGAAATAAAAACTATAATTCTAAAAAAAATAATATGATAATAAAAATACTCAATTCAATAAATAAGGAAGATAGCAATATGATGATGTCACTATTTTCTCATATAAAATTTATGAAGAATTGCTGGAAGAATTGGCATGAGTGAGGAAAGTGGCAATGCAACTATACTTTGCCATAACAAAGGTGACTGCTAGGTTAACAGGCATCAATTGCAAAGTTAAGAAACTTAAGACCACCTACCAATTGTTCATATTTCTAGAGGTGTTCTTATATAAGTTGTTAACAATATTTCTTTATTATTAGCAAAAAAAAAAAAAAGATATCCTGCTAACATAATGAAATAATTTATTTTTCATTACATATATATTTTTTCATGTATAAGTTAATGAATTTATGATGTTAGTAACACCTAATAATGGATTCTATCTTACGGATCAAGAAATTCATTATCATGAGATCTTTTACAATTTAGCCAATGAAAAATCATTTAAACTTGGTCCTAGGATCCTATTGTAAATATGAGAGAAATTCTTGGATCAATTTGAACCACCCTATACCTCAAATCAAAATTAAAATTCCAAACTAAAAGTTGAATCACTCAAAATTTTAAATTTAATATATCTACCTGTATATATAGTTAACGATAATACTGGACTTATTGATACATTTTCCACCTATCAATGTTTTGAACTCTATGCTCACAAATGGATTTCAATTAATAATTTACATAAACTAAAATTAATAATTTTAAATCAGAAGTATAAAATGTTAATTTAAGCATTAAATTTTACTTTGATTGAAAAATCTTATCAATTTATTTTCCTTGGGTTAAAAGAGTTCCACGTGTATGCATTATCTCTTTTTCCCTCTACCGTTGTAAAAGGGAATCGAGCTTGCTTGCTCTAGAAGGAGTGTTTGGATGTGTCTAAATCAAAGTGTTCAATCAAAAAAGTTTACAGAGAAATAATAAAACTTCCATTAGAAGATAAAGCTAAAACTTCCTTTTATAGTTCATGTCCAAACTTTGCTTTTTCCAAGTCATCATCACCTTTAGATCTACCTTAAAGAAATAGGTTTTCCAATGACATTACTGGCATCACTATATTTAAAATTGGATCGGTGGTTGATAAGGGCTGCTTTTTGAGAGGATTTTTTGTAGAAATATCTCATTTTTTATGAATAAAAAGATAACATGTTATTTTTATATTTTATTATAAAAATAATATTTAAAATTATAATAATAAAGAAAGATATTATTTTAAAAAAATAAAAAATTATTGGGTTAATTAAGTTGATAAAAAATATTTTATTTATAAATAACATTATAATAATAAAAAATAATTTTTTTATTCATTTTTCATTTATTGAATAAATTTTGTCACAACCAAATTTTAAAAATTTGGGCATATAATGCGATCACTATTTAACAAGTTATTCAATTATACACACACACACACACACAAACACACAATCCATTTAATAGATTTGACCAATCACATAATCACATAAATTATGTGCATCACATGTATAAATAATTCAGAAAAAATAAACATTAATATTTATATATTTTATTTTATTATATATATTATGTATATAATATTTTAAACTAATCACATAAATTATATACATCTCATGTATAATGATTCTAGAAAAATAAAAATAATGTTTATTTATTTAATTATATATAACCTCTTTAACATTTTAGACTAATTATATAAATTATATATACCACATGTATAAAATATAATTAATTCATTAAAAATTATTATCATTATCTATATCAAAATATATGACATTCTGTATTATTTTAATTGTTGTTTTAAAATGAAAATAATGGGACATCCTACATTCGATGTTCTTGAGATGATGATTCAAGTTTCAAAAGACATGATGTCAAGAGTTATACAAGATGAACAATAGGACCATATATACCAAATCAAGACTCGTATTACTAATATCATCAGTATCTTACATGGATCCTATCTCACAGATCAAGAAATTCATTTCTTTTATTTTTTTTGTCGACTTAAATAAAATATTTTTTTATGTACTTTGACCTTCCCATTTAAATCCATTATTGGGTTTTTTTAATAGATGAATAAACTATTACTTTGAGATCTTTTGAAATTTGGCCAATGTACCAATTCTTGGAGCAACCACACCGAAGAAGGACTCTATAAGATGGACCTACCATTTTCAATATGAACAAGTTATTTTTGTTACCTTTTGATATTCTACAAGTGATAAGAAAGGAAAATTAAATTAGAAGATAAATAAATAAGCATAATAAGAATGTGTAAAAGGAAGATTCAACATAAAAAAAGCCCGTGACTCCCAGACTTACCATAAATCCTTATCCAAATAAGTAATTTCCAATTCACCTAGACCACTTCCAGGTGATTTCAAAGGTATCTATTGGCATTATTGTAGTCACATTTGCCAAGAAAGTTAGTCATGGTGCAAAAACCATTAAATGAGTGTCTTAGTATACATTAAAAAAATTAGCAAGTTACATTAACTTCTCATATAAATTCTCTCCAAGTTTATTAAAGTCACAAAAACATCTAATCCTATTTATGAAATTATAGATACACCTCTGTATATTCTCCAGACCTATCTGTATATCCCCTCTTTTAATTTAGTATATTCCAGGAATATACTATTAATGAATAAAAAAATAACACTCGTTCTTTTCAACAGATGAGAGTATATCACTATATAAGAAATAAATCTATTTACTTCTACTATATATTTATTAGGTCACTTACTAGAAAAAAAAGGAAGTAAAATGGCAATGACATGACAGGAGGATTTGTAATAAGCCATTATATGAATGAATCCTATTCACCATTATTCAACAATAGACTAATTAGGTTACTAATTTGTTAGTATTGCTATAATCTACTTCTTTCTTAGATTTTATCTTTAATATACCTATTAAGAGAATTTGTAATTGACACAACCTGTTAGTGTCAATATCTCATATGGCTCTAACAAATATTTAAAGAAATCAAGTCATCATATAATTCTAATGTTCTATTCTTGGCCAAACTTATGATTCTTTACCTAACATTTTGAATTGAAAGGATCCTAATCTACATAACTTTTAGTATGAGATCATTTTTTATTGAGAGTGAAGGTTAAACTTGTATTGACCCTTATTTAAATTACTACAATTTCTACTCTTCAAGAGCTAAAAGTTGTTCAAATATATAATGTCTCCTAGTGAAACTGCATAGCCTTGTGTCTTTATATTTTCCATTAAAACAAGTGGTGAAATGATTGTAAAGTAGGAAGCTAATTTGTATTACAAAATTTATGTTGAGTTTACAAAAATTTACAACACCTCAACTTATGAAAGCATTATACAATAATGGCTAAGGCTTACTATTATTACTATGCACTAGAACCATTTCCTCAATAATCACTACACCTAAACCCAGAAACAAAACTAAAGAAGAAAACATTATTTCTCATTTAGGTCCTGAAAGCCTAACTGGTGAGAGATAAGCATCACTGTTACAATCTAACAGCCTTGAAGAAGTTCCTCTTTCACTTATAGATTTATTTACTTCTACCAGTTTCTACCTCTAATATACTCTAGTATGTGACCTAATAAATATAAATCTTTTTATCTTATATTTACTTCTACCCTTATCTCTCTCTCTCATATTATTTTTTCTTTTTAGTTCTTGAAAACAAATTCAAGAACTCAAATTCATCTGTCATTCTTGTCTAGAATCAAGCTTTTTAAATTTGAAAGGAAGCATTTCTACTCTATAATTTCTATGTGAAATAATTCACTGAAAACATAATTGACAAAATCCTTCAAGGAGACTCTGCCTGAGGGGAAAGAAAAAAAAATCCTTTTCCACTAGAGTTATTAGTATGTTTTCAATAATAGCCAACAATTTAAAAGAAGGAAGAAAGGATTAATTTTAAAGCAATAATGTAGATCTTTTTCAAATGAAGTATTTAAAATAGTAAGTTTAACCTTTATTGCTCTTATTTTCTATTACAAATAGAATGTGATTACAAGGACAATAATAGAACATCAATTCAAGGGGAGGGTTTAGATCCAGTTGTTATAGAGTTCCAACAAGCTCATATATAAACTTTGTTGGAAAAGAAGAACCAATGTTGTAATCCTTTGACAAATATTTTAACTTAAGTGAAAATTATTTAAAACTTAAACATTTTTACATTGTAATTAACTTGTATTTGAATTATTCTTTGTATTTTAATTTGGACTACATTATCATATTTGTTCCTATCTAATTTCTAATTACTTTGCTCAAAGCACATCGTTTAATTTTCTTCTCACTTTCAATTCTCAAAAATCACAAAATAAACTTATAGTAAATTGAGGATATATTATCTTAAATAAGCATCATTAGTGTCAAAGATAATAATCTTAATGCAATATCTATTCAAAAAGGCAAACCTTGGTAAAACATTCTACTATAACTGTTGGCACAAACTTTGCATCTTGTTAGCAAAGTTTGACAACGGTAACCAGACAAAAGTACAACACTATACTGAACCCCTTAGAATGCAATTTTTTTCCTTTCTAGCTTCAAATTTTAATAACATCAAAATGTAATCTAGGTTTAATCTAAAAAGATCTATGTAATTGCTGGTGGACAAAAAGGCAAAGAATCCCATCGGTAGAAAGAAGAAAAGAGTAACATTATGAGAAGCCCTTGTATTAAACTATATTGAATGAAAGATTTATTGAGCTTAGGATCATTGAACTTTTTATTTACTCTATAATAGCATTCAAATTAATTTGGTTTTCATTACTGAAGCCCTTTCAAATGTTTTTAATTAATTTTGCAATATATGCTACAGCCTATATGGCCAATAATATTTTAGGTACGAGGTTAATAATAGAATCATATATAGACCCATCCTATGCAAAAACCTAACTATAATCTAATCCTCTAAATTTCCTAACAAATCATGAGAAAGTAGTAAACTTATAATGATATACTAATTCATCAAAGTCACATGAAGGATGCTTGAAATTTCATAACATAGATAACAATCTATGGTAGCAAAACAATTGCCTTAAGAAGTTTTTGGGACTAATCAACTACAAAATACAAGAGAAGGAAAAATCCATCCATAGCATAAGTCATATATAAATTTATCTCAAATAGAGAATCCTTTTAGAATAAATGAATAACCGATGGCAAATGCTAGATCCATTAAGCAAATTATGAGATCATCCTTTAAATTAATTAATTTTTACCATAAACATTCAGATAAAAACAGACGAACATGAAAAGGACCTAATACCATGAACTTTTGGAAAAGAAGGATAAGTTTGATTTTCTCCCATTTCTAAGCCATCCAATGTTATGGTTCCGTCAAATAGAGAGGCTTGGTTACTCTTGTTGGCTTGATTAATAGTGAGGAATGATGGTGGCTCTTGATCGATGTTGAAAAATGGTGGGTTAAGGGAAAAAAATGCTGGTTAAAACCAAATGAAAGGGGATCAAGCTACTTCAAGGTTTTGGAAAAAGATTCTAACTTTTCTGACAACTAAGAATGTCGCAAATATATTTGACACATAGCATTTTAATGCTTGTAAACATTGGAAACACCACATCAGCCACTAATGCAAAATTTCATAGCTTTTTCAATTTCATAAAATTATTTATCACTTTGTTCTAACATCTAAGGGGAATTTCCAACAGACACAAACATTGAAAAAAAATAACATATACATTACTTAATTTACAATCAACATCCTGATGAATTTTTGATAAATTTCCAATGTCCAGAACTGATCATCGGAGAGCTATTGGAAATTGACTAATTTTTTATAGTGAGTAAAATTAGGAACATTCTTAAAAATTTTTATGCTATGGTGAACACTTAATTTAACAAGAACGTGAAAATTGTGAGAAGTGATAATGGAGTTGAATTCAAAGCTTTAAAACCTTATTTCATTGAAGATGGAATAATTCATCAAACTTTCATTATTGACACCCTTCAACAAAATGGTCAAGTAAAGAGAAAACATAGGCATACTTTAAATGTAGCTCAAGTTCTTCAATTTTAAGCTAATCTACCTATTGAATTTTAGGGAGAATGTGTTTTTACTGCAGGATACTTGATAAATTGCACTCCTACCACTTTTCATTAAGGTAAAAGTCCTTATGAGGTGTTGTTTGGTAAGACCCCTATTTATTCTCATATTCGCATTTTTTAGTGTCTATGTTATGCTCATAACCGACCTTGCCAAAAGGACAAGTTTGGTGAAAGAAGTCAAAGATGTGCTTTTGTGAGATATCCTTATGGAAAAAAGGGATGACATCTTTATGACTTAAAGAATGGGGAATACCTTAAGTCTCACGACATTGTGTTTTATGAAAATAAGTTTCCCTTCCTTACTAGTCATTCCAATATACCAGATAAATCTCATGCCCCCATATAGACCTTGTGGAATGACAAATCTCCTTTCATTGATGAATCTAGCACAGGTATGCATGATGAAAGGGGAAGTAGTGAAGTTGAATGACATATTGGGGATGTACAAGAGGGAGGTTCAAATTCAAGTTCCTCAGATGAGAATGTTATGTCAGTGCCACCTATAAACGAACCTCTTGTCGAGATCATAGAGAATGTCATCTGCTAAGCAAACTCAAAGATTATCTATGTCACACTATAAGCTGCATTAATAACCCCTTGCTAAAGCACTCACTCTATCATAATCCTCAAGTACATTATAACCTATTACACACTAAATAACATGTAGTAATTTTTCTGTGAGATATAGATAGTTTCTTGCAGCAGTGACTTCTGGGCATGAGTCATCTCAACTCTCAGATGCTATCCGAGACCTTTTATGATGCAAAGCCTTGAAAGAAGAAATAAATGCCTTAGAAAAGAATGGGACCTAGATGTTAACAACATTTCCACTTGAAAAGAAAGCCATTAGTTGCAAATAGGTATACAAGATTAAGTATAAATCAAATAAGATCGTGAAATGTCACAAAGCGAGACTAGTTGTTTGAGGAGATAATTAAAAGGAATGGATTGATTATAATGAGACTTTTGTACTAGTTGCAAAGATGGTTATAGTTAGAATACTTTTAGCCATTATTGGTGTTTGATCATGGATACTACATCATATAGAAATTCATGATGGCATGAGCCATCTCAACTCTTAGATGCTATTCGAGACCTATTATGGTGCAAAGCCATGAAAGAAGAAATAAATGCCTTAGAAAAGAATGGGACCTAGATGTTAACAACATTTCCACTTGGAAAGAAAGCTATTAGTTGCAAATAGGTATACAAGATTAAGTACAAATCAAATACGATCGTGAAATGTCACAAAGCAAGACTAGTTATCTAAGGAGATAGTTAAAAGGAAGGGATTGATTATAATGAGATTTTTGTACTAGTCATAAAGATGGTTAAAGTTAGAATAATTTTAGCCATTATTGGTGCTTGATCATGGATACTACATCATATAGAAATTCATGATGGCATGAGCCATCTCAACTCTTAGATGCTATTCAAGACCCTTTATGGTGCAAAGCCATGAAAGAAGAAATAAATGCCTTAGAAAAGAATGGGACCTGGATGTTAACAACATTTCCACTTGAAAAGAAAGCCATTAGTTGCAAATATGTATACAAGATTAAGTACAAATCAAATAAGGCTGTGGAACGTCATAAAGTGAGACTAGTTGTTTGAGGGAGATAGTTAAAAGGAAGGGATTGATTATAATGAGACTTTTGTACTAGTCACAAAGATGGTTATAGTTAGAATACTTTTAGTCATTGTTAGTGCTTGATCATGGATACTACATCATATAAACATTCATAATGCTTTCTTACATGGTGATCTGGATGATGAAGTTTATATACAACTACCTCCTGGCTTTTCTAGTGCAGATCCTATGAAAGTGTGCAAGTTTTGAAAGGCCCTTTATAACTTAAGGCAGGCACCACAAAACTAGTTTGCAAGACTTACTGCTGCGTCGAAGAAATATAGGTTCAAATAGTCATATGCTGATTAGTCATTATCCACTTATCATGAAAGAAATGTGATTTTGAGTGTTCTAGTGTATGTTGATGATCTTATCATTGTAGGGAACAATGGAGATGTGATGGAATGATTCAAGCAGTACCTTAGTAAATGCTTCTACATGAAGGATCTTGGATCTCTGAAGTATTTTTTAGGCCTTGAGATGGCCTGAGGACCTTAAGGGATTTCTTATGTCAACAAAAGTATGCTTTGGATATTATCTTAAAAATTAGGTTATTAGGAGCTAAATTGGCTAGCTTTCCCCATGAGCAAAATTATGGATTGGCCCTTACTGATGAAGCTATTTTAAAGGATCTGGAGAAATATGATCATCTCATTAGGAGAATTATCTATTTAACCATCTCTCAACCTGAACTTAGTTACTTCACGCACATTCTGACTCAATGTATGCATTGTCCTCGTTAGGAACATTGGGATGCTACATTAAGGGTGGTTTGTTATTTGAAAGCTAATCTAGGATAAGGGATCTTTCTTTCGTCGGATAAAGATTTGTGCCTATACACTTACTATGACTCAAATTAGGCTGACTATCCTCTCACCATATGCTCATTGACAGGATATTTTGTATTATTAGGTCAATCCTCTATATCCTAGAAAACTAAAAAATATGCCATAGTTTCACATTCATCAATAGAAGTTGAATATAGGTTTATGACTACTACAACTTGTGAATTGAAATGGCTTAAAACTCTCTTGGGTGATTTACGGGTACCTTACCCTCAGCCTATGCGACTCTATGTCATAGCCAAGCAACCATTTATATCATAACTAATTCGATGTTTCATGAATGCATAAAGCATATTGAGGTAAATTATCATTTCATTTGTGATGAAATCCAATCTGGCAATATTGTCACTATGCATGTAAGGACCTACAACCAGCTTACAAATATCTTGACTACAGCTCTTGAGAAACAATAATTTGACTTTCTTTTGGGCAAGTTAGGCATTCAGGACTTTCATGCGCTAACTTCAGAGGGAGTATTAGGAGAATCATATTAATTATGTTAATTATGTAATTATCTCATTATTAATATTTAGAAAATCTTATACATATCATTTTCAATGCTTATTAGGAGTGATTGGGAATTATTTTAGGAATTTAGGAGTGGTTGGGAGTTTGTTTAGGAGCTTATTCCCTTCATGGCTTATATATTGCACACATTTGCTATTGGAATAAACGATGAGATTATAACAATTTTCATATTTCTTACAAAGTGAGAGAGATCATGTATATTGAAAATACAAAGCAATTTTAGGATCATTACATGTGGCAAGTCTTTATATCCCACCGTCCATGTGTGTGTGTATATATATATATATATATATATATATATATATATTGTTTTGATTGAAACTAACGATCAATATACCTTCACCAAAACAGGGTGAGTTGCCCCCAATTCACACTAGAGCATTGCAGTTTGGATCAAAAGTTAAATTTTCCTTGTTGAAGACAAACAACATAACTTCTTCTTTTTTTTAAGCCTTTAAATCTTTGTTGACTTCTCCCTTTTTGTCAAATGACTCTCTCTAATTTGTAACTTAGTTTGAGCATCCATACTAGACTGGGTATAAAAGAATCATCCCTTTGAAAATTATCTATTTTTACTCTCAAAATGTATTTCAAATTAATGAACGATGAACCAATCGACCTAAGAAAAAATATTAGATATTTCAATTCAAAGGCAACATTTTAAAGAGATGAGATTAACAAATATAATATATATATTCTACCTTCCGCTTTATTGAAAACTAAATTTGTGTTATGCTATACAAACTAGCTTCCACCTCTTCTAATTAAAGAATAAAATTGACTCCAAAATTCAATATTTAAGATCTCAAAAAAATTAATATAAAATATCAGTACAATTTATGAATCACAAAATTATTTTTTTTATGTTTAAAGAATTTTTTTCCTTAAAACATAGATGAAGAAAGAATTTGGAGTTATTTTTAAAGGTAATGCTCTTTCTTATATTTACTCTATACTTATCTTCTTTTTCTTTCATAATTTATAAATTCCACTACCTATTAAAAGAAAATAAATATTCATTCTATAAAAGAGGAGCACAAATGGCATATTCCAATTTTTATAGAGTCTATCAGTCATGCACAATTTTTTGATTTTTCTAGTCTACACTTGCCGTTAGGAGAGGGGGATGGGATGGGATTGGAGGCGCCAAGGTGGGGCAAATAAATTGCCACTCATAGCAGGCGGTGGTATCTGTCCTGAACAATTAACCCCGAGGGAAGTCTATATCACCGTGTGGATTACTATTTTGGTCCAAGAAATTAGCAGAGTGATGTTGGTACTTAATTTCCGAAGGCATCTATGTGATGTTGACTAAATAGTGAAAAGTAAAGTCTACAACACGGTTTGGAAAATTCAAATTAGCAGAGTGCTCTCAGATAAGTTGAAAATCCAAGGAGCTTGTGGAATGGAAGACGGTCCACAAAAATAGTAGCCACTGTGGGTTCAATGAAACTTCCCGTTTTCGTTGATGGAAAATGTGAACTAAGACTCGTGATTATAGCCCGTGTGAATTGAAGAAAGAGATGAAACGAGACTTGTGATTAAATTATAAAAAAAAAAAAGCAAATTAAGTCCACATCAACCAATATTAATCAAATGCGTATTTTTGCAAAAATAATAATAATAATTAATTTGTTTCGGCACTTTCAATGAAACAGTACAAAATAATTTATTTTTTATAGAAAATTAATTATTTCTGTAAAAATCAGACTGTGGAGTTGAAAAAATAATACATCTATCAATGTTTATATGAAAATAGTACTAGAGTTTTTAATTCTAATATAACACTAGAAGTTTTTTTTTTTTTTCATTTTACAATGTAGAGTAAATAATTATAATTATTAATAAGAAAATTAAAAATTTAAACTTTGATAAATAACAAGCCATTGAAAATATAATTTTTAAATTTATAATTATTTACTCTTTTAATTTTTTATTAATAATTATGATAATACACTTAATTTTCTAAAATGTATCGTAGAATCATATCTACACTGTGAAATATATACCTTTAAAACTCTAATTTTTCGAATAATTTTCTAACTGACTCACAATTTGCTACATACTAGATTCTTGAAAATATTCACAGGCTTTGGGTGCGGCCCCAAAATAATTTTCCGAACCTCTTCCTGCATGGAACTTTCGCCCTTAATTTCTGAGTATGTCATATGTCATAATTCAATTTATTTAGGAAAGATTTTTAGTTCTATCTCACCACTAAAAATTTAATACTATTTATATATATTTTTATTAAATATATTATTTTTATTCAACAATATGATTTTTTGCAAAAAGCAATTAAATTTTTATCAAATTAAAATTTTAAATTAAAAAATTAATATCTTTTCGTAAAATTATATAAAAAAAGCAATGAATTTTTTATTCTA